>JAKTUZ010000002.1:600000-944284 GCA_030556945.1 Hyphopichia buzzinii | reverse complement strand
TCCGGTGGTGGAAGTAGATGGGCTTGGTGTTTCAACAACGACAACGGGAACACCATCACTTGGAGTGGTGGTGTAGGTAGAGGTCAGGACACCAGTCCATCCGGTGGTGGAAGTAGATGGGCTTGGTGTTTCAACAACGACAACGGGAACACCATCACTTGGAGTGGTGGTGTAGGTAGAGGTCAGGACACCAGTCCATCCGGTGGTGGAAGTAGATGGGCTTGGTGTTTCAACAACAACTGTTTCCACCTGTCCGGATGTAGTTGGAGTCACGGTACGAGTGGTAGTCTGGGTTCCAGTCCATCCGCTAGTGGTTGTGGTAGTAGAAAGAACACAGAAACTATCATCAGTAGGAGGCTGGTAGTAAAGTGGTAAGGGTGAAACGACTTCGCCATCGGGGCCTGTCACACCAAGTTGCACAGCAGTAGGACCTCCATCGTTATAATAAAGCATTTTGAAGGGATAGTACATGCCAGCTACCAATGTGAAAGTGCCTGTGACAGTCTTTGAATACTCATATGAAGCAAGCAGGGGGTCTGAGACAACCGTATTAGATGCTGCACAACAGCCGAATGCACTTTGACCGAAAGAGAATTCAGCAGCATCATCTACTGTCATGGAGAACGTGAAGGATCCAGATTCTGGAGCTTTGAAGTACCCTGTCATTCTCATTCCGTAGAACGAATCATCGAGGGTTCTGTTGTAGACCACAAAATTACTAGTATCAGTAGCAGGATATTGGGCAAATGGTAACACGTCGTAATAAGAGGTGGCAGTAGGTGTCTTCTTATCGATGGCGGCAAGATTAGCTTCATAGTCTTTAGTACCTTGGTAATTTTCGAAAAATTCCACCTGAAACCCATCAGCAGCATTCACTACATCACAGGTGGTAATTGACGATACCAAAGGCAAGACGGTTGCAAGGATGATCCCGGCCAGTAATCTCATTTTTGTAGTGTTTGGTATTTGATATGAAATCAGATTTTCATCTGGAGGAATTCATAACACTTTATATAGATGGAGGTTGAGTCAGCCCCCAAATCCAATTCAGACTATTTCTTTGTACTGACGAAAAAACTAAGCAGATGCTATTATTCACCATGTATTTGGCCCCGCTCATTATGTGCTTGGCGCCTAAAGTATTGTTGATGAGTAGATGGTGCTTCGAAGATTGCGAAAGAAGTCAAGATCTGGCGAAAATACTGCAAATTGAATAGTACATATTCTTGATGCAATTTATTTAAGAAGATGCATAATTACTATGTTCCATGCAATCGCACAAACGTCACACATGAAAGGTTTATTTTCAAAGGAATATGTGCATGTATGGAAGGAAACAATAGGTCAATCACCAATCACCTCTTCCATGCAAAAAAGCCTTCTTCACGGAATAAAAAATATCCTTTTGGGGAAGTAAATGGGACCAAAGGGGACAGAACATTAACCAAGGGGACAGAACATTAACCTTGGTTCCCCGTAAGGGTGCATCCCTTCTTTGAAATTTGTAATCAACGTAATACTGTGTATCTTTCGAAGGCGTTATTCTCAATGGACTTGAACGTGGCTCCGAATAGGACGGAACATCTCAAACAAACCTACCCATGGAACTTTGATTTCGACGAGTTTCAGTATCCGAGGATCTCTTCAAAGATAACGACTTACTGCAACAATTTGACAGGGAGAGTATACTCAAGTGGAACCTTAATGAACTGAGTCAAATGCAGATACAGTTTTAAGATTTTCATGCTAAACTCCCAATTCAACAGAATAAACGCCTCTCAAGCCAGAAGAAGGTAGCCAAAAATCGCCTTCTTCGACCCTATTGTGTGACTTTTGTGTTGAAAACTCAAAACTATGAGGCCGGCTATGCTCAAAAAGTCAGGGAAGAGTAGATTTGTCTGAATAAGTCATACTCTATGCTTCAATTGTCTCCCTACTTAGATTTGACTTCTAAGCTCCACATGAAGTATTTTTACTTTGGAGTTACTTCGTCAGTTGATCTTTAATTAAATTGGCACCCAGAACCCGAGTTTCTAATTACAATCGATTCGGTTAATGAGACGGTTCCTTGGGGACCACAGATAAAAAAAATTTGCCTTTTCTAGAAAACCCGCAAAAGTTATGCTATGTTCAACGTCTAAAATTGCGACGGTTACTCGGGTTGGTTGTACTACATGCGGATGTCCTAAGCTTTCGGTGTATGCAGGGATGTGGTATGTTCAGTCGTCGAAATCGTTACTATTACATACGACAAAATCACAAAACCAAGTTGAACTCAATCTTGACCACAGTGTAATCATAAAAACGTTTGGCTTTCAGTCACAAACTCTTCACTTGAAGCATTACCAGAGTATTGTGACTGAATATCATTCTATCACAATACCGAGTTTGTTTGGTACTTCCGCCAAAAAAGATTGAAGGACGACGGCGTTTCGAACAAAAAAATTACGAACGGTAATTATACGGTAACAAATATGAGCACAATGTCAAAAAGTTCATCTGACTTATAAGCGACATACTTGGCATCTTCGCAGCCTAATTGTCTGCATTTCTGTTTTTTTTTTGCGACAAAAATAAAAGCTATTTTTGGATTGCAGGCAGGACTGCATCCTCGATTATTATTCGCGGGAGCATTTCCGTAAAGCACTTCAAGAAGAAGGTAAATCTTCCATTTGTAAAATCGTGAACGACGGCAGTCGAAAATCAGATCTCAAGTTTGACACTTTACAGAAGGAGACCTATCTTTCGAGGCAGTTTCAAGGTTGAGATGTATTGGTTGCAGAGGAAGCAGTCAATTTATGATTTGAATATCACAAAGTTTGGGGTCAAGAATTTTATCGAATTTCAACAAACAAGATACATTTTAGTTGTATCACATGTACCAGATTCTATTGTTTTGTTTGTTTCACGGGGAACCCTATTCAATGTAAGTCGTTTTGCTATGCTTACAAATTACCCGTGTGTTTCTTTTATGAAACTCCACGGGGGCACTTGTCGTGCATGTCATGTTTTTGTGTTGGTTCACATCAATGCTCAAGGCTACACTTTATCGTCCTGGGTGCATAAATCTGCTTTCAATAAACCTTATGCATAAATTTTTTTTTTTTTTAAGAAAAAATTAATTGATCAACGGATGCCGCAAAGAACAATACCAGCATCAATTCTTAAGCCAATCGCAACTTTAAGTTATCCAGAAATTCGATATATGAACAATAACCCTCACAAAAACATCTTGATTGAGTGTGATGTGCACTTTTTTCGTCTACTAATTTACTATTCAAAAAATATTTCCTTATTCTTGAAATCTATTGTGAAATTTTATTATAATTTCTACGATCTAATTCGTGTTAGATTTGATGCACCGCTAAAATACTCACAGCGGTATCGAGTTTACCCCTCACAAATTTTTGAATGGAAATCGCTGCAAAATCTTGGAATCCATCAGTTCATTAAACTTATAAGTATAATTTGCTGTTCAACAGGATTACTACAGTAAACCAAAGAAGTCCCCAAAGATCATGCTTAACTCATTACGAAGAATGGTTAAATCTCGTGTGTATGGCTGCCCCGAGATGACTTGAAAAATACCAGGTTTTCGATGAAATCGATGAGTTTATGGGGATTGAAAACTTGTTCAACTTTTTGAAATACACTTGTGAAATTGCAATTCTGATTCTCAATAAAAAAAATCGTAACCTCTTTTCTTGCGAACCTTTTCTGGAATAGCTTATGAGCCGTTAAATATTACTGATTCAGCTCAATTGCCGCAAAATAATCAAGTAAGCAAAAAACCAAATGTATTCTGGTTTTCAAGAGCTCATTAGTATTTCATTCGCACCTGTTTCAGGGTTCGTGGACGTTCGTTAAAATTGGAACATACATGATTACATGCGAAAGTTCCTCTTCGACGATAGTTTTCTGTGCCTTTAAAAATATGCAAACAACCCATCGCGTCCATATTAGTGCTGTGATTTTTAACGGGTATGTAGATTGAACATTTTGGAGAGGGAAAGACTAATGCGATCAGATATACTTGCGTTGATACTTTCACAAAACGGCACACATATCAAAATTTCTTTTGCACGTCTTTCTCCAGAAAATCTAGTTGATATCGTTGCGGAATCTAACTTTCAATGTCCCCCGCCCCCAAATTATATACATATATTTTATTTTTTGCCGACTTTTCATCTGTAAGCACAGGGCTCGTGTATACGAAGATACGCTGGATATGAATTAGAACATCCTTCGAGACTGCATTCGGTGCTTAGCGTCATAATCCGCGAAAATTACTCGGCTGCGCATAACATGCTTCGATACTACGTGTGATGCATAGGCCGTTATCGGAAAATTGCAAAATGCAAATTCGACCTTGCGGAATTGTCATTGCCCAATTCGAAATTGATCTTGACCACAGGAAGACTACAAAAGTATACAAATATCAGTGTTTAACGGTTCGATTCAAAGTATTACTAGAGCATTGTAGCCGTGAATCGTTTCATCAAAATAATGTGCGGTGCAATTGTCAAAAAGAATCACAGGTTGATAAGGTTTCAAACTATTGAATAGTTAACAATAATTATGAAGTAGGAGTCATAAGTACATTTTCTAAATGTCTAACTGACTAATAAGCGAGGTACTTATAGCTATTGGTGGTCCAGCGCTCAAATTATTTGCATGTCTCGAGCCAATTCCCAAAAGAACAAAAGCTATTTTAAGATTGAAGCCATCCTGATTTGCACTTTTTATTATTGATTACTCAACATTTTCCGTACGGCACTCTCCTAGCAGGTTGAAGTAAAACCTTCATTTGTAAATTTGTGGCGGCGCCAATTAAAAGTCGAGTCACATGTTGGAAACTTGTCAGAGGATGCCTTTCTATAGTATTAGACTTCTCACGTTAATTTTCACAGAAAATTATCGAATGTAACTTGCTTTGCTCTGCTCTCAATCTGAACCAGTCAAGCCCCCTATAGAACTACAAGCATAACATGCCATGCACCTAGTGTTAACGCGTTTCTATACTTAAACCCAACTGACCGAGTTTCGAACAAATTTTTTCAAGAGTCACTCGATCACCCTGTTCGTTCAATAGATTAAATTCAATAACCTCTCTATGATTCTTTGCATCGTGGCTCTATTTTTAAAAACAAATCAAATGATCGATAAAGAACATAATAGGCTTGAACTGATTACGAATCAAAAAGAACCATCTTTTCAAGGCTTGGAGCGTGATAGAGCCAAGATTGGCTCTTTCGGGTAGTTGTTAGAGGAGAAAGTGGGGCTATTTACGTAATAACTCCCCTCTTGTCATTCGTAGGTCAAATGGCCAATTCCCGAACAATCGGCTCCGAGAAAATTTTTCGATGATTAGCAAAACATCGCCGCTTCGCTTGCATCGAAGAAATCATGGTTTCAACAAACTAGGAAGGTCATTCCGACAAAACATGCTTCCCCTGATCGGTATACACTTTTCCTTTTTCGGAGAGAGTTGAGACCAATGCAATCAGAGTATTCAGCATTAACTCTTCGCACCCCGACAAGAGAAGGAGTTAATGCTTATCCCTGAGATTCCTTAAGACAAATAGCTAATTTATATGGGAAACGAATCAAAAAAAAGCAAGAGCTCGGCTTCCTATCGGGGCCGATTTTTTCAATCCTCATCCCTCCCTCCATATGAAGATATTTTGGTACTTCACGAATAATAAATTATAAACAATAGGAGCCTTGCGCAAAGACTATAGATGCCGACAGAAGCTTCTGGTGGCGCTATGCATCATGTAAGAGTACTCTGTGCGGTACCTCAGCTGTACACTGAGCCCAATGAGGTGGCTGTACCGATATAACTTCATAGCCAGAGTTAAACTCACTTTCAGATTCTAGGCGGAAGGTTTGTTTTGGATCATTAGTAGAGAAATTGCATCACGTATATATGTGGTCAAATTACACCGAGTGTTAGCTTGAAAGTGTCTCGGCGAAGAGTAATGACTGTCCAATAAGTAGATTTAGATCCCATCACACTGAGAGACATTATTATTTTGAAATCAAAAACAAAAAGAGCCCTAAACCGGTCACTATCATGGTGAGGACATCCTAGTACCTGGAAGGATCTAATTTCATGCTCTCTTCATGGACGAAAGAAATTTTTCTGCTCAGGTAAGCGTATCGAATGGATGACATTCCGTCAGTAGAAAAATGGCTTCTTTCGGAAGAAATCTTGACAAAAGAAGCAATATTCAATTTCTGCCTTCCATGCGTCTCGCTCGTAGTCGGGAAATTCTATAGCTTGATTTAATAGTACTGTTTTACAGATAATGAACATAGGGCTGGTAAATGCAGTTAGTAGTATTGTTTGATAAAATTAGGAATCGTAATTGCAAATACAAACCCACTATATGCAACTTGATGCAACTTGAAAACTTTACAGCGCCTGAAGGCTTCGAAGTGATTCGGCAAAGAGTACTGTTCGTCAAAATAGCGATTTTTCCTCTTACCCATTAGAACACCACAAACTCAGAAAGAGAATATATGGCAACCCCCAACTATCGTATAGGGCTCTCAACGTTGTGTCAGGTGTGGTGACCTTTTTTTGCGTCGAAGAATTACTTCTTTGTTCTCTTCAACTATAAGAGGATTATTTTCAGTCAAAATAACGTGGCGAAAAAGGATATTATTTCATCAGTAAAAAAATATGGCCCTTTCTGAAAGCCAGCTTGTCGAAAGTTGAAATGAAAGATTCCGACTTTATTCCTTGCGTCTCTTGGGGTTGGAAATCCAACACACTAATTCTTATCCCGTTGGTGATTTATCAAAGGGGCCAGATATTTCAACAACAGAGTCTGAGGACTCAAGATGGGGCCGTGAATAAAGTTTTGCGACCTTCTCGAGTAAAGCCAATTAAAACCCAGCAAATGCCCGTAGGCAACCGATACCCGTTAGCTTTTTCAACAATCATCAGTGGAGATTCAAAATTCACAAAGGATTTGTGTCTTTTCCTTTCCATCTTACTTTTTTTTATTTGCCAAGTAATATGCACACGGGGCTCATATTCAAGAAGATCGCTTCAGATATGACTCTCGGTATTCACTACACGAATCCCATCGAAGAATGAAGGTGAAATTCTTTCCTGATGCTTGTATGTGTTTTCCGTAGCAATGCAATGATTCGACAAAACCTGACTGTATCTCCAGAATTGAGTATACGCGGCGGGTGAGCTAAGATGCGCAAGATCTAAATTCAATCTCGCGGAATTTAAACCAGAACTTCCGAGTATGAAGAAGGTTTATGCGAGAACCGTTAACAATAGCAAATAGCAGATCGAAAGGCGGAATATTGTACTCTTTGTAGGAAAGTCATGTTAGGATCTTGGATTGGTGGCCCAAGAAAGCCTGAGCCAGCTCGATATCCAGGAAACTATTGCGCGAACAATTGATGAATAGCTATTCTCCTTTTCCTCTGAAATAACTGGCACTATCTGTTTGTAGAAAAATACAGAACTGCCCGAAATAACGTTTTTTTTTTTTGCCCGTTCAATATAGAAGGAATCTGATAACGCCTCCACTTGAAAGCTTATCAAAATCAAATTACTCAGGTAGTCTAAAATATAACCGAAGTTATTATGACCAGTTTTAAAGATTGGACCTGCTAACTATCACCTCCGAATCATCTGTAGAATACCTAGAACAATTCATCTAAAATTAAGCTATCTGCACTTTCGATCCCTTGAATATCTGTCTGTTCGCTGTTGATTCACTGATCTCGGCAGTACGTCTTCCATAATACTCCTCTAGTATAGTCGATTTTAATGGTTTTATTGTCTTAAAACTGAATTAGCTGTCTGCTACAAGACATTTCTCTAGTATAGCTGGAACTTCCCTTCAACATCAGATTGACACTCGGATGTCTCTTCACTCCCAAAATTTACACATTTTACATTTTTTACATTTTTTTGTATTTTTCACGTTTCACCAATAAATCCTCAAAAAGCAGCTGCAAAATTAAATTTTTATCATCCACAAAATTTACTATTCCGTTTTTTTGCATTTTTGGTGAAAGGGTGCTGTCTCTTGCCTATCGTTGTTTTCACATTTTATGACCTTGCTGAGATGAGGGTAAGGGCTTGGATTATTTGATCACAAATTTTCGAGTCCCTTACAATCCTTGGCTTAGCTATAAGATCGAGGTATTTCATGCGCCAACACTTCGACTCGAGATTTAGACAGGTAATCCTCAAATTGGTCCATACACAGGTGAATATTCCTCAAACATATCTTAAATCAGATCGAAAGCCCAAACTATATCTTTGATGCTTGAGACTTATATACTCATTCTTGAGAAACTTATATGAGTGCTGGTGATTGCATAATTAGTATTCTACTAACTTGCAAGGTTAAAATCAAATTTGGAGTAGAAAATACCACCCGAGAAAGCTTTTTGCATCGATACTTTGCGATGATTAATTTGCTTCGATTGTAACTTACATTCATTAAGGTAACAGTATATTACTTGCTAGATACTACATAAAGCTAAAAAGTTAAAACGATCGCTAACAAATTAAGTGCTTTGCGTTCGTTAATTAAATCAAGCAATCACACACTCCATCAAGAAACCACCACCACGAGCAGTTTTGTAGACTTTATTGTCCTTGTCTTCGACGGGTTGAGTGTTAGCAGGGTAATTTTGAGCAGCAGCCATTTTGAGTGATTATTTGAAAAGTCAAGTTAGCTTTCGGGTCAGATTATTTATACTTTTCCATCTTGGTGATGTGTTTCAAGTAACTTACCGTTCCGGACCTTGACAAAGCCCCTGTTCATCTGAATTACATAAAGATTATTTTTTTGCAGCAATTGTCGCACAAATGTTTCCTTATTGGGCGACCGCAATAGACTCGAATATTGTGGTATTCAACTTGATAGTTTACGTGATTTCGTTTGAAGTGCCCCTTACTGAAGGTTTCCGACTATCTGGAGTTCTATCTAGCTTGTCATTACACAAAACTCAAAAATGTGCTGGAACTCTCAATGATTGGCATTTAAAATTGGTGAAGAAAAATTGCAGATGCTCGCTTACTCGGTCATCTATCTAACGATTTCTGGAAATGAAGTATAATTATCAATAACGGAGACTACCGTCTCATTGAATTTTTTGGCGAGGAGATAAAGCTGGAAGTCTCGACGAGACGCACCACGAGCCGTTATGACAAGGCCCAAATCAATTTAAGTTACAAGTGGGAAGTAGATACGTATCACCCTAAAAATTCACCTAATCAGTTTCGAAATACTGAGTCAAATTGATTTCCGACCCATGATGCTGAAACTCGAAAAATTACTACAAATGCTTTATAAATGTTCGTATAATCTATGGAACTAAGCGTAAACACTCAAGTCAACATTCCATGTTTTAATGACCGAGTCCAGCCCGATGGAGACAAAACTTGCAACCTTCTTATCGTAATTGTACTCTAGCCATTCAACACCGGATACTCCGTTTTGATGCGCTAATGGAAATTTCAAAACCTTTGCCGGTCTATCAACTGAAAAGATATACAACCCGGTATCTAACCCGCCACTAAGCAAGAATTTCGAATCAGGAGTCCATTTAGAGTCCAAAACTTTACTATTGTGGAATGCCCAGCGGGTGGTCACAACAGATCCATCAGATAGCTTATATAAAGTATACTTACCAGCGCTGTCAGCGACGGCAGCGAACTCCTTATCAGGCGAAATTCTGATCAAGGTTGGAGGTGCACGCAACACTGGGAAAGATTTGACATGATCAAGGGAGGTGGAATACTCTTCAATACAATTCTTGGTTTCATTGGTGATTAAAATCTTCTCTCCTGATAAGCCAATATTTGAAGACTTGAAATTCAACACCAAATCTTTGATTTGATTGAGGGATTTGTCTAGTATTTCAATTTTTGATTCATATAAGACAAAGATTTGATCTCCCTCAACGACGACATGTTTTGATTGCTCTGATAATTTGGAAGATTTAGACCCTAATTTTATGGTGTCGTCCCAACCAGTTGTTAATAACTCATCGCCAATTTTGGCTATACTAACAACGTAGTTCTCGTGTCTTTGAGTTGCGGAGGATGGAACAGGGTTAATAGAAGACTCATTGATTTTCCATTCAAAGATTGTACCATCAGACGCACCAGTAACCAAACCATTACTGGAGTAAACACAAGTCAATGGTTTCTGATGTCCTGGGATGACACGTGATGGTTCTGCACTATCTTTAAAATAATTCAAATTACCATTGAGTGAGAGGGACACGACGTAGTCTTTCGTGCAAACAACACTAACTTGTTGATTTTCAATAGTGGTCTTCTCACTTACAACGAGAGTTTTTGAAGAGTCCCACGATTCAGCATTCCAGACTTTCAAAGTATTATCGGCTGAAGCAGTAACAAAGGCAGTAGAATCCGAGAACCAACTCAATCCAAAGATACCACCGTTATGGGCATTCTCAATTTTTGTAATGTATTCACCAGATTTACCATCATAAACGACAATGACACGATCAGATCCGGCACTGACCAAGTATTTACCGTCAGGGGAGAATTTTACCACTCTGATGGTGTTGGTATGGTGTCCTCTTAAACTTTTATCAAATTTGAAAGGGGGTCCATTGAAGAAGACCAATGCTTTATCCTCACCGACGGTGGCTGCACGGTAAGGTCTCTGAGGTTTAATATCGACTGCATTGATTGTATCAGAATGTCCTTGGATTTCACCAATTGAATTGCCCAGGTCCCAAGTGAAACAATGTCCAAACTTATCTTTACCAGCACCCACAGCTATAACACGAGAGCTGTCGCCATCCCAAGCAATTGACTTGATTGGGCCCGAGAGAATTTGAAACTCACTTTTAACATAAGGTTGATCAAAAGGTCCGGATTCATTTCCTGGAGAATTCAACACAGAAGTGTCCCAAATTTTGACTTCACCCGATTCATCACCAGAGGCAATGTAGTTTCCAGAAGGAGCAAACGTGGCAACTGTAGTAGGATGTATATGTTTAGTAAATTGGAGAGGTTGGATCTTACTTTGTGGATCTAAAGGTCTAACAATAATAGATCTACCATTTGGATAAGCAATCCTATCATGAACAGGATCATAAGAAATGTGAACCGATTGAGCCCGGGACGTAGCGGGTTGTGGCACGTATAAATGAGATGGATTAATTGACATGATCAATGTATAACTATTGATTTTTTGATACTGAAGATACGGTGGTTTTAAAGGTTGGATCCTCACGTGACCCAAGCACTATTCAAATTTTCCCCTAACAAATGGTGACTTCCGGCCAACCTCAAAATTTCGGGTTTTTTGATTCGACAATCGCATTTTTAAAGATTTCAAAATTTCAATACATATTTACTTAAGTTAAACATGTTGCTCCGTTCTGCCCGTACTTCAGTGACCCGGGCTAATGTTCGTGGAATTTCACGGACATCAGTCAGTTTCAATGCAGCAACTCCTGCTAAAAGACCGCAATTGAGTCCAGCTCCAATTCCACCAACCAACGGAGGAAAAAACAAGAAGAAGTTCTCTTTTACTCGGTTCATCTTGAGTACTACTTTATTGGCAGCTACTGCTTATGGCGCTACATTGTATGTTGCCACCAAGAATGACAAGGTCATGGACTTCGTCATTGATCAGCAGTTACCATACTATGAAGAATTATTAGATATTATTGAAAAAGGTTCATTTGAAGATTTGAAGAATAAATTGAATTCGGTTCAAAATCAATTCAAATTACCTTCCAAAGATCAAATCGATGAATTAACCTCAAAATTGGAACACCAAGGTGGCCAAATTATCGAGGAAACTAGAAAGAAATTGGCCAAATCTGATGATTCCAAACCTCATGGCACTAATGCAACTCCAGCTCAACAATTACAGAAACCAGTGGAGATTGAACCAGTCCCAAAATCTTCCAAGACGTTACCTTTGATTACTCTCAACAGTGGAATTGCTTCTCATGTCGACGCATCAATCAAATCTACTATTGAATCATTTAATGATTTAATTAAATCCATTGATGTTGAATCGGTGAGTTCCAAAAATGAAAGTCTCATAAAAGCCATTAATGAACAAGTTAGTACCTTAGCATCAAAGTTGAATGGATTGACCAAACATTTTGATGATGAATTACAAAGTAAACTCAAAGTCTCTCAAACCGAATTATTGTCTTCCTACACTAAGAAAGAATTGGAATTAACCGACAATTTCTTACATCAATTCAACCAAGAAAAGGCTAAACTTGAAAAAAAATTGAACCAAAGATTAAAGCAAGAAATCGAAGCTGCTAAACAAAGCATCAGTCAAGCTGCGGTCAATGCTGTTTCGATGGTTAGAATCGAACAAACCAAGAAATTCGAACAATTGGTTCAAGATAAAATAAATGAGGAAAGAAATGGCAGATTAGCCAACTTAGAAAATTTGGTGGCTAGATTGACCAATTTAGAAACGTTTGCTTCAAGTTTGGATAAACAAATTACTTCAAATCATCAAAAAACTTTGGTTCAACAATCTTTGTCCAAGTTGAAGGGATTGTTATTCGCAACCAACGAAGATTCACAAGCAAAATTATTTACTCCATTCCTCCAGGAATTATCTAAAGTCTCACAAGATTCTAAAGATGAAGTGTTTGAATTGGCATTAAAAGATTTGACCTCATTACTCTCTAAAGAATCAAATCAATCAATCTTAACCAATTCACAACTTTTGTCTCGTTGGGAACAGTTAGCTCCAGAATTAAGATCAGCATCTCTATTACCACCAAATGCTGGCTTGTTAGGTCATTTATCTTCCATCATTTTCTCTAAATTGTTATTACCCGTGAAAGGTTCCAAACCAGATGGCAAGGACATTGAATCTGTTATTGGCAGGGTTGAACAAAGTTTAGCTAGAGGTCAATTGGATATTGCAGTGGAAGAGGCTGCCAACTTGAAAGGTTGGAGTAGAGAATTGGCACGCGATTGGGTTAATGAAGGTAGAAAAAGATTAGAAGCAGAATTTTTGGTTAACTTGATCGATGCTGAAGCTAAAATCTTATAGTTTTTATGTATTAGAAATATATTCTGTTCATCATGTTTGACATGCGTGTAGTGTACATACCATTACGTTTTGATATATCTGAAAATATATTTTTGAGAAAAATCAACGAAATAAGCTACATACAAATCATACTTCACAATGTCATCAAACGCCAATGCTGTGTATGGGGGAGATGAAATTAATGCTATAGTATTAGATGCTGGATCTTACCATACTAGAATTGGATACGCCGGTGATGATTATCCCAAAGTTATCACACCATCATATTACGCGGTCAATACTGAAGATGAAACGAAGAAAATCTTTGGTGACGCCATTAACTATCCTAGACCTAACTATGAAGTTCGTCCTATTTTAAAAGACAGTGTCATCACAGACTGGGATGGAGCCATGGATCAATATAAGCATATTTTCGATGATATATTGAAAGTAGATTATAAGGAACAACCAATATTAATAACAGAACCAGTTTGGACATCACAACAGTACCGTCAACAATTAGTAGAAAACTTCTATGAGACGTTCAATTTCCCTGCTTTATATTTGGCTAAGGCTCCCACTTGTGTGTCTTTCCAACAGGGTAGACCCAATTGTCTTGTTGTCGATATTGGACACGATTCCGTCAGCGTTACACCAGTGGTTGATGGAATTTGTTTATTGAAGAATTCAATGAGAACTCACTACGGTGGAAGATATTTGGAGGATCAAATCAAGGACTTGTTAGAATCAAAATTCAAAGATGTTAAGATTGAAAACAGATACAAGATTAAAACTAAAATCCCTACCGTTTTCCCTGAATCGAGTAATTACACCACCAAAGAAAATATTGAAGTCACTCAATCATTCGATGAGTACCAAACCCAGCAAATTTATCATGAATTCAAAGAAACTCTTTTGGAAACTCCAGAGAAAAAATTGAATGTTAACAATACACAACAGAACAATGCACTCGAAGAATACTACTCCCAACATGAATATAAAAGATTATTTGAACTTCCGACGGGCCAATCCATTGAGCTATCGAGCGAAAGATTCCAGTTAGCCGACTCTCTTTTCGACCCGCTGAGTTATAAATTTACAAATGAAGAATTGAATGAAAAATACCCTCCCGATAATGGTGAATTATCAATCAAGGGTCCTTATGATGAATACAGACCTTTGAAAAGACGGAAGGCGGATTCCAGTACCTCAACCCCAGCACCATCTGACTCTACTGATAAAGGGAAGAACCTAACTAGAGGCTTAACCCAACTAATCACGCATGCACTTTCTTCGGTTGATATCGATTTAAGGACGTCTGTTGCCCACAACATCATCATTACTGGGGGTGTTTCGATGATTCCTCAATTAACCGAGAGATTATATACAGAATTGTCGAATTCCAACCCAGGCTTGAAAATTAGACTCCATGCCATTGGTAACTCGAACGAAAGACATAACCAAACATGGATTGGTGGAAGTGTCTTATCATCATTAGGTACTTTCCACCAAATGTGGGTCAGCAAAGAGGAGTATGAAGAAGCTGGCCCCGAGAGAATATTGACTCAAAGATTTAGATAATCGATAATCTTGATAGTTTTGTATTATATTAATTGAACATTATATCTAAAAAAAAAAATGAACAAAAAATGTGTAACCCCCCACATGGAAATTCGCGGAGCAAAGCAACGATAACGCTACTTTTTTTCAGCAAAAAGGTCCAATTTTTGAGGAATATCCCTAAAACCACTTTTAGTTTTTTATCGATTTCAAGTCAATTGACCTAAAATTGACTAGTTCTCAATCGATTTCAAGTATGGCCACCAATTCTGACGGTTTACTCATCAAGGGATGTCTTGATTTGGACCCTTGGCTTGAACCCTTTTCCTCCCAATTAGTCGCTCGCCAGCACCAGTTCCAGCAATGGAACCAAGATCTTTCAAAATCTGAAGGTTCAGTGTTTAACTTTGCCTCGTCTTATGAAAAGTATGGTGTCCATGCTGACAGGGGCTCGAAGGAAATTACCGTGGTGCAATATATCCCTCTGGTAAATGAAGTGTCAATTGTTGGGGAATTTAATAACTGGGACCATGAAACCCATAAATTGACCAAGGTAAATGAGTTCGGATTATGGGAATTGAAGATTCCTCCTGTGAATGGCGACTACGCTATTCCTCATGATTCCACTTACAAGATTGCAATGCTTTTGAGCTCAGGTGAACGTATTTATCGTCTCGACCCTTGGGTTCTGCGTGCCACTCCATCTACTAAAAATACTTTATACGAAGGTCGTTTTTGGAACCCTCAGCAAGTCTATCAGGCTCAACACCCACGTCCTCACCATGACCCGCTGGACGGACTAAAAATCTACGAGGCACATGTTGGGATATCAACGCCTGAACCGACAATTGGTTCCTATAAGAATTTTACTGAAAACGTGTTACCTGTTATTCATAAACTTGGATATAATACGATCCAGTTAATGGCAATAATGGAGCATGCTTACTACGCTTCCTTTGGTTATCAAGTCACCAATTTTTTTGCCGTTTCTTCGAGGTTCGGAACCCCTGAAGATTTAAAAGAACTTATCGATGAAGCGCATAAGTTAGGAATCCGCGTCCTCCTTGACATGGTCCACTCTCATAGCTCTAAGAATGTTGAAGACGGTTTGAACATGTTTAATGGGACCGATCATTATCTTTTCCATGGTGGTGGTAAGGGTAATCATGATTTATGGGATTCCCGTTTATTTAATTACTCCAATTATGAAACATTGAGATTCTTACTCTCCAATTTGAAATTCTACATTGATGTCTATAAGTTCGACGGTTTCAGATTCGACGGTGTCACTAGTATGCTTTATAAGCACCACGGCTTGAGTTATGGGTTTTCCGGTGACTATAATGAATACTTCAACCCTGATCTTGTCGACAATGATGCAATTGCATATTTGATGCTTGCTCACCAACTTATGAACGAGATCTCCGTTAAAAATGGTAATATTGAACTCACCAGCATTGCTGAGGATGTCAGTGGTATGCCAACATTGTGCGTCCCTATTGATAAAGGTGGGATTGGCTTTGATTACCGATTGTCTATGGCTATTCCCGATATGTGGATCAAACTTTTGAAACATAAGACAGATGAACAATGGGACATGGGCAATATAGTTCATACTTTAACGAACAGAAGACACGGTGAAAAATGCATCAGTTACTGTGAATCCCACGATCAAGCCTTGGTGGGCGATAAGACAATTGCTTTCTGGTTAATGGATAAGGAAATGTACACAAATATGTCTGTTTTAACTGAATTGACTCCGATTATCGACAGAGGATTATCTTTGCATAAACTTATCAGATTGCTCACGTTCTCCTTGGGTGGTGAAGGCTATTTGAATTTTGAAGGCAATGAATTCGGACATCCAGAGTGGTTGGATTTTCCCAGAGCAGGTAATGGTGAGTCGTATCACTATGCCAGAAGACAATTTAATTTGATTAAAGACGATTTATTAAGATATAAATTCTTGTTTGAATTCGACTCAGCAATGCAACATTTAGATACCAAATACGGAATCTTACTTTCTTCACAAGCTTATGTTTCTTTGAAACATGAAGGCGATAAAGTTCTCGTCTTTGAGAGAAATGGCCTCTTGTTCATTTTCAATTTCAATGCTACCCAATCCTTCCCTGACTACAAAGTGGGAGTTGATAACCCCGGATGCTACCAAATTGTATTGAATTCCGATGATGCCAAATTCGGGGGACACGGTAGAATTGAGGAGATCGATTCAAATGGTAAGAAGCTTGAATTCTTCACCAATAATGATCCTTGGAATGACCGTCAAAACTCTTTATTCATTTACATTCCTAGTAGAACTGCGATTGTTTTACAAGTTAAGGAAAAGGTAAAAGCTTAATTATTGATCAACTATATATATAATATTACATTCATTCATCATTCAAATTTTCAAACCTGCCCAGTTGTTGCCATTCTCTGACTGGATTTTGAAAATTTTGGAAAATACCGAGTTTTTCCATTCTATCAAAGATAGTGAATAATTTCTCGGCCTCTAATTCTTTTTCACTATCCGAAAGATCTTCGATACTCTGATTAGACGTGTGAGAATTGCTCCTTGATGCAATGGGTTTCAATACCGATTCCAAAAACAGTTCTTGGTTCGGGATTTCACTAGCAAGGGTCTCATTTAAATATTTCTTTTGTGGCAGTAGATAATCATCCAAATTTAACGAATTCGGAGGTTTTAGATTATTCTTAGATAAGTAAGATTCTGATTGAAGAAAGCCGACAAGTTCAAGAAATTTTGTTACTTGTACATCCTGATCTTCATTCCAACATAAATTGAAAAAAAAGTCCAAAATAATATCTTTACAATGGCTTAAATTTGAATCACCAAAGAAAGATTTGGTGCTCATGAAAGCTGACTGATTTGATAATGTTACGAGCAAAATCAACTTATTATATATGTAAGTTGTTTTGTCGAAAGGAAGGACAGCATCACTCAAAATCGAATATAGTCTGGATACAGACTCCTTCTGGGAGTCGATATGGGATATTAACTGTTTTTGAATGAATGAAATGACGATGATTAGATTATTCAAATCACTCAAATCGAATTCAGGGGCAACGTTCTCTTTGAAGTGTATTTTCAATTGGAATTCCAATAAAGTCATCATATTTTTCAAGAAACCTTCATATTCTTTGAAATGCAGCGTTAAAATATAATTAGCTTCTTGATCATTATTGATGGTGAAAAGACCGAGAAGGAAATTGAGCAAGCTCTTCAAAAGTAATTTACCATTATGGGAGAAAATCGCTGGATCTGGGCGATATTCGAACATTTCATTAACTGAGCCAACCACATTACACAGTAAATGTTCATTTCTGATAAGTTCACCACCATACTTATAACGGTAGTTTAAAGTGTATAAGCTTTTCAAAATCTCTATGAATGCCATTTTGTAGTGATCGCTGGTCTTGAATTTGGTGAATAATCCATCTAAAAATTTAAACCCACGTATAAGCAATGCACATATATAACCGACTAAAACATCGCTGACATTGTCTAGTCCATCGTATAGGATTAAAAAAATCAAACGATAACATGGGACTAATGAGGTAAAATCGTAATCAAAACTTGGTCCCTGAACTGGGTCCACTCTTTCCTTCAACAAGTCACCAAGAAATTGAAGTATGTCATTAGAATACTTTTTAGTGAATACTTCCCGATGAAAACTTCTATTTATCAAAAGAATATTAGAAATGGTGGCAATCAAGTCAATGGTTTCTGAATAGTTCCCTTGGGTTTCTCTGTCAAACAATAAGGAAACAATTTTATCGAATTCGTCTTCAGTAATTTTGTTACAAAACTCGGGTTGACGCCCATTTTCTCTCAATTGCTTTATTATTTCAGTAGTAGCCATATTAGGCACTAGATTCCTTGAAAAGAAAATGTGATCAGATTAAATTTAATGAATTTTGTAAAATTGATTGCTCCAACAATTAATTGCTAACATTAGAATATTCTATTTCCTTATATATCCGATCACTTGGATAAGGGTTCAAAAGGCGGCACAATAGGGAAGGGGGATGGATGTTAATTAGTGTTATTTAAAAAAACATGGTTGCGGAAAAAAAATGTTAAACGCCGAATTTTGGCTGAAAAAAGAATATTTTTAAGATATACGAAGAGAAGGCGGATTTGACTAGCTTAATACCGATGAATCAATCATTACTCGAATCTATGGAACTAATTGATTTATATGTAAATGAAGATGACAAACTCTCATCATTCTTTGAACCAAGTCATTTAAGCCGTTCAAGGCTTCTGGATCTTGTGTCATGTATTTTGCAACTTGTCTAATGGCATGGACATTGACGGGCCAAACAGTTAAATTTGAATCATAAGTTTTCATAATTCCAACGACATCTTTTGATAATTTAAATTGGTAATCAGATGGATATTTCGCTATTTCTATCTTGACCAATTCATTTTCCCGATTGGTTCTCAGTATCAAAGATTCGTAAAGTGCAATTTTAGATAATTTATAATTTAAAGCAATTATGGCTGTAGCTTCATCTTTGAAAAAAATTATTGGGAACGTCCGAACATTCGAGCTTGGTTTATAAATTGTAGGTTTCAAGTTTAATGGCATATAACTTTCAAATTCATCTAGATTTTTTTGTAATTTTAACCATTCCAAGAATAATTTATTAGAATCATTATCAGCTTTAGTTAACACTTCAACTTGATTATTAAATTCATTTATAGCACTGATATTAAGTAGCGATTTATGCACCCACCACAACGTATCATTTTTACTCAATGAAAAATCAGAAACGTATTTATCGTAATTTCTCTTCAACGATTTTTCTTTATCTGTTTCTTCTTCGTCTTCGTCTTCAAGTTGAATGCTTTCTAGATCAACATGACTGGGTCTGTTATATTGCTCGAAATACTTCGGGTCTAACGACTTCCAATCTTTTTCGCCTGAATACATGCTTGGTAGATCATATTTTAATGACAATATTAAATCACAGACGAACATGGCCCAAAAGCACGATTGATAAAATGGTGAATCTTTTAAAACACTTTCAGCTTTGCTTCTTGATAAAATTGACGTCAACAAACTGGAGGCACCTTTCACATAAGTGCTATCAATAGCGACGAAGAATAATTCGTAAATGCATAATAAAATGGTACTCAACAAACATCTTGATATAATACCTGAATCTGGTTCCTCAGCGTTGGGTAGACTTAAATAATACCTTATAGACTTGATACTTTGATGATAATACTTGATGGGGACTGCAGGATCTACCTTATCTGGAGCATTTCTTTGGAAAATCAAAGAGCTCAAACAAAACATAGAGTTCAAAATCATTCTCGTTTCATCATGAAGAGCCAATTTAGGGATAACGCATCTGAAGATATCTTCTTGTAGAAATATATCAATACATTTTGAAAGAGTGTTGACGAAAAGATCCAAAAGTTTGGCTTCTAATTCGTCTTCCAATTCGAGATGGAATGGCGCACCATTCACCTGTATACCCAATGATTCTCGAAAATGTTCGAATATTTCATCTAATGAATCTTCGCTCATTGACTTTTCCAATTTTTGCTTTTTGATATCTTGATTCACTTTACGAATAATGTATTCATTTTTGTTCAATAACTTATTAATTCTTGGGCGTGAATTCTTCTTTGTCTGGATTGGCTTGAAGTTATTAGTTGGCTGGGACCTGTTTTCCAATGGTAGGTCAAACGGTCTAGTAGCTATATTTCTAGTAGCAGCTTGAGTAGCCAACATTAGAGAAGTAGCTGAAGATTGGTGTTGAAATTGGGGAGGTGGAATGCGATTTTGATTGTAAGGTGGATAAGTGACATACATTTCATTTTGTCTCGGATCTTGGAACGTATCATTTATGGTAGGGATTCCATAAGAGCCTGTGAAATGAGGCTGATGAGGATAAGCCGGATACTGCTCGCCTAAATGAAATGCACTTGGTATTTGAATAGAGAAATTCGGTTGTCCAGGAACATGGTTGATTCCTTGAAATGTCGGCTGCATATGTTGTGGCAAAGGAAGAGGGACATTTTGGGAGTAGTAGTGAGGAGGAGGCGGAGGAGGTGGGGGAGCGGGAGGATGCTGATGTTGAATTTGATTTTGATTTTGAGTATCAGAAACAACAGGAGCACTCAGTTGCCTTTGATACAAGTCATCAGTTTGCTGAAATCCTGGGTCGTGAACAGGATTTGCAATAATTGGCCTCAATGGCTGAGTAGGATAATTATTTAGTTGAGGTGACACTATGGATTGATTTGTTTCCGAGGTGGCCTGTTCGCTAGGGATTCGAGCCTTTTCTTGTAATCGTAGATTCTGTTGATATGAATAGTTATATAGGTTATAAGGGGAGCTCATGATGATAATACAACAACAACTTTTGAACTTTATAAATTAATAAACCAGGGAAATAATAATGACAATGACAATAACAGTAGTAGTGACAAACGAAAAAGGAAAACAAATGCAAGCTGGTTTTGATGGAAGTGCAAGTAATAATTGTCAAATATATCAAATCAAAAATAAAGGTCGTTTTTCGAAAGAGTAAACAAGGTTGTAGTACAACAGAAAATTATAATGAAAATGCAACAAAAGTGGAAACTTTTTTTTGGAGTCAATTAATTGAACAACGCTACCAATACAACGTCTTAATGATAATTCGAGAATGAATTGGTGGACTTCCAAATTTTAAGGAATCTTACCAGCCCTAAATATGGGATTATTAAGCTTAAAAAAAATAACTGAAAGCGACTCAAAAACGAGACAAAAAATTTTTTTAGAAAAGACTCGTTCTTTCTTGCCTTATCAATTTGGTCCGTTTAAACTATCGCCAATAGTCGCTAAGAAATTGGTATAACAAGTAGGAATTCGCTGAATTTATTCAGCGTAATTTTCACAAGCTAATTTGAAAAGACAGGGTCCCTGATATTTTTCAATTGAGGCAATTCTAGTTTTGTTTATACAATGGCTGATAAAGAACTTACCGTGTTCGTGGTTGATCTCTCACCTTCGATGGGTGACACATACGAGGGCAATGAGACTAAACTAGACTTGGGCCTACGATATTTCTATGATCTTTCAATCACAAAGCTTTTGCGTGGAAGGGCAACTGACTACATTTCATTGGTAACATGTCATTCTCCAAACACGAATAATCCATTTTCTGAAGCTGATTCGAGCAGGTATAGAAACATTGAAGTGTTGTCCGACATGCAAACTTTGACTTACGAAAAGCTCCGAGCTGTCCATCAATCATTAAAAACAAACTTTGATCAGATCGGTGACGATGAAAGCGACTTGTTTCTGGCCATGATTCTAGGGTTGAGTTTATTCAAGCCTACAGAAAATAAAAAATTCATAAGGAACCTAATAGTAATTACCGACGGCGTGAGTCCCATGCATTCATTCACCGAAGAAAAAGCTGGCATAGTCGCCAAGTCCTTTGAAGGTTTAAACATAAATTTGGTTATTAATAGCATTGGCCTCAATGGTTCGTCGAGCAGCGAAAAGGAACTGTTCTCTCAATGGAAATCATTAGCTGAAAAGGTTCCCAAATCCCACATATTAGATGCTGTCGAGGCCAAGCATTTATTACACACTTCTCCCCCAATAAAAAGAGTTAGACCCATGGCTCTATTTAAAGGTTCACTCAAATTTGGTGGGGACTACTCAAAAATAGAAGAAAATCCTCTGGACCAAATGTACAAGGACCCTGAGCTCGGTTTGAATTTCAATGTTGAGGTATATCCGATGGTTAAACCCGAACAATACCCGAACGCTCATCAATATTTGGTTAGAGACGATTTGTGTCAGAAAACTTCAAGAGAAGTTCAACATTATATCATGAAGATTGATCCACAACCCAAAGATGAAGAAGACGAAAGTGAATTGACGAGTCATCCTAGTGTATCCGACGATGAAGATTCCATTGAAACTAGGAGACAAATAGTAGAGAAAGGTGATTGGGTTAGTGGTTTCAAGTACTCTAACTACGATTTGATTGCTACGCCTCAACACCTTATTGAACTAGCAACTCTACCCAATGAACCGAGTATGGATATTTTTGGCTTTCTTCAATTATCGGATTTACCTATCGCATATTATACCGACGAATCTTTTTATGTTTTACCCTCGAATACTCATGATCCGGCTAATTTGTTAGGGGTCAACTGTTTGTGTCAATGCTTGATTGACTTGAAAAGCATTGCCCTTGTACGGTATGTGAAGCAGAAAAATAAAGAGGTTCAAGTTGCCGCTTTGAAGCCGTTCAAAGTAAAGGCGGGTGATAAATTTGTGTATTCATTCTCTTTGATCAGACTACCATTCAAAGAAGACCAGAAACTAGGAAGATTTCCTCGGTTGCTCGGAGTTAAGCATGAAAATGATGAAATTGAAGATCACGAAACGAAACAGACCGACTATAGGTTGCAATATCCCTCGAAAAATATAAATGAAATTATGGCAAGTTTTATCGAGTCCAAAGACTTGGATAGCTCCGATGATGAGGATGAAAATGTGTTGAACAATATAAAAGTTACAATGAGAACGGTCGATTCTACCCAATTACCACTTCCCTCGACGCGCCAAAATTCAAAACTTATGTCATCATCACCTGCTCTTCATAAACTCCAAATTTATCTCAAAAGAACCATTAAAAAATCATTGGAATTCGAGGCGCTCGGAGAATTTGTAAACAATCCAAATTTCATAAAAGACGTTCTTGTGGACGAAAATGATGAATTCTATGATGCTCATTCAAATAATCTTTTCACTTTGAAGAATATTTTACGAGTCAACAATAATAGCAATGAATCCAATTGGCTCGAAGAGGTGAACGAAGCCTCAAAGGCTTCTGCCAAGGAACTTATAAATGAACTAGGGATCAAATTTGTTGATAAAGAAGATTTCAACGCACACAAGAAGAGGCGAATCACTAATGAAGGCCCTTTGAAAAGGAAAGGAAATTTCGGACAAGGTGAAGGTGAGTACGCTAATGTACCCGATTTTGAAATATAAAATTATATTACATATATACACGATATGAGGCTGGACCTCAAAGTTTGAACAATTGATTTCTCAAATCATATTCTCTATCTTTAGCTGTTCTTTTCCTATTTGTAGCTGTAGCAGTCCCGTCACTACCCAATCTTTGAGTGAGTCTTTCCCCCAATGCACTTTCGCCAATTCTTTCCCTTTCTTGTTTAAAAAGTTTCTTTAATTGGTCGCCCGATAATTCTAGAATAGCACCCAAGTCGAAAAGACCTCTATATTTTGTACTTTTACCTTGCTTCCATAAATTCGTCCAATGAGCAGCCATTCCCATTTCATCGTAAGATCCATCTTTCTTAACTTTATGTCTCGATAAGGCGATATTGTATAATAACTCGTCAATGGAATTGGTTGGATGGTTCATGTATTCTTGATATTTTGCACCAGTCGGGTCTTGTAAATTTAATAGATAAAGTAGATAGTCAGCTTGAATTACTGGGTCGACAAATGAAGTATGAACACAGCCGACTAGACTTAATGCCAACATGGTTTCACTATCCTTCACAGTAGGAAGAAATACACCAGGAGTGTCATAAACCAAAATGTCAGGCTCTGAGCTTAATCTGATAATTTCACTGGTATTTCTTGTAACACCGGGTTGTCCTCCAGTTTTGGCAACCTTCTTTTTCTTACTCGAAATGCTATCTTCAAGCTTAGAAGTGTATCCCACATCTCTCAAAGTGTTGACCAAAGTTGACTTCCCAACATTTGGCATTCCAATAATCATGAGTCTCAATCCTAATGGTGGTGGTGGTCTCATAGAATAATATCGTTGCTTGACTAAATCAATAATCTTTTGGCCATCCTTTGGACTCCTGCAATCAATGAACATATGATGTTCGTTTTGAGATTGGTGCCATTTTTCTAGCAACTGAGGTTTCAAAATTGACAAGTCTTTCTTACTGTACAAGACTACTTTCTCCCTTTTCGCCAAAACTTTGTCAAAGAGCACATTTGTAGTGGATATGGGTGCTCTACAATCTCTCACTTCAAGTACAAGATCGATTTGAGGAGCCAAATATCCGAACTTCGTGAGTGCCTTTTGGTGATGTCCTTTGAAGTTGGAAAGTGTTAGCTGATAGTTGGGAAATAGTCTTCTCGGTATGAAAGACATTATAAAGGATATGAAGAGAACTCGTGTAGCGTGTAATTCGATATAAGAACATCGCGAAATGATTTTAGTTTTTTTCTCTCTTCATATTATAATCCAAACCACATATGCCTCTTATAACATTTACTGGGTATCCGAGTTCAGGGAAATCCACTTGGGCAAGAAAGCTCGAGGAACAGCTCCAGAGAAAGATCGAAGAGGCCAAACATGAGAAACTGCCTGGTCATAATTACACCATAGTGTATCATTCAGACGAGACTTTGGGAATACCTCATGATACTTATAAAGAATCCAACTTGGAGAAACATGCAAGAGGAAGCCAAATGTCAGCGGTGAAAAGAGACTTGAGTCGTAACAAATTTGTCATTTTAGACTCTTTAGCATACATTAAGGGGTTCAGATATCAATTATTCTGTGAAGCAAAAGGAGTTGTTACACCTCACTGCGTTGTTCATGTGATCAATTCATTGGAGAAATGTATAGAGTGGAATAATTCCAGTGACAAAGAAAACAAGTGGGATGAAGAGGTTATTAAGCAATTGGGTATGAGATACGAAGAACCCAATGATGACACAAGATGGGATTCGCCCTTATTCACCGTAGCAAGTGACTATGACAAGGAAGCGATACCAATTGATGAGATCTGGGATGCACTCGTATTGAAGAGACCACCTCCTCCAAATGCAGCAACTCTTGTCAAGCCTACTTCGGGAAACAACTTTTTACAAGAATTGGATAAACAAACACAGCAAGTCATTTCCAAAATCGTACAGCACCAACAATTGACTTCCATCGGAGGAGAGGTCTTGATAGACAAGGAGCAAAAAATTTTCGTTGAAATGCCCCTGACTGCTGTCAGCATCGCCCAGCTACAGAGAATCAGAAGAGCCTTCATCAGCTTAAACAGAATGAGAAGCGTGGACATTGATAGAATCATTCCCTTGTTTGTGGAGTATGTTAACCGTAGTTTGAATAATGATGATTAAAACTAATATACATTTCATGCTAAATTATGCTAACTAACGTTTTCTTTCCTTCTTCCATTTGAAATGGACGGTTCCATCTGAACTGATTAACTTTTTCTTACTGCCGTTCTTCATTAATTCTTTGGTATTCTCCATTTGTGATTCGACTTCTCTTAGTTGTTCTTCTCTTTCAAGCCTACTCTTGAGAAGTTTGTATTTGTTCAATTTATCTCTTTGATTTTTCTCCTTCTCTTCATCTTCGATATCTTGTTTAATCAATTTCTCATTTTTCTCTAATTGATTTAACTTCAATCTATTGTGCCTTCTGTCAAGCATACTCTTATCAGTTTGGAAATAGGCTTCAGGACTGAATTCCTCTAGGTCTTTTTCCGAATCAACAAAAACAGTATGGTTCCCCTTGGATTCGAAATCGAGTTCTTTCTTTAACTTTTCAATTTTCAGGACTTCATTGAGTCTCATGGTTCTTACATAGTTAACGTCTTGTGACTTCAATAATTTGATTTGATCGTTCGTGAACACCGTATTATTTCTCTCTGTTATGAGTATTCCATCTTCATCGGTTTTCTTTCTGGTCATAGCATGATAGTATTCGTCTGGATTATAACCTTCTGCCTTTTTCTTTAAAGCTTTCAAAGCTGCTTGTTTCTTATGAAAATCAGCTGCTCTGAGCTTATAATCTTTCTTTTTTTCAAGTAAACCATACTTTGCTCTTTCCTGAGTTTGAGATCTCTCTCTGTGCTGCTTTTTTTGCACGTTATGGACTAATTTGGCCATCTTTCAATCAACTCTATTGATAATAAATAGTGATGCTCATCTCTTCACGTCTCACCAGAATCAAAAAAATTTATGTGCCCGTGCGACATTTTTCCTACGATATTGTCGTCAGATCTTTTCCACAATTGCTTCAAGGATTATCTCAATTAATTTATTACAGCACGACGTTTACGATATGTTAAGTTCGTTCGGGAGATCTTTGGTCCGAAATAAGAGACTTTTGAAAGTCCGTATAAATGTGTCACCTCGACTTGCGGCCCGTGGAATCAGAAATTACTCATTTATTGAGAGAGCTGAGTTTGGTGCCGTTGACATAGCGGAAACAACAGCCGACGAAAACGAAGATATTCCGTGGTATTTGAGAAATGACGTGTCATCTGAGCTTAACGAAGTTAAGAAGGTAGATCTTCCCGACATTCCAAGTGAGGCTCCCAAGTCATTGGAAGAGTTCACAAGCCTTTTATCTAAAGAATATGGTTTGGAAAATATCCAACTATTCGATTTGACCAAATTGAACGAAGATCACGAATACCACACTTCAAAGCAACCAGCTGAATATATTCTTATATGTACCGGGAAATCAGAGAAACACATCTACAAAGCGGCGAACGAACTCAAGTTGCATATAAAGCATGCATACAATGCTCTTCCTAAGATTGAAGGAATGGTCAATGGGACTCAAAGTCCTATTGCTCGCCGTCGGATGATGAAAAGAGCCAGGAAAGGACCCATGGCCACCGATAATACCTATGGAATGGCTGCAAACAGCTGGGTCATGTGCGATACTTTGGTGGATAACGTATTCATTCACGTTTTAACCCAGCAAAGAAGAGACCAGCTCAACCTTGAGTCATTATGGTGTCCCAAAGAAGACGCACATAAGTATGAGAGACAAAATCAGGACTCGAATGAGTCAGATGACATCTTCATCGGCATTAGAAGATTCCATACCATGACGCCTTTTGCAAGAATGCAAAGAAGAAATTATGCCACCACTCCAATCAAAACCAAGCTCAATGAACTTCAGGAAGGACTTGTTGCGGATATGGGATCGGACTCGCTAAAGGAAAATGTAAAGTTCATTGATGAAGAATTTCAAAAATTAACTCCTTCAGTTGACGACTATAATTCCCGCGAAGAGTTTTATAGAATAGTCCATCTCATCAACCCTGAAGTGGTAAGTTTTGAAGAAGTGGTCGATAAAATTTTAGAGAAGTATGCTTCTCTAAGCATATCCCTTGATAAGAGCATTGATCTCAACGAAGAAAGAAGTCAAGATATAGTCAAGTATATCTCACTCTTGATTGACTCATCCCAAGTGTCTACCGAAAAGAAAGATTTGTCAAGGGATTTATCTGATGAGTTGTTCAATGAGCTTTCCAAGTTCATACTGGTCTTGTACAGGTTCTCCAATGACAAATTCCTGTTGTCAGGAAATCCTCAAATCATGCCCTTATTGTGGCGCCTCTGTTTTATTCCCAGAGAAGATCACGAGTTCATCAGCTCAGGTCTTATTGACAGAATCGTCAACAACAGTGTCAAGCTCCCCCACCTTTCACCCGAACCATCCATCATCTTGGCCAAGAACAAAGCTCGTGGTTTGTTATACCTCATAGACTACAGCCAACAAGTGCTAAAAGAGGAAGTTGTGCTCACCAACCGATTCAAAGAGTTGGTTCTTTTCACCTATGGTAACGCTGGCGAATGGGATCTTTTCTGGAATGATTGGGAGAAATCTTTCAATCTATTGAAGGTCGATCCAAAAGACTCTTCTCCCCTTGCTAGACTGGTGGAACAGTGGGTCAGGCTCGTTGTGTACTTGGCAGTGCGCAATGATAGGTCCCAAATGGTGCATTTCTTGAACAACTTGTGGGATAAGAACACTTCCATAACTGGCAGTTTCGTGTCAGACTTCAGGGCCAATGAATCTCAATTCAATTCCGAAGAGGAAAAAAACGCTTTCGTTGGAGCCATTGAAAGAATTCTTAAGACCCTTGATGACAAAAAAACCGGTAAGGTCTACCCATTGGTATCTGAGTTCACCAGCACATTATGAGTACTTGTATATAGTAATGTAATCATAATCATTAATATTTGCACCCATTCGCGAATTATTTTTTTTTTTTTGTTCCGTCGTTTACTAAAGCCATACCGCGTAATAACGCGTTAATATCAGAACCTTCACTATTAACTACACCTTTTCAGCGATGGACTCCATTCTCCAATTGAAACAGTCCATTAAATCATGGGAACGTGAGTTTCACAAGAATCATGGCCGTATACCGGCCAAAGAGGACATGAAAAATGATCCTAAAATCAGGAAGTTGTATAAGACATATAGGCAAGTGAAGGAGAAATACAGCAAGAGAGCTAAGTCACAAGATGTCACAACAGACAAGAAAACACACGATACCAAGAAAGACACCATTGACATGATTGCATACTCCTTTTCAGATGATGATTCTGAAGAAGGCGAAGAAATCTTGTTACATAACGCCGAATTGGGCCCTACTCCTCAGGCTAATGGCAAGGTATTATCTATATTCGATATAAATTTGACACCTCCGGAGTCGTCTCCTTTGAAGTCCAAAACCATGGCTCCTCGTCAAATGTCTCCGGTGAGAGAGGAAACGTTTAAGACTCCTACTAAAGCAGGTGTCAAAAGACTTAATTTTTCGGATCTAACACCATCCAAGAAAAAGACTCCAATCAGTTCAAAATTACAACTTCTTGCCGAAGATTCTATCTCTGACAATAAATTGCTAGAAACACCGTTATATTTGGCCAAGAACAATCGAAAGTTTGACTTCTCAGAAATGGCCCAACCCGAATCATCTCCCATTACATTGAAATCATCACCATTTGCATCTTCTTCAACTTTGAATAACCCAACTACTCCCACCAAAGGCACTAGCATAGACTTCTCAATTTCTCCATCACCTTTGAAATCCCATCGTTTCTTGTCCTTTGGCAACAGAAAGAAACTTTCTGATATCTACAACGAATACAAGAATATCAAAGTTGACGAAATGGCAGATCAAATTGAGGATCAAATCATCGAAGAAATGGAAACTCTTGAAAGTATCGATGATAATGAAGAGAACCAACCAATTCAAAAGAGATCAAAGGTCAAGACTCAAAAGAGAACAACGAGGAGGTGGAAGATTAAACCAAGAGAAGATAATACAGATGATGATCAATTCGTCAATAAAAATATTCATGAAGAAATGAAGAGACTCGAAGAGGAAGAGGAGAAGGACGATGAGGGGGTTAATTCTGATAATATGCCAGAGTTAGATTCTGATGAAGAGTTGGAATTGCAAAAGAAAAATAGGGCTAACATTGATCCAACTAAGAAAACAAAACCAATTAGTAATAACTACCAAAGACTTAAGATCAATGATCCAAGGTCTAAAGCATTCAAAAGACGGATGCGGAGGTAAATGCATTAAATAAATATGTATATACATATATATCCATTCATGAAGGTATAGCAATAACAAGTTCGTTTTGATCGTCAGTACTATACAATTGCACTCTTTGCTTTGAGTCAATGTTTTCTGTTGATTCTTTCGTATCTTCACTCGGTATATAAACAGGTTTTTCCCACTTGTTCTTATCTTTCTCATAATCCCAAAGATTTTTCAGTAATGCCGTTTCATGTTCAATTTTAGACTCTAGTAATTGTTGTTGCAATTCATCAATGTCTTTATCTTCTTCTTCAGGAACAGAATTGGCAATCTTCTCAACCATATGTACCTTGCCGTCCCTGATTACCATTTCCACTACTTTCTTACCTCTACCACTTCTATTTTTAACTTCATCATCGTACTTGCGAAGCTGTCTTTGCTGTTTTTTGAGGTGTAATGCTCTTTCCACCGGCGATAACCAGTTGCTTACACTGTTGGAGCTTGGAAGTTCGAAATCAGATTCACGATCGATGATTTTTGTTCTCTCGGCACCAGTAGCTTGAAAATCAAGCAATGTTTCTAATCTTTCTTGTGCTTTCAATAATTCTGGATTTACGTTCTTTTGGTTTGTATATTTCTTGAGTTCTTTCTCCTGTTCATCGAATTCTCTTTGTTCTTTTTCTTTCTTCTCAGATATTTCCTGTAGTCTCTTTCTCTCTTCGTCGGCTTCCCTTAATGCTCTGTCTTGAGCCTGCCACATATTTTCTCCTGCTCTCATTGTAACTTTGATCTTTTTGGGCTTATTAAGCGCTGATTCATGATCTTGAATTTTCTTATCCTTAGGATTGATTTGTTTAATTTCAAGATTATCTCTTTCAGCCCTTAAAATCTTCACGATCTCTTCTCTGTCTTTTGCTGAAAGTAAATGTTGCCCACAAAAGGAGCAAGGTTGTAAACCTTCTTTGGCACAAATGATCTTACCGCAATTCAAGCAATTAGGAGCAACTTCAAAGAGTGGATGCCTCGTGGCCATGCAATTGCAAACCCTTTTAACGTAATCGGATCCTTCAAGGTCAATTTCTTGGTTGGAAACTTCTAGGTCATTTAATGCAGATTCGATATCTTTAAGGTTATCGAAGTTCTTCTTTTTGTTCTTTTTGGCTTGCTTTGCAGAGAGCTGGTTGGAGGGTTTCAAGTCTAGCAACTCGGAGGTGTTTGTACTTGATTTTTTATCTAGTCTCCCTTTACCGGACTTTTTAGGTTCAACTTCTTCTTGAGTTTGCCATGCACTATTCTTGGAGGTTTTCAGTTTAGGTACTTCAGGGATATTTGAATATTTGACCAGTGCTGGCTTTTTCTCAGATTTTGGTTTTGATTTGGTTTCCTCCTTTGGTTTGGTTTCTGCCTCTTTCTTAAGCTCCATGAATTTGGCAATAAAGTCGAATGTTGCACCGCTTTCACCCAATAAATTCAAGAAATGATTTGGAATCTCTTCATCAGATAAAGTCAATGAATAACTGACCATCTCCAGGCATGTTTCCTTGTCAAGCGGTATAATCTCCGCAATGGCTCCGGTAGCATAGCTTCTGAGTTTTTCATATGACATGGTACGTGATTTGACAAGTTATCAACAGTGGAAGTGCTTTTAAACTGAGTCATATAGTCGGAAGTGTCAATCCGTGCACCCAGCCTGAATACGCTCATCTCCCCTGATGCGATATGATCATCACAAACGCACTAGTACTATTACACACATTGGTGCTTCAAATCAACAATGGGCATTGAAGACTCGGAACCCATTCGTGCCAAGATGGCAGAAATAGCAGCACTCAAGAAATCCATACGTTTGAAGCAGAGAATTCAAAAAGATATACGACTTCCAGCATCATCTAACTTGAGAGCATTGAGCAACAGGGGAAAACTTGGGCGGAAAGGAAAGGGATGGCTGGGTGAATCTGGTGTTTGCACTAATAGCACTACTGTTTCCGACTCTAAACAGGATCCAGATTCCGAGAGCATAGGTCTGAATCAGTCATACGTGACTCGAGGCATGAGCTTGATCAATACCAATGTTTATGAAGAGAATAAATCGAGAAATGAGGCAAAAGCGGCACAAATAAAGGAGAGGATAAAGGCTCAAAGGCGACATGCCCTTGATGAGATCCGGGTTTCGAAGAATAGAACAAGGTTTGACGATTGTGACCGCATCAAAATAGATGATACGGTTTTTGCAATTGCTAACCGTGGATACAAGCTTGCGCCTTTGTATCTTCCTATTAGGAACGATCCAGTGAACTGGAATGGGCATGTTTATTTCAGAAAGCCCAATGGGTTGATGAAATGTCATAAGCGTCTTGAAAATGCAGAAAATGAATCTATCGCCAAAATAGTCAGGCCATCAGTAAGGAATTGTCGGTATTTCACCAGAACAGGTACGTCAACTGAACGCCAGGATGGAATTTCATTAATACTAACGTCAGGAATTTGTCAAAAGGGGAGGAATTGTAGGTACAAGCATGACACCAGCAGAATAAAAGTTTGTGTAGCGTACCTTCGGAACACATGTCATAACCAGAACTGTCTTTTGTCACACGATAATAATGAGTTCAACACGCCGTTGTGCAAGTATCATCTCCAAAACAAATGTTCTAACCCACAGTGTCGCTTCCAGCATAGAATGGTTCCCAATCATGGCAAGGAGAACGTCGAAATATGGACCTGTCGACCCTTTGCCATTGGTGGCTGGTGCGACAGAGGACGCAACTGTCCATTCTTGCATCTACTTCAGTGTCCGGATTACGAAGAAGAGGGTACTTGTCCCCGGGGAAAATCATGTGTATTAGCACACCCCGTGACATTGAGAACACAAGAGCTTATGGCCAGCAATGATGAAGAAGAAGACGTTGTGATTGGAAACGGACCCCACAATGAATCAGACGAAGCCAGAAAGCGAAATCGTACCGTGATCAACAGCTATAACACCAATGCCTCCACTCTTTTGGACTATCTGAGTAGCGACGGAAAATACGAGATCTATATAGATCAGAACGGGGCATTGGCATCGGGACCAAACAAAAGCAGTGATTTCATGATTAATCTCAGTGACTCGTCGGAAGACCTGGACGCCCTCGAAGACAACAACGATTATATTGGCATAGAATGAAATCTCAGCATTTAAATCGACATTATCGACGTTGAGTCATTATCGGCGTTGAGTAATAATATCAGCATTCAATAAAACGACGATATCAGCATTGAGGAAAAATGACAATATCAGCTTTCAATAAAACGACAACAACAGCATTTAATAAAACGACAATATCAGCATCGAACAATTAGCCCTCTTGAGAAATTGTAAAAAATGTGTATTCGCATTAGAAGATTGAAACAAAAAAGGGTTGCAAAAAATGAGAAATTTCGATTTGTGGTTTATCACTTACCACCAAATACTTAAAGAATACCACATTTCCCGTTTTTGTTACAGCATCACATTTTTTCTTTTCGAATTCAAATCCGTAGTGATGGAAAGTAATCCTTATCAATGTACTGGAAGTACCAGCTACTCCAGCCAACTTCTCTTGCAGCAAGAGAAGAGAATACTGAAGATTTCGATCCCAACTAAATCTTTACAACAAAACTACCAGATAATTGCAAAGCTAGGAAGTGGGAGTTTTGGCATTGTGTCCTTGGCCCGCTGCCGCAAGGATAAAGCCCAGTTTTGCCTCAAAAATGCTGCTAAAGAGGATACCTTGTTGGACCCTATTGGCAGCATAGGTGAACGCCCATGCGACAGTTTGGTGGCCATCAAGACCATGAATAAGAAACTCTCATTGAGTGAATACAGCAAAGTCAAGGAGGTAAAGTTCATTCATGCGATTCCTGCCCACCCGAACCTAATTCAGGTTTTCGAGATATTCGTGGATGATCACTCCAAGCAGCTTCATATGGTAATGGAATCAATGAACTCCAACTTATTTCAGTTGATCAAGCAGAGGCGCGACCATCACTTCACCCCATATACTCTCAAAAGTATTTTGACTCAGCTTTTGGCTGGTATCCGCCATATCCATTGTCAAGATTACTTCCACAGAGACGTCAAGCCGGAAAACATATTGGTGGTTCCTACATCGCTCTATTACGGGAGCGAAGAGGCAATCCCTCCACAGATGAGAAGACAGAAGTATATAATTAAGTTGGCTGATTACGGATTATCTCGTCTGTGTCACAATAGCAGACCTTATACCTCTTATGTCTCAACAAGATGGTACAGGCCACCAGAAATCTTATTGAGAAGAAAATGGTATGCAAAACCGGTCGACATTTGGGCTTTTGGCACGGTTGCAATCGAAATTATCAACTTGTCACCTTTGTTTCCTGGTGCCAATGAGTTAGAACAAATTTGGAGAATTATCTCAGTATTGGGCTACCCATCTATTCCAGATAGAATTTATGATGAAAATGATGGTCCATATCTGATTCCTCTTGGCGGTTATTGGGAAGAGGCACATCTTTTAGCTGCTAAAAATGGTCTTACCCTTCCATACAGTGAAGGCAAGGACCTTGAAGATATATTGACTGCCTCCATAAATCCCGATTTGAGTGAAGTGATTAAGTCATGTCTTGTTTGGAATCCTGATACTAGATCCACAGCTGAAATGATTTGCTCATTGCCGTACTTTGCCGATACTATCTTGTCAAGTCAACAGGAAAAATCAGTCAAAAGCAACCCTTATATGTCATCTCCCTCAATTATAAAAGTATTGGATGATAACAAGTCAAAATACCACCATGCAACTACAAGGGATGAAGAGAACTACTTCGATTTGGACCATGGCTACGAAAATAATTACTTGGTTACCGGAATCAAGCAACGTGATGAAAAACTCGATATCGGTACCTATACCGGGAACTCTAGTGGGAAAATTGATGAGGAGGAAGATTGGGAGGATGGCGATGGGGTCATTGATTTATTGGTGAGTCCATACATTGATATTTCTTCAGCCCCCCTATTAGGCAGATCTTCCGAAGATATGGAAAGTCCATCAATGGCCAATCTCAGTTCCCAAGAGAAGTTTCTCTCCGAGTTTTTCGCTAAGGATGTCATTGATGCCTCTGACGATCAAAACTATTCTTGGGTAGGCTCAAATAAGGTTGATGCCCCTAATCTCACACAGGAACTCAATCAGCCACCTGCAACCAAGATCCTCCAAGAAACCCCAGAAAAGCTCCGTGTATAATTGAAATCTGCCACTTCTAATCTTTAGCAAGGTGTAGGCAACAAATGATCGCTCGAGCCGAGAACGGCAAGATTTGTAAATCTTCGATGCATTCTATACTACCCCACAATATAGATAGTGCGGCGCCATATAAAAAATGACCAATATAAATTAGGCCCTGTTTCTTATTGACATAATTTTTTAAAAAAACCATTGGAAACAAATAAATCCCTCAATGTGTATACTAATATCCACTACAGAGCATCCCGATTATCCGTTGCTTCTATTATCGAATAGAGACGAGTACTATGCTAGACCAACCAAATTAGCCCATTACAGAGATATAGATTCCACCACCAAGATCTTGTCACCGTTTGACTTGGCAAGACCCGAACATGGAACTTGGATTGGGGTTACCACTAGCGGCAAATTAGCAGTGTTGGTGAATTATCGAGAGAAAGATAACATGCGTATGTGTAATCAGTGACAAACCTCTCCGTGCTTATACTAACAATTTTAGCTCAATACCGAGAAATATCAAGAGGAATTCTTCCCCTTGAGTACCTAGAGTCCAAGTGTCTGGACGATGAATGGTACGAGAATTTGGAGAAGACTTTGGCAGAGAAGTCCGTTGGTGGCATGGAGGTTACCCTTCGACGCATAGGTGGATTTTCTCTTTTGTACGGAGACCTCGCTATCAACCCCGAAACCGGTAAAATTAACCATTTGAACATTCTCAGTAATAGAGGTCATAGAGGCAGGGTTCATGATAGAATGCTAGCGGGCAAACTTCCAACAGATGAAGAATTAAGACTCCATGAAGATATCGCTTATGAGACAACCTTCTCATTGTCCAACTCCTTATACTACGACCCGTGGCCAAAAGTCAATTTAGGAAAGGAACGGTTGGAAAATCTTGTCTCTCAATCCATTATCGGTAATTACAGCCATGATGAGCTTATTGAAAAATGCTTTGATGAAGTTTTAAGCTACAACACATTCGATTTCGAGGCTGCGTCAAAAGAGACAACGGTTGAAAAAAAAATGTCTTACTTAAAAGACTCGATTTTCATTCCACCGTTGAAAACTGGCAATCCACCTCTGTTAGGAGATTCAAAAATTGGCTCCTTCTATGGTACTAGAACTCAGACTGTCATCGCTTTACATAAGTCGGGAACTCTTCATTATTATGAACGCGATATTCATAGTTCCGATGTTTTAGAAGAGAACCTCGAGGTGAAGAAACAACACTTCAAATTCCCTATAAATAGCCCTTTATAGCAATTAGAAAGTAAGCTTTAACGTAGTAATCATTGTCGTTCATGCTTACTTTTACGAATCAAGGGGGTTTCTAAACCCGTACCCGTCTCAAACAAAACTTGGGGCACATTTAACAATGATTTTGACATATGATTTACGGTTTCAATTCAATAAAATGGAAACTTTAAGTAGTAAACCTTTGACAACGATCTATCATAAGCTACCTTTGAAAGATGGTATTAAGTCGTTGTTGGTGTTCATCCCTGGTAATCCAGGCTTAATTGATTTCTATACCACGTATCTTGATTTAATTCAAAAAACTTATCCAACATTCGAAACGTTGGCTATTTCCCAAGCAGGATTTCAAACAACTGATAATTTCAAAGAATTAGGCCATTCTAGTCCATTCTTCAACTTAGATTATCAGATTAATCATAAATATGAAGTCATCAGAGAATACCTTCAAGTAAATGGTGAAACCAATCTCTATATTTTTGGACATTCAGTTGGATCATACATGATTCAAAGAGTGATCAAATTATTAGAGAAAGACAAGGATATTAAGTTTAATCTTAAGTTTGTTGGTTTGATATGCCCAACAATTGCAGATATTGCAGAAAGTGAGTCAGGACAGATTTTCACCAGGCTCTTCTCAATATTGCCATTGGTGCAAGCAGCGATAATATTGGCAACCTTATTAAGGTTTATCCTTCCAGTTCTGGTGGTACACAAAATCATCGATAACTATGTGATTTCCAAGCCAAAACTTACCAATGAGGATGCCATTGAAAGTTGGAAAAATTCTCGTAATGCCACTTATAAAATCTTTTCGTCGAATACCTTGATTAGACAAGCATTAACTCTTGCTAAAGAAGAATTGGTTACGATTCATAAACATAAAGACATTAATGATTGGTTCTTTAAAGATTTAACGTCCAGCACCAAAATTTGGTGTTTCTTCGCCATCAAAGACCATTGGGTTCACGACAATACAAGAGATTATATTTTGAGTCAATATCACGACGAAACTAATAAAAACTTATATATCCAATTAGGTAACGTGGATAACGATTCAACCGCCATCACCCATAGTTTTTGTGTCGACCAGAGTGTGGAATTTGCCGCAATTACCACTGAGGCGATCAAATGGTCTATTGTTTAATTAATTAATGACATATTATTAAAGTATGGGAATGACTCGTAGTCACTTTTGAGAATTTTTGATGGGGAATGAGCAATGATTATTTTGACTCAAATTGAGTCAATTCGCATCAATAATAAAAGTCTCAACGATTGAGTCAAACCAACAATTTCTAAATCATTTATTATATAAACCCAAGCTAATCCCAATAATTTTCAAAGGGCAAGGATATCATGAGCTATGCTAATGAAGTGTCAAACGATGACACGAAGTCTAGAGAACTGCCTTTGGAGCAAACACATATCGAAGACTTCGAAAATGCTGATAATAAGAAAGCTTTAGATAAAATCTATCGGAAGTTAGATTATAGAATCATCCCTGCTCTTTGGTGCATGTACTTTTTGACTTCTTTTGGTAGCAATTGTTACGGGTTGACATTAACCATGAATTCTTCTGAAGGACATTCTTTGGCTCAAGCATTGAAATTAACGTCCAAAGACACTTCTACCGCTTCTGCATTATACTATGTTGGTTATATCATTTTTGATGTTCCTATGAATTTGATTATGACAAGAGTCAGTCCTCAATCCTGGTTGGCAAGAATCGTCATCACTGTCGGTTTGGTTTACTCTTGTTACCATGTATTATCCAACAGTCAAGGACTTATTGCTGTTAGATTTATTTCTGGTGTTGTTGGCGCTGGAACTTGGCCAGGTATGAGTTACTACGTTTCTTTGTGGTATCCTAATGATCGGCTGACCAGAAGAATTGGTTACTACTTTACCGCTGCTCAAATATCTGCTGCTGTTGCTGGTTTGGTGAGTGCTGGTTTCCAAAAAATTGACGGCGTTCGGGGTTATACTGGTTGGCAATGGATGTACTTAGTGTATGGTGTTATCACCATTGCAGTGGGTATTAGTTTGTTATGGTGGCTTCCAGATCGTCCTTTCAAGAAGGATGATTCACAAGGTCGTATAATGAAACTTTACAATCGTTATTTTACTCCAAATCACCCACTTTCACCAGAAGAAAGGGAAATCCACAGAGCTGATATCGAAGAACGGTACGAATTGCTCAAATGGGGCTGGAAAGATTTGGTTCTCATCATTACCGATTTGAGAATTTGGCCTCTTATTATTATGTATTTCGGTGTTGTTGGTGTTGGTTTTGGTTTGGCTGTGTTCGGATCAACCATTATTCAGGTTAACAATCCAAATCTCTCATCAATTGATGTCTCTCTTCTCTACGCACCTATTTGGCTCTTTGATTTGGGTGGTATCTTAATCATTACTCCATTTGCTGACCGTTATAAGAACTGGAGACCTGCATTCTTCACATTCGCTTGTTTGATCATTATTTGCGGTATGTTCGTTACTACATACGCCCATGGCTCTTGGAATAAATACGCAGGTCTACTTATCGCTGGATTTGGATTGGGACCAACAGTGCCAATTTGTATGTCGTGGTCGGCTGATATTTTCCAAAAACGTTACGGTGATGTTGGCACAGCCGTCAGTGCTGCTTTAGTTAGTGGGTTAGGTAATTTAGGTTCTGTAACCTCCACCTATGCCTTGTATTCTGGTTGGCCAGCAGATAAGGCCAGATTATATGAATACTCCAATATGATGTTGGTAGTTATGTTGGGTGCAAGTATCATTGCATCTGGTGTTTGTCATCTCATCAAGGATAAGGTAAGACAACCCCATCAATAGTGAATTGTATATACTCTAATAATAATTTCTTTTATCAAGTTCCAGACGTAATTTTTCAGTCAGCTGCGAAATAACAATCCAATACTCATCTCAAAAAAATGAAAAATTTTGGTCTACATCTTTTTAGCCATCACATTTTTTTCCAATTCAATGACCGATTCTGCTACCGATAAGGGTTCCTTGCCCTTCACTGAACAACATTACTTCTCTTCCTATGACCACTTTGGTATCCACGAAGAAATGTTGAAAGATACTTCCAGAACTTTGTCTTACCGTTCTGCTATGTACAAAAACAAACATTTATTCAAGGATAAAATTGTCTTAGATGTCGGATGTGGTACTGGTATTTTATCTATGTTTGCAGCCAAAGCAGGTGCTAAACACGTTTATTCCGTTGATATGTCCAACATCATCGAAAAAGCCAGAGAAATTGTTTCATTAAATGGGTTCGATGATAAAATTACTTTGTTCAAAGGTAAGTTAGAAGATATCAACTTACCAGTTGATAAGGTCGACATCATTGTTAGTGAATGGATGGGGTACTTCCTTTTATACGAATCTATGTTGGATACCGTTTTATATGCAAGAGACAAATACCTTGTTGAAGGGGGCCTCATCTTGCCAGATAAATGCTCTATGTACATTGCCGGTATTGAAGATGGTCAATACAAGGATGAAAAAATTCACTACTGGGAAGATGTTTATGGTTTCGATTATAGTCCTTTCATTAAAGTTGCCATGGTTGAACCATTGGTTGATACCGTTGATAACAATTCCTTAATCACCACTCCTCACAAATTCTTCGAATTCGATATTAACACTGTTAAAAAAGAAGATTTAGCATTCCACAGCAATTTCGAACTTAAGGCCATCGACAACGACATGTGTCATGCCTACATTGTTTGGTTTGACTGTGACTTCCCCGGTGACAACAAGGTTCAATTGGCCACCGGCCCAATGGCTCATTACACTCACTGGAAACAAACCGTGTTCTATATGGAACAAGTCTTAGACGTTAAGAAGGGTGATATTATCAAAGGCTCTATCGCTTCAAGACCTAATTCCTCTAATCCAAGAGAATTGGATATTGAAATCAATTGGGACTTGAAAACTGAAGCCAACGATTCTTCAAGAAACCAAAAGGGTAAATACAACTACTTTATGCGTTAAGGCATGCATTGAATCATTTATTTGATTAAATACTTCTCTCTATGTATTAGTAAATCAAGACAAAACTACTTAAGATTGCGCATTCAATATATTGTAAGAAAAAATGAGATGTTAGCAAAGTATGATTCGCTTACTAACTTCTTCATTTAAAAATTCTAGATACCCTGTTAGTTATCAATTAAGATATATCATGTCAAAATCTGATGCAGAGTGGAGAGCAATCCTCTCTCCTCAACAATTCAGAGTATTGAGAGAAGCTGGAACTGAAGCACCTTATTCTGGTGAATACACCGATACTCCAGCTTCGAATAAAGGTATTTATGAATGTGCTGGATGTTCTCAGCCATTATACAAAGCATCCACTAAATTCATTGCTCATTGTGGGTGGCCAGCATTCTATGAAGCGCTTCCTGGTTCAATCAACATACATCGCGATGTTTCTCATGGTATGGTCAGAGAAGAGATGAGATGCTCTAATTGTGACGGCCACTTGGGGCACGTATTCAAGGGTGAGGGCTACAAAACACCTACGGATGAAAGACACTGTGTTAATAGTATCAGTTTGAAATTGAACCCCGAATCGAGTGGGTAATACAGTTTATGATCATATATGTTTAAACGACAAATGGAATGATAGCTTTTCTCTTCAACTTCTTGTAGTCATCACCAAAAGTCTTCAAATATCTCTTGTGTTTCTTGACTGCCCAGAAATACATTTGGACGGCTCCCACAATAAGGAATACCCAGGCTGACCAATTACCAACTAACAAAGCATACGCTAACCAAGCGAAAATTTCAAAGAAATAGTTTGGGAATGACACCAAGTTGAAACCATAACCGTATGGAATAACATAAGTTTTATCATTAGGATTTGATCTCAATGAACCTAAAGTGATATGGGTTTTCAAGTTAGATAATTGAGCAAACACCCATATTAATACCAATCCATATACATGGTGTTCGTCTAAGTCGTTGGTATGGAATAAAAACTTCTTGACAGCACTATCATCTTCAGTGTTCAAGTAAATGAAGTAGGCCAAGTTGAAGCCTGATAAAATCCAGTAGTGACCAGAATTTTTGAAAATGTTACGGAAAGGCATAGTTGCGTTAGAAAATTTGTGAATGTAGATGGTTTCGAATTCACGTTTGGCGAAATGGATGGTGGCAAGAACAAAGGCAGCTTGTTGAGTCAAGGTGTATTCAATACCAAAGTAAAAACTGAAGAAATAATAGAAAAGTGGGTGAATGACTAAAGGACCTAAATATTCGATGATATAAACGGTTCTCCAGCCTAATTGAGGACCCAAATCTTTGGCATAGATCACAATAGGACTAGATTTGGCATTAAAGCCATTTTCTTTCAATGATTTTCCGGAATCTAATGGAATTTGTTTACCAGCATCATCTTTATAAGTGAGTCTGATTCTGTGAGGATCAAATCTATTCAGCTTACTGAGTTTCTCAATGATACTCGAAACTTGGGATTCCAAAGTGAAATCACCAGTAGCTTCAAACCCCTTAATGGATTTGGAACGGGAAACTACTTCAATTGATACCATGTTGGCTAAAGAAATAGAGTTTAAAATTCATTTTTTAACTTCTGCGCGTTTGAATTTTTATACATCTACTCCATCATATCAATGAATGAAACAAAATTGGTTGCAAGTATGTTATATCGATTTAAATAGCAGAAAGAAGCGATCAAATTTTCGAGTTATGTGACTTTATATCTATATTTGCTTTTCTTGCTTATTTGAAATCAATTGATCTCCGAAGTTGACAAATACATTATGTTCTACTGTGTCATTAACTTCTCGATTTCTTTAATCTTTACTAACCCCAGAGCTTCCATCTCCAATCAGCGAGGAAGATATCCGCAACATTTTCAATCCTTTTGGTATCATAGCTTCCCTTCAAATGTCTAAAAATAGTGTTATTATCGAGTTCGAAGACAGCGATGACTGCTGGCACGCGATCCAAAACACCAACGGTTACCAGGTCGGTAATGGCTACCTCAAAGTCGAAGCTGTGGCTTAACCAACTCTTTCCAGAGCTAATTGGCTCCATTTCAACTCAGTTGATTGATTTCTGGTGCAATTGGCGTTGGTCAGTAACTTTAATGCTGGTCACGTGATTTAGCTAAGCAAATTTCTAGAATGATCCATGGAGTGGCCAAAGTTGTGAGCACACGACCTTGTTCATGCTCATGATTCATATTTATCCAGGATCTCCATGAAAATTAGACTACTTCATTAATTAATTTAAATATTTAAAAATGTCAGACGATTGGGATTCAGTTACAGTTATTGGTCAAAAGGCCAGAGTTGGTGGTGGTGGACCAAGACAAACAGTTACCAGAACTGCTGGCCAGCTCAATGCTGCTAGAAGAACTGGTGCCGTTATTGGTACTGAAAAGAAATATGGTTCAACTAACACTAAGAACAATCCAGAAGGTCAAAGATTGACTAAATTAGATAACGCTGACGATGTTGTTCCAACTAAGAAGTTGGATGCTAATGTCGGTAAGGCCATTTCTCAAGCAAGACAAGAGAAGAAATTGACTCAAAAAGACTTAGCTACTAAAGTTAATGAAAAGCCAAACGTCATCAATGATTACGAAGCTGGTAGGGCAATTCCAAATCAACAGATCTTGGGTAAGTTAGAGAGAGCCTTGGGTGTTAAGTTGAGAGGTAAGAACGTTGGAGAACCTTTATTCGCTAAGAAGAAGTGATTATATAAATGCATTTAATGATTGCTTTACGACCTCATTTTAATATAAATTTTCAATATTTTGAATATACTTGTAGTTATTCTATGTTTAATTGAAAGCTGAACCAATAAGAGATTATAAATTATAATTAATGAAATAAATATGACAATGATATTAACAACAACTGTTATTTTGTTGAGATTGTTGTCTGGTATTTCTACCTAAATCAACTCCACCAGTTCTTCTATTGTTTGAATTATTAGCGTTTCCGTATTTCTTGGTATTACTGATTTCTTCAAGTGGTAAGGCTTTGGCAATATTATTGAAAATATCTAAAACGCCATCTCCAGATTTAGCAGAACATTGCGAGTGAATGATTTTCGATCCGTCATCATCATTGCTTTCATTTAAAGTCTGAATATATTGTAAAACCTCGTCTTCTTCGACTTCACGGTTATCGCTAAGATCAGCTTTATTGCCGACAAGGGCGATAACAATACCTTCAGGTGCCTGTTTCTTTAATTCTTTGATCCAATCTTGAGCCTTGTTGAAGGATGAACGACTAGTTATGTCATAAACGCATAATGCAGCATTGGCATTACGATAATACATTGGTGCTAAACTCTTATAACGTTCCTGACCTGCAGTATCCCAGATTTCGAATTTAACGGTGGTTTTCAATTCGGGTAATGTGATTGATTGAGTTAAAAATGCTGCACCAATAGTCGATTCTCTTAAATCGTCGAAGGTGTTCTTGACAAACCTATGAACTATTGATGATTTACCAACTGCACTTTCTCCTAAGAGAACTAATTTGAATTGAGCAAACTTATTTTCTGACATGGAGGGCTGATTAGCTTGCGATGATACCAATGGAAAAAAGGAATTCAGTGATTAATATAACAAGTTTCCCTTCAATTCGGTACTTGGATACGTGTAGTTGAGCACTAAAGGTATCAAAGTAGTAAGAAGAATACACTTGTTATTGATTTCGTTTACGGTGGCTATTTGAGGGTGATGCTGATGTTGTGCACGGGTGTTTGATGCTAAAGATAGGATCAAGTAATTAGACGATAATAGATTTCGAAAAGATCAACGATCGATGGGTGTTCTTTTGATTCGAATTGCCCTTCGTTGGGATACTTCAGCTATTTCAGGAAAATATCTGGTTTGTCCCTTGAAAAATGTTTACAAAATATCAAGATGAAATGTAGTATTCAGTATTTACAGGCAAATCACATATATCGGCAACTCCCGACAAACACATGATTAGTTTTACGATTTTCACATATAGGATTAGTTTTCTTCGATCTTGGCTAAGATTTCTTTATCGGTGTACAACAAGAATTCGTCTTCACCAATTTTGACTGGGTTACCACCGAATGATGGCAACAAGACCTTATCACCGGCTTGAACGGAGGTTGGGATAAGTTTACCAGTAGTGGTGTTGGTGATACCTGGACCAGCGGCAACAACGGTACCTTGGTTTAATTTTTCTTGGTTCTTTTCTGGGATGTAGATACCAGAGGAAGTTTGAGTAGCTGGCTTCAATCTTTGAACCAAGACTCTGTCGAACAATGGTTTGAGACCGTTGACTGATTTGAGGAAAGAGGACTACCTGTTAGTATTATTATTGATTACCGTCATGCTGGATTTTGAACATACCATTTTGTATACTGCTGTTGATTACCAAATCTAATCTTTATATATCAATAAATTTTTCACTGTAACTGGGACTGCGTCGAATATTCTAGCAGTAATGTGGCACGTGACCTTCGTACCCTTTCCACCCCACCATTATCACCCCTATGCGTTATTCCAAGAAACCCGAACATCCCATCAAATTCTAATACCTCAAATAATCGCTCGGAAAAATTAACGCTTCATCCCTTTGGGTTGCGAAAGTGTGGGGAAGGCTGCCAATTCTGCATTGTGGTTTGCTGCAATTGTTGTGCGAGGTTTCTTCCGAGATTGAGCCATATTCCAACAGCAAATAATGGGGAGACATGATCTCGGGGAGTATTATGCGCTCTGAAATTACTGAATCAAGCATTTTTAAGAGCAATTGGACGATATGCGGATTCGGAATTGTTGGGATCGTTTCCTAGCACTTAACTCCCTGGTTTGATCGTACGGGTAACGGATAAAATGTCTCGGACTCCCCTCGAGAATTGTATTTAAAGGTGGAGCATCGCCGTCAATTGGTCCTCGAAATCATTATTAATCACTGATTTAAATCACTGAATCTCAATTGAAACTTATTTGCAACCATGGCTAAAAAAATTCTTCTTGTCTTATACGAAGGTGGAAAACACGCTGAATCTGAGAAATTGTTAGGTTGTGTCGAAAACGAATTGGGTATCCGTAAATTCGTTGAAGAATACGGATACGAATTGGTTTCCACTTCCGACAAAGATCCTGAACCTAGCTCCACCGTTGACAAACATTTGGAAGATGCCGAAATTGTCATCACTACTCCTTTCTTCCCTGCTTATTTGACCAAGGAAAGACTCGCTAAGGCCAAGAGCTTGAAGCTCTGTGTCACTGCCGGTGTTGGTTCCGACCACGTCGACTTGAACGCCGCTAATGACCATAAACTTACCGTCGCTGAAGTCACTGGTTCTAATGTGGTTTCGGTCGCTGAACATGTTATGTTGACCATCTTGGCTTTAGTCAAGAACTTTATTCCTGCTCACGAACAAGCCGTTAAAGGTGGTTGGGATATCGCTGCTGTGGTAAAAGACGCTTATGATTTGGAAGATAAAGTCATCGCTACAGTTGGTGCTGGTAGAATTGGTTACAGAGTCTTGCAAAGATTGATTCCTTTCAATCCAAAGAAATTATTGTACTATGACTACCAGGAGCTTCCAAAAGCGGCAACTGATCATTTGAATGCTGCTAGTAAATTGTTCAATGAAAAGGATGATATCGTTGAAAGAGTGGAAGATTTGAAAGAAATGCTTTCAAAAGCAGACATCGTCACTATTAACTGTCCTTTGCATGAAAGCACTCGTGGTTTATTCAACAAGGAACTTATCTCTCACATGAAAGATGGTGCTTGGTTGGTTAACACTGCTAGAGGTGCGATCTGTGTTGAACAAGATATCGCCGATGCAGTAGAATCTGGTAAATTGAAAGGTTACGGTGGTGATGTCTGGCCAAAACAACCAGCTCCAGATAACTCTCCATGGAGATCCTTCAAGAACTCCTTCAACGGTGGTGGTAATGCAATGGTTCCTCATATTTCTGGTTCCTCTTTAGACGCTCAAGCCAGATACTCCAATGGTGTCAAAGATATCTTAACTTCGTACTTTACTGGTAAACACGATTATAGACCAGCTGATCTTATCGTTATCGATGGTGATTATGCCACCAAAGCCTATGGCCAAAGAAAATAATCTTTTCAATATGTTATTTATAACACGCTTAGATACGAAAATATATGCTTCTATACAAATATAAAATTAATCTAATCCAAGTATCTGTCCAATGGTTCACCTAAGACATTTTCAATGACTTTCACAAGGCCACTTCTCACCTCCATTTCAACAGACTCATCGTCATCTTCCAATAATTCAGCGATGTAAGGGATCAAAGTTGGTAAGTAAGACATCCACTGTTCACCCATTTTTTGGAACACTGACTTCAAAGTTCTGATTGTCCAAATCTTGGTGTTAGAAGAGTTCTCCTTTTCATTAGAGATGAACTTTATTAAACCATGAACCAATTTTTCGTTGTATTCCTCAGATGAAACATTGATAATAAATGATGTGATAGCCTTGACTAAGTATTTGCCAATGCTTTCTTCAATGTTTTGTAGTTGTCCCAAGAGTGGTTCCATAACATTTTCGAATCTCAGTTGATGGGACCAGTAGTCCTCTTGATCATATTTAAAGGAAGAAGTTAATGAGTTCAATAACAATCTTCTCAAATTAGTATCATTTATATCACTGGTAGTAAACCTGGTGAGAATAGAAGCTGTTGCATCGAGTAAATATGAATAGTATGAAGTAATGATACTCTTCAAATTTTCTTGTAACTTATTGAAGAAACGGTAGAACGCCAATAAACGAGAAACTTCAGTATTCTCCTTACTGATGGATCCTTCACCATTGACAGCCCATCTAACCAAATTGGCAAAAAGTGGACGGAAGGTCTTGTCATTTAATTTCATGACATACGTGATACCACATGAATGGAAAGAACTTTCTAATCTGGAAAGAGTATTGATATTGAATTTGGATTCACCAATGTCATTCCTGAATTCAAATGACTTAATGAGCCACTTCATAAACAACGTAGACTGCGAAGAAGCACCTTTTTTATCAATGGCACCAATGGTTGAATTCATGACATTCAAGTATAATCCCAAATCGGTAGAATTGGCATCAGCATATAATTCGGCATTTAATGCTAAATTGCACAACGATTTCAACAAATGAGCTGATTCAACATGTTCAACGATAAGATCCAAGATGCCTGTTCTTATTGAAGTATCAATCAAGTCACTGTGAATGACAGAGGATAAAATACTCTCAAGGCTAGCATTAACGAAATTTGGCATTTTCTTGACCAAACAAGAAAGTAATGCTAAAATAGAAGCTTGAAGTAATCTTGAGCTATCGTTGTCATCTTCTGAGCTAGATTCATCTTCTGAATCATCTTCCACGTGAGATTTGTTGGTGGTTTTCCAAATCTTTAAAGTAGGCTGCAAAATCTTGGGGAATAAACCGATGGTTTTGACACCCAATGCATTAATAATGCTAGAAATGACGTTGATGGAAGAGATGACAATTTCTGGCTGATCATTTAATAATCCCCTTTCGGTAACCACCACTTTCAAGGAATCAAGCAATAATTTAGAATGGTTGGTCTCATTCAATCTGTTTGATACAGCTGCGAATTTATTGACAACAATAGCGAAGGTATCCAAATAAGATTGAATCAACTCAACATTTTCAATTTTACCAACACCATCAATCAAGGTAGGTAAAAGATCATTCAACACAATTTCGTAAGTCGTGTCATCGATACTGTTAGCATTCAACTCACTCTCTAATTTAGTTCCAGCCAACACCGCAAAGTTCCTGGCAATTCTGATGGATAAAGGAGTAGAGAAGTCATCTAATGATTTGATAACTGAATCAATGAAGTAGTTCAATGGTAATATATCTAACAAGCTTGATAACAATTCATACAAGTTGGAGATGATGTCATCGAAATTGGCCTTAACTTGCTCAAAATTAATCAATGACTCTAAGTTCGACAATATCAAGGAGGTCAATTTACTGAAATAAGATAACACTTCATCTTTCTTGGACTGAGGAACATTAGAATCCAACAAAATTATGGAAACTCTCAATTTTAATGAGTTGTTGCTTTGATTGTAGTCTTGGTCGGATGCTAAGATTCGATTGGTGAATGTCAATAGATTAAATTTCAATTCAACAAGCTCTTCAGTAGTAGCAGAGACAATCAAATTACCAAAAATTGATCTGGAGCTCAACTTGGTGAACTCTTCATTGTTAGCGTCTAAAGCAGTGAATGGTATTTCATTGTATAATTCATAAAATTTTCCTAAACCATCCAAAACTTCTTCAGCACTGAAACTCTTCAAAAATGAGCTTGAAAATTCCAATAATGAGCTACATTCGGCACTCTTCCCTTTTGCCATATTCGTGGCGTATTGTTGTCCAATCAAGAAGATAACAATATGCAAGGAGTTTTCATATCCTAAGGTTTTGGATAGCGAAATAAACAATTTGACACGGCGATGTCTTGGGATGTGTTGGAAAGCAGCCACAAAACTTGTCAACAAGAACTCAATTTCGTTACTCAAAACGGAAGAGCCACTGCTTGCCAAAGCAGGAATGACTTTAGCGATAGTTTGTTGCAATGCTGAACTTGAAAACTCATCATCTTGTCTCACGGTATGAGCGCCCATAAAGGTGAAAATCGGCATAACAGAATGCAAAATAATCTCAGGAGCCAATGCTGCCAATTCTGCGATGACTAATAACAATCTATTTTGAACTTGAGGAGAGTTGGAAAGTCTGATTGAATTAACAATAAGGTCAGATCTAACGGAATTGGAGTCAAATTTGAAGTTCTTTTTGTTGTTCTTTTTCATGGCAATAATACTCAAAAGCATACATGAAGCCAAAGTTTCTTGAGCGTATAAAACGGGCAAGTTACCATCATTGCCTAAGTAATCTAAGTCAGTCAAAATCCTGAAAAGATCTTGTAATAAGTCGGGTTGGGCGATATCACTTATCTTATTTCTCAAATTGCTTTCCAAGACATCGAGAACTATGGTCAATTTTCTCAAATGGGTGGAAGCCATGTTGCTGATATCATTTCTAGCCATGGTTTGTTTCGTTGAATTGGACGATCTTCTTCTTCTCTTGGCCACTCCTTGTTCGGGAACCTGAGTCACAATTTGAACGCTTGACAATAATGAGACGACAGAATTGTGGTCGAGTTCAAGCGCTTGTAAAGTTTCCAAGGGATCGACGAACAAATTGTCACTGTCGTTGATTAACAAGTCAATCAAATCATTGGAAATTTTGACTTTAGAATCAACTGACTTCAATGAAGGGAAAATGCTGATTATTCTTTCATTGGCAGCAATTTGCAAGTTCTCGTAAGCAGAATTCAAAGCCTTTATCAACCAGTCAACTTCCTTAATGACGTTAGCCTCATTTGACGATTTCCCGCAAACCATATTCACCAAAGGCTTTTCGACTTCATCGAAAAATGAAATTTTAGATAACCTCGCTTCTTCAATCCATTCACTTCTTTTACTGATGTAGTTTGCAACGTCGGTATCCATGAAGAAAAATCTATCACCGGTTCCTTTTTTAGCAGCTTCAACTTTGTTATTCTCGATGGACATGATGTTCCATATTCTAAACTTGAAACTGAGCGGCCAAAATGGTAATGCCCATTGAGTTAAGATGAATGCTTTCATGAGAACTTTACCGAGTTTCTTATCGAAGAGGACATCAAAAATGACAGTGGTCAATCTTTCTCTGTCGACAACGACGTCTTCCAATGAAGATTTACCATCCCTGTAAAGCTGATCAAACATTTTCTTACCGTCCGCAGGACTTATCAATGATCTCTTGTCGGAGGGGGTGTCGCCATAAATATGATTTTCCATAAACAAGTTAATTGACTTGGACTTAACATTATTTTCAGTCTCAATACGGATGAATTGGAGTAATTCACTGGATAACTTTCTGATCAATTTTTCTTGATCGTAAAGGCCCAAGAGTATTATTGGAGCAAGTAAGTAAAAGAAAGAATCTTTAGTTTTCTTCAAGGTTCTTAAAACCCATTTGAAAGCTGACACTCTAATCGAAGTTGGAATTGCTGGTGTGAGAGCAGTTCTGATGGAAAAACTGACAAATACTTCCTTGCGGCCGCCGAATATAGAAGTTAATATGTAGTGAAATGCCTTATCTTTGTTACCATCGAAGTGAGATAATATTTCGACGAATCCTTGTGTTAAAAGGACAAAGTCAGCAGTGGAAGACGAGCTAAAGAAAGATTTCGACTTCACCCTCAATTTCTTCATGCTTTCACTCATGGTCAAGCTCTCTTGGGCGTCTTCGAAATCGTCAGCCCCACCGTCTTCGATATCGGCATCTTCAGATTCCTGACCGTTCAAGCTGTACATGATAATCATTTCTAAATCGGACATAGTTTTTCCTTGTTCACTTAAGGCTGTGGCGAATAATTTTTTATCAGCTTTGAGCAAGGTTTCAAATGCATTAATAACCTTAGTCCTGATGCTATCTTCTTTAGTTTTCGATACAAGTGACACTAGTTGAGTAACTGTCATCTTGAAAAAAACTTCAGATTCTTTGAAGTCGATGAATCTAACTAATTTGAATGCGTCCACATCAACTTCATCCTCATTGATAGCAGAAGAAAAGAAGTAGAAGAAAAATTTATTCAAATTGTTTTTATCTTCAATCAAGGATCTGATTAAAGACTCATCTTGAGTGAGTTGAGAGGCTTTCAAGTTTTGGAAGCATTCGAAAACTGAACCTAATTTTTGGTCTTCATTGAAAAAGTGCCAGAGTTGACCCAACACCACAATCGTTTGTTTATTGAGAGCTTCGAAGGAGCGAGGATCTTGTAAAATCGAAGAGGTGAGGGATTCGACTAATTCCCATCTCAATGGAATAATGGATCCCAAAACTGAAATAATTGAGTAGGCTGTCAATTTAACATCACTCGATGTGGAATTTCTGGATATTTTTTCACTCTTGGTTGGTAATAAAAATTTACCACAAACTTCTAAAACTATAGGCAAGTAACTTTCATTTAGTTTCGTTAAATCTTTGGTGTAAGAAGCTAAAACCTGAACAGTGATGGACAAATAAAAAACCAATTGTTGAGAGAAAATAGTTTTGTTGTTTAACTGGTCCACTAAATACAAGGAATATAATTTATAAAGTTCCGGATCATTGTAAAAGCTCTTTAGAATAGAATTGGCAGGTGGACTCTTCAATAATTCTTTGTAGCCCAAGGCCCATTCGAAAATTCTAGGGAAAGATGATTTTGGAATCACGTTCAAAATTTTGACGAAAACTGGCTGTTGATAGTTCGACAATGATGACAACAACATAAATTCAGCGTTATGAATGTTGATGTGGAATCTTCTGACCAACCACTCGGTGGCTTTCAAAGAAGGCGCCAAGGTATAGTATGGACCAATCAAGTTCAAAAAGGCTTCCACATTTTTATTCAAGGTATCGATGACATCCTTTTGTTGGACATTTCTATCAAAGTTGATGGAGGTCTCAGAGAAGAGGGATTCATTGAACCTGCTGAATCTCGAATCCAAGTCAATAAGGTCATTCAATCCTTCTAAGCCAATTTGATAGATGTATTCATAATCTTGAGTTGCTGCAGTTTTTGCGTCAAAAATGAGAGACCTCGAGTGGATCTTGGAACGAGACTTTCTATCCAAGGCCACAGAAGCTGACTTCTCACTGATGACTTTTAATTGTTGTGATAAACTCGACATCTTGTGACTCGTGGGTTGGAATAAATCTTAGAATAGATTTTTCATGTTTAAAAAAAATTTGTGCAGTCCGCGATGGTTGTGTACGGGCTTGTGCAAATCGGTTGCAAAAGGCTACTTATGGTCAGCAAAGTCATCAAAAAAAAATCTAACCTGGCCGTAGAAGGATATGAGTTGAAGTCTCATCAATATTGAGTTGGGTTTCGCATTGAGGGAGTAGAATTTGAGCTCATCTGTATTTTCAATATATAAATTCACAAATGTGTTTTTTTTACAATTTTACATTTTTCTGCTCGATTTCTGGAAAAAGATACTTGTTGTTAATTGAGATTCGTACCATTTCCTCGAGACTTCCAAAAAACTTACTTTTCGTCGAAAGCAAAACTTTTTTCAAATTCTATCCCATTCCAATTGTGGCATTACTGGATCATCATAATCAATGTGCACAGAGTGTACGGTGATATTACCCGAGGTATTCGATTCTCCCCGGAAGCACACACTGCAAATATGTTATGAACTGAGTTGGATCTGTTAGTTTCTGATTATTTACGAGATTCGAACGTCTAAACTGATAAAATCTCACTATCAAAAGCGGATTCCTCAGCCTAGGTGACTAACTTATCGATAGCTACAAAAAACTACTCAAAGTGCTACAAGGGCTACACCAAACCTTAATTCCACCCACCTATATCCTCAAACACTTCCGGGGATCTGTCTCTTCCATTCCGGTACCCCTAGTTATCGATCTTGTAATTTTTTGTGCAACGCCTGGCGGTTTCACTGCTGGTTGCAAAAAAAAATCCCCAAAATTCCCTAATGCAGACGAAGGTGTTGCACACTCGGTCCTCGCTCGACCCACTCGCCAGCAGCGACCCTTTTCCATCAACAGAAGCGAAACGAAACCGTTGGACGGTCCAATGACCCAAAATATCGCCCCGGATGTCACGTGGCCGCAACTTCCGGACGACTCACGGACCTGGACCATGTTCCCTTTTTCAGCGTGGGGTCCCTTGGCCCAGTTGGTTAAGGCGTGGTGCTAATATGATTTATCATAGTTAACGCCAAGATCAGCAGTTCGATCCTGCTAGGGACCACTTTTCACCGGGCGTGTGGCGCAGTTGGTAGCGCGTTCCCTTAGCATGGGAAAGGTCTTGGGTTCAATTCCCAACTCGTCCATTTTTTTTTGCGAAAATGTACCAGTAAATGCGACAGGCTTGTTTGCAACCATTTCGAATTAAGGATAAATTGCTGACAGCCATTAGTTATATGAAGAACATGTACGTGAAACTGGATTAGTAAAACCATCTATAATCACGATAAAGACCAATCCCAGAAGTGGAACTTATTTTTCATTTAAGGTGAAATGACTGCGGAACTTTGAAGATTGGGCTTCTCCTTCACCAGCTCTTACAGGTACATTTCAACCACACTCTCTCATTACTAAACATGGCTCACCCCAAACTGTTGCAACATTTTTACTGTTAGTATAGGTTCATTTCACATCACAGCCGGGTAACCGCATTCATTTCCATAGAAAAATTTAGTGAGATTTTTTTCTTTAGGGTTACGATGCGCTGAAAATATAAAAAGGCATCGAGCGCCAGATTTTTTTCTCGTTAAAATTTTTCTCCAAAATAGTAGTGAAAGTTGATCGAACTAACAATTTTGAAATTCAACTTATCTGCTCTTATTAGTATGAGCTTAGGGACAAAGTTATTTCCTTTACCATTATTGATATGAATATGATGAAATTAAGTCTACTTCTTTCCCAGTCTGATTCGACTATGACGACAGGGATGAAAGCTGTCCTTTTAATATTGATCCACTTTGCTAGTGGTGTTTAAAGGGACTTATACTTGCCAGTATTTAACAGTTCTGATTCATATTTCAAGTTTGAAACTGAAATGACTTTATCATTTAAGCGCATACTAATGAGAACATTTAAGTTGAATTTTGATGTTTATAAGTAACTCAACTGTCCTGATTGGAAGTAATCAAATCATTTTAAGTGATGAAATATTCCCATAACATTCGCAGTTTCCACGGTAGCATACACATAGAACCCATCTTAGTATGCCGGTGACCGCTTATCGACCTTCCATGGATGTCTGATAAATGATTTGGTTATTCCCTGTCACTCCAGTTGAGTAAATTCTTTTAAGCCTCCTTGATTATTTGTACTCGTAGTTTAATTCGTTAATTATTGAAATAAAATCTATACAATGTCAAAGCTCAATTCCAGTTGTTACTTACTTCGAAGGGTTCTTTTTCCATCTTTACATCTTACCCTTAACGTTTGGGTGAGTCAATGGCCATTGGTAAGCTCCTTCGTCACTGAAAATGTAACCATTTTTGTTTAAGAACTTTCTTAATTCTTTTGGTCCCTTAGATCCGTAAGGATAGATCTCAGGTTTAGGTCCGTCTTTAGATTCGATGTGTTCCAACAATGGGGTGAACAATGACCAGGAAACATCCAATTCATCATCTCTTACGAAATTAGAATGGTTACCTAAAAGACAGTCTCTAATCAAAGATTCGTAAGCTTCGGGAATCCAGAAATCTTCAGAATATCTTGTGGAGTAAGTTAAATCCAAATCCGTCAAAGAGGTTTCTGTGGAGATACCTGGAATCTTAGAGTTAATTTTCATGTAAACAGCTTCATCTGGTTGAATTCTGATGACCAATTCATTTCTTTGAATTTCTTTGAACATACCTTTGGCAACAGGCTTGAATTGAATTCTGATTTCAACTTTAGAAGAATCCAAAGCCTTACCAGCTCTCAAAACCATTGGGACACCATCCCATCTTTCATTATGGATTTGACAAGAAAGAGCAGCATAGGTGAAACATTTGGAATCCGACTTGACAGTTTCGTCATCTAAGTAACCCGGTTTTTTACCATCTTCTGACTTTCCATATTGACCCAACAAAATGTTGTCTTTAGAAATTTCATTGAAAGCTTTCAAAACTTTAACTTTTTCATCTCTAATTGCTTCTGGATCGAAGGAAACAGGCCTTTCCATGGTCAACAAGGTCAAAACTTGTAACAAGTGGTTTTGCATAACGTCTCTGATGATACCGATTTCATCGAAGTAACCACCCCTACCTTCAGTACCGAAAGCTTCTTTGAAAGAAACTTGAATAGAACTGATATGGTTTTTATTCCAGGCAGCATTCAAGAATTCATTACCGAATCTTAAAACCAATAAGTTTTTAACCATTTCTTTACCCAAGTAGTGGTCGATTCTGTATAATTCTTCTTCGGTGAAAAGAGGAGCCAAGTCTTTCTGTAACTTTCTGGATGATTCTAAATCGTGACCAAAAGGTTTTTCGACAATTATTCTGAGTCTACCATTTTCATTTGGTCTGGAATATTCCTTAATGTTAGCACCAACGGTAGTGAAAACAGAAGGAGGTAAAGCCAAATAGAATAATCTTTCAGGTTTTTCAATTTTGTTCTTAGTTTCATATTCGGTCATACTTTCGTCCAATTTTTTGAAGCCTTCTGGTTGATCATAAGGACCAGAAACGTAGGTGATTAACTTCAAGAATGCATCGATTTTTGCTTTAGCTTCATCGTTTTTGGCCTTCAAGTTTGGAACGATTCTTTCCTTCAAATCATCATCGGATAATTTGGATCTGGCATAACCAATGATCTTAACAGTGGAAGGTAAATGTCCTTCACGGAACAACCCAAATAATGCAGGGAAGGTCTTCTTCTTGGCTAAATCACCTGAAGCACCAAACACCACAATTGAGCAGTAATCACCAAAAGCGTCGACAGACATTAGTAATAAGGAGGCAAAATTAAATTAACACCAAAGGTTTTCGATTAATTCAAAAATAACTGTATAGATTATAATTGTCAATTGATAGCAAAACTGGCAATTGGCAATTGGGCAGTTTCGAATTGATATCAAAGTAAAAGCCTTTATCTAAACAACAAGAAGAACAGAGCAAATGTCTTTGAATTTTGATTGACTCTCAATGAAAAAATGCGTCTACTCCCGCAATAAAACTTCGGAGCGGGATAGCAAATTTGGCCTCGCTCTTACGCTTATTGCTCAACTACTAAGATAAGACGTGCAATTACAAATTGGGCGTTCTATTGAATATGGGTCAATCTACAGTACTTACTAATCATGAAGGCACTAGACTTTTCCTACCTAGAACCGAACTGGTTTTGCCTTTGACTTAATTAGTAAGCCAATATGACTACCGCTGCTCGATCCCCGAAATATTGCCCCAACGATTTTTCACTTAATTTTGGGCTAGATTACATTTACTTTGTGATTTTGGCACATCTTTCATCCATGCTCGATTTAATAAGCTAATCTGAGCTGATATCACGTGCCCGCAGCTAAAGATATCCGTGGGTACGAACAGTTCAAAGGTACCGCCCCAAAGGGGATAACTTACAGCCAATTACACACTGACTTCGATGCAATTACGTAAATACGTTATTGAGGTAAAATCTTTCGTCACAGCTTCGGTTATACTAGTATTTACTTAAATTGTTGAGCTGGCTCGGCGCACCAAACTATATTTGGGGCCGATTTCGGCATTCTAGGGGGGTACGGATATTTGCGCAGATTTATGGTTGCAAATTGTTTGTGCCTATGATAATAGTTATGTTGTATTGTAAGGTGTTAGACCTGGAATAGCTATGCTAGAATCTAGAATCTAGTTTATTTTGGTACAGATCCCTCACTTTTATGGGTACTTGTAGGGGTTTTCTTATCCTTGTTACCTTCCTCATGGTCTTCATCGTCTATTCTGAACATATCGTCTTCATAATCAGGTAAAGTCTCTGCATTAAACTCGTCAAATAAACGTTCCCTGGCCTCATCACTGGTACGCGATTGCTTGGAGCCGGATCTTTGTTCGTTGAGATGTCCCAAATCTAATGAATCTGCATCTCCATTTGCTGAGTCATCACTATCACTGTAATCTTCCCCAGGAATGATGTCAAATTCATAATCTTCTCTTCTTCTCCTGCGTGAACTGCCTGGAGTCTTATGGAATCTCATCAATAACACGACAACGATAAATCCAACAACTGCAATGGCCATAAAGTATTGCCCAGTGTGGTCGCTGGTGTAATGTTTATTCTTACCATCCTCTTCTTCATCAGTTGGTGCACTAGTTTCGGTTTCGGCACCTTTCATAGTGGTCGAGGTAGTTTTAGATGCCGGATCATCGATTTTGTCCTCATTAGTAGGAGCAGTAGTGGTCTTGCCTGGAGAAGTAGTACCGGTTTTGGTAGAATCTTTGGTGGTGGCTTTGGTGGTGGCTTTGGTGGTAGTAGCTTTGGTCTTACTTGGTTTTTCAGTTGTTTTAGATTTAGGCTTTTCCTTTTCTTCACTTAATCTGTCCCTTCTGACGGATGCGTAGTCCTTTTCGATATCGAATTTGTCTGGCGAGTCAGCATTTAGCGAAGCTCCAAATAATTTGAGTTGCCAATCAACGAACTCGACGTCTCTTTGCTCGTTGGCATTGTCAACGAAAACCTCAATTGTCCATTCGCCTAATGCACTTTCACCCCAATGGGCAACTGACATGAAAGTCCATTCCTTAAAACCTTCACCCGAAGAATCAAATGGTCTGAAAGTGGCCAAATCACTGATTATTCCAAATGGCGATCTCAACCTGGCACCAACAGATCCCCTAAAGGCAGATTTGATGTTCACGAGAACCGTCACATGCTCTAACTTATCGAAATTCATGACTTTCAAATCGTCTTCAGTAACAGTCACAGAACTTTTGATGATTTTGTTGACGTCAGCAGGATCCTTGGTGATCTTTTCATTGACGGCGACTTTATCCGAGTACATCCAAGTTTGAGGATTAACATTTTTCCATTTTTCAGCAAATTTGACCATTTCATAGGCATCTATTTTACCATAACCGTATTTGTGTGAGTATTTACGGCCCATGGCAGTCACTTGATAGTTGCCATCTTTTTCATTGATTGGGACAGCGCTTAAAGCACTCACGTATTGAACGTCTCTCCAAGTTAATTCAGGATTAACCAGCAAAACTAGAGAATAGATACCAGCAGCCAAAGGTGCAGCAGCTGAAGTACCACCATGAGTTGCTGAACACTTATCTTTTATGTCAGTTGTATGTATATGCTCACCAGAACCCGAGGAATAAGTCACCACCATGACAGCGGCACATGCTTCAGCATATGTTGGATGTAAACCCTGATAATCGATGGCCCCCACGGTGATGGAAAAAATGGAATTGGTATACCCATCAAAGTTACAAGAATCAGAGGATCGCCCACCATTTCCGGATGCAAACACATAGAGTGAGCCCTTATCTTTACGTCCTTCTTGAACACCTTTGACCATAGCTTTCTTGACGACTAGTTCGGGTTCAGCTAAGTGCTTACCATCATCGGTTGGACCCCATGAACAAGAATAGATATCGTTGACATCCAAACCGTAGATCATAGCGGATGCTTCCTCAGAAGCAGTGATAACACCCGATAAAATTCTAATACCACTTATCTTAGATTTATAAGACACACCAATACCACAATCACCATCTTTGACAGCGGCGATTTCACCTGCACATCTGGTTCCATGATAATCATCAAACAAACGAGGAGTTGGGTAATTTTCATGGTTATTGAAATCCCAAGAACCTTCTTTATTGAAATTACCTTGTAAATTATGACTATTGTGATCCAAGCCGTCATCGACAATTGCAGTGGTAATACCTTCACCGAAAATACCTTCTAACCATAATCCGGTGACGTTGACATCTTGTCCTGGGTAAAAAGTATTTATCAAGTGCCACTGTTCGGCGAAATATTGATCATTGATATCAAGTTTATCACTAATGTCTTTGATTGGTTGTTGAGCTGAATCAACTATGGTTATGCCCCTTTTTTCATCCATGGGTACGGGCATTCTCTTTTCCAATTTTTTTGGAGTCAAGGTGTGGATAGACCTCACGGAGTTAATAAGATTATCATAATGGCTTTGATAGTTGTCAGATCTTTTCAATAACTTATCATTTTTATTGGAGTTATAGTTACCCAAGAATTCGTTGTAAGGGTGAGATTTGTTAATGCTGAAGACAAAGTGATCATCCAAGCCATGAACTGGGTGTTGGAAAGTGTAAATATCTTTATGTGATGATATAAAATCAGAAAGAGGTTTCAAACTTTTTGCAGTGTCAATTTCAAAAATGAAGTAGTTGTTCCCTTCGTAATCTCTTTTGGGGATCTCATAGCCAAGAACAAGGCAGAGTAATCCAAGCAAACTCGCTATTTTATTAAAGATCATGATTTGAGGTAATTATTCTCTAAGAAAAGTGGTGTCTGGGATGAATGAAGGAAGTGAATAAATTAAATAGAACAGAGATCAACTCAGAGATTGTTGATTTCTTCGACGATAATTTCAAGACAGAGTTTCCACTATTATCGTATTCTTGCCGAAACAAATGTGTTTTGTTCAGCTAACGGCGAGTGATTTTTTCCGCCAACGACGTGAAGACGAAGAAGATACTGATGTCAGGTGAACTTTCAATTTCAAGGAAACTGGTAATGGAATCTCAATCTACCGTTTTATCTTGAATCGACGTTGATTTCTATGGTGAAAATAAGATACTATTTTTAATGTGTTTTTTCGAAACTATGCCACGCTTCTTAATCAGAATTTTTTTTTTGTTCCAATATCCGCGTTTTGTCATTTTGCGTTTTATGGATTTATACGCTAGTGAAATTCCATTGCAGTAAACTCTTTGAACAAATTTGAAGCTAATGATTTCAATCAAAAAAACCATTGTTATCGCGTTCATCGCGGCAACAGTGGCATCGGAAATGGATATGGATATGTCAGAACCTGTTGAATTCCACCCAATCAATGCTGGATCAAAGACTTTCCACTGGATATTGACGCTTGCGCTTTTGTTAATTTTACCATCAGTGGCATCTACACTTGCATTGGCTAATAGACTACACTGGTCATTACTACTTCAATTTGTATCTACGGGGTATTCGGTTTTCGAATCGTTTTTCCTTGACTTTCCTGATAACGTGGACGACCATGAAAACAGAACTTCGAAAGGAACTAGTTGGTTCTTGAGTATATTGCTTGGAGCAACTGTGTTCATTGGCACGTTTATCAATGGTTCGAATGCAATTATCAACAAATTCTATCCTCATTTGCAATCCAGAGGCGAATATGGTGTATCATATAAGCTATATAAAGCTTTGTCTGTTATATCAGTATTGACGGGTTGGGTTCGGGTGTGTTTGGCTCCAGTGGCTCTCTTTGGATTTTGCTATGATATTCATACTGGTCAATGTATCGCCCATGGTATCATGGGCTCATCATTTATCGGTTATGGCTTTGTACTTGCAATGGTTTTAATTGTACCTTGGATTCGCAACCACCAAAAGCTCTCCAACAACAGCAATGGAAGATCACAAGAGTTTTACGACTCTTCTTTAATGTGCTTATGGGGGATTGTCAATACTTTCACTGAGCATCGTTGGGGAAGAGAAGGCTGGTCTCATGGTGACTATCAACATACTGCAATGGGCATCATTTGGTGGTGTGGTGGGCTTCTTGGTATGTGGCTTACCAGAAAAAACAATGTCAGGTCCTTTATTCCAGCATTATTGCTTATATTCACCGGTTACGCCATGTCTGAACACGTCCAGAAACTAGAACTTTCTACGAAAGTCCATGGTCTCTTCGGGATTGTTCTTATGGGTGCCGGTGTGACCAGAATTATTGAAATTCTGATGCTCTTGAACGACTTGGGAAGCTCGTTAAATGGAAAGATTCTTTCTTTCCAACACCTCCCCCCATTTTGTCTTGTATTATCTGGGGTCCTTTTCATGTCTGCCAATGAGGAGCAATTGATTCTTGTTAAAGGCTTGGGTGCTGATCATTCGGCATACATCATGGTAGTATCAGGGGCCGGATTTATCATATACCTCTGGATGGTTATGCTTGTTACATTATACTTAAGATTAGTTGGATATGATGAAAATGGTGAACTAGGTCAAACTGACTATCAAGAGGTGAATGCTCTGGAAGCGCAGGAGTTTGAATTGAGCGACTTGAGTGACAATGAAGCAGAGAGTCATCACACTTAGCTGTCTCAACCGTAAAATTGGTCTTTTCGTAAAAGTAAGTAACATTTAGAATATATGTTTTAGAACTATCCTCCCGGCTACCGTGAATTGTTTATACACATGTGCAGATTGGAACAATTACGTCCCTTTTGTGATGTACTCAAATTCTCTAAATTCTGTACCCTTGTATCAACAGTAAAATCCTACCTTTTCCGAGTGCAACCTCACTCTGCTTATCTTTTGCAACTTCTCCATTGGGTGAGTCTCACAAAATTAGAAAGGGTCATAAGCGCACGTGACCCCATTTCTTTTCTTTTTTTTTTGTGCCTTAGATAAAGTGATCTTTGTAATTTATAAGCACTTAAATATCTCTAAATCATCAGCTTTAGCCAAGTTGAAAATCTACACCATTGCATAACTTTGAAATGAGTGCTATACTATCAGCAGATGACTTGAATGATTTCATATCGCCTGGGATCGCTTGTATAAAGCCCGTTCAAGAACTAAATAGTCCCAGCAATAACGAGAATGGAGAAGTCGAAATTCAAATAGATGAGCATGGCAAACCGCTAGAAGTGTCCAAAATAGATGGAAAGATCAACGAATTATCACCTGCACAGATCTCCTTGGCTGACTGTCTTGCATGCTCGGGGTGTATCACTTCGGCAGAGGAGATATTGGTCGCTCAACACTCACACGATGAACTTATCAAGGCAATCAGAGAGAAAGTTGAAGGTAACAGTGACAAGATCTTCGTTGCCAGCATATCCCACCAATCCAGAGCCTCTTTGGCCACTGCATACAATGTTTCCGTTGAGGCCATCGATTACGCCCTAATGGATTTATTCGTCACCCAAATGGGATTTGCGTACATCGTGGGTACTTCATTAGGCAGAAAATTATCCCTCATCTACGAGGCACAGAACATTATACATAGAAAACACGAACTCAAGGAGGAAGGGCCTATTCTTTCATCCATTTGCCCTGGATGGGTGTTATACGCAGAGAAAACACATCCTTATGTTCTCCCAAAAGTTTCAGAAGTCAAATCTCCACAACAGATAACTGGATGCTTGTTGAAAACCTTGACAGCAAATGACTTTAAAGTTGACAAGAGTAAGGTGTACCACCTTTCTATCATGCCTTGCTTTGACAAGAAGTTAGAAAGTGCCAGGCCTGAACACAATGAAAATGACGAACAAAAAATTCCAGATGTTGACTGCGTTCTTACACCTAAGGAGTTAGCAACATTATTAGAACAGTACAAAGATGATTTCCAGCTCTCCACATCTTATGGAAAGAAAATGGTGACTAGTGGATCCAAAGAAGCATTATATGAGAAGTACTCACCAAATGATTGGCCATTTGTTCAAGAATCATGGGCTAACGACAGTGGATCTGCTTCGGGTGGATATGGATACAATTACCTCAAAATGATGCAAAATGATTTGATTTTGAAAGACCCCAATACCTATCAAAACGAAAATTTCAGCATTAACACCATCAATGGCAAAAACTCAGATATTTACGAAATGAGGTTGATGTACGATGAAAACATTGTGGCCCGGTCTGCCATTGTAAATGGTTTCAAGAACATTCAGAATTTGGTGAGAAAGTTAAAACCAAGTCCAGGAAAATCTAAATCCTCCACTAAATCCAACCCTTTGGTGGCACGTCGTCGTGCTAGAATGGCAGCCAAATCCACTAGTGAGGGATCTGCAGGCTCAGAAGAGGTGGCCGATGCTTCGAAGTGTGACTACGTCGAAATCATGGCTTGTCCTAATGGCTGCATTAATGGGGGTGGTCAAATAGCTCCACCCAAAGAGATCAACGAGAAGGAGTGGTTGCAACAAGCATTAAAGAATTATAATTCGATCCAATTAAAGGATTTGACCGCATTAGAAAATATAGACATGGTACCACAACTCATCGTCTGGTGTCAAGAGTTTTGTAAGGCTTTTGGTATCAGACAGGATCGGTTATTGAAGACTTGGTTCAATGAAGTCGAGAAGCCAACTGATCCTAACGCCATCCTTTTGGGTGCTAAATGGTGAATACCTTCAGCACTTGTACGGTGCTATTTATTTATTTGTAATATATTAATATACTTTTTCATATACCTGACCCAAGTACCTCTCCAACATTAAAGTAATTTGCTTACAATACAGGTTTTAGATATTGGCTGTAAATTGTCGTGTATCGGACAGACGGTATACTATAAATTGTAAAAAAAAAAAAAAGAAAAAAGGTGGTGATATTTATCTGATAAGTCTGCTAATCCTTGTTTTGAATAGATATACAATGTTGTTGAGAAATAGGCTACCTATTTTGAGAAGACACTTGTGTACTTCTGCTGTGTTTGGAAAGCCATTTGACTTTGCTCAATACAGTTCCACCAAGAGCAGACTGCTTGATTTAGAAAGTATTATCTCGCTGCAAAATTCAACCGAAAAATCCCCTATAAAGGCAAAGATTTCTTTGAATGGAAATAGATTTGCTGATAAATACAACAACAAGCCAAAACCTGTCAAACATTCAGAAAGTCACAACAAGGATCATAGATCACAGAAAAACATCAAGCATAAAAGAGATCACACCCACACCCACAAGGCCCAAAGAAAGACATTAAGATTCAGATTTGACTCTGGTAGCGAACAAGCTCAAAATGCATTAAAGGGTTTGATTTCCAAAGTTCACGCCATGAACCTAAACTATCGTGTGAATTACCTCGATCCATCTACAAACAAAATCGAGGTTAAACACTTGGTGGATGTTGTCAATGACACTGACTTCGCTATAAATGGTTTACAAATGGTGCCCGCCTCGTCTGGACAACTTCCTCTTATAAAACAGAACAAAGTTCAAGAAATGCTTAAAACTTATTCCGATGAATTGGCCGTTCAAAGGGAGAAAGAGCTAATCGAAAAAGGCAGCGTCGCTGCTTTGAAAGCCATGAGACAAAGAGAACGGGCCGAGAAAAAGAAATCAGCAACTAAGTTGATCACACTTGCATGGAATATCAGCTTAGGAGATCTTAACAATCAGAAGAAAACTGAAATTAGCAAAAGACTTGATAAAGATGAAAAATTCTTGATATATATCGGCGAGAAGAAGAGTTTGTACATGGCCAAAAAGTCAGCCCGCAAATCGGATGGTATTTTAAGCCAAATTTCTGAAACAGACTCCGAAAAAGTTGAACAACAAAGGATGGCCGCTCAAGTCGATATAGATGACGAAGATATCAACGTGGAGCTCGCTAGAAGACAAGTGGTTCTCGAAAAACTTGAAACCATATTGGAAGAGTGTGGTTGTAGCTTCGAGATAAGTGGCGATCTTGAGGCTAGAGTTGTTTTAAAATGTGAACCTGTTCCCAATAGAAATGCTGATAAAAGAGAAGCTCAAGATCAACAATTATCTAACAAAGAGTTGAAAAAACAGAGGAAGCTTTCCAAACAAAAGGATCAGGAGAGGAAATCAAAAACCATAGATGATGACGATTTGGACTCATTATACCTGTTCAAACTTGAAGACTAAATGACATTATTCTTGTATATACTTAAACATATTATTGTACACTAAATAAATTATCAATAATTTAACGACGTTAAACAATGCTTCCATATCGGTTACTCTCGTAGCTTGACCTGCGAACTATTGGTTCATTCGACAATCTATTCATTCTATCTTTTCTCAATTTCTTGACTTTGTAACCAAATTGATGGCCGTAGATCATCTCATCCACGATTGGATAATTGAGTAGCTTCTTGACTTCAGCTTGGTCAAGTTTATAATTATTGATGAAGGAGCAAGCCTCTTGATATAATTGTTCATCTTCATCTAAAAGTTCTTTATCATAAACGATTTCGCCAGCGAATTCTTTGTTCAAAGTTTCAGTTATACTCGGAGTATGGTCTGATGGTAAAGATAGAGGAGAATCTGGAGGGGAAAGTTTTGGAGAGGCAGGATGAATTCCTCTTACCGATGTACCAATGGATTTGAGGGAAGGTGCGTAAGTTGAGGGTGTCAACAAAGGCAGTGTTATTGCATTTATTTCAGAGGTGCTTCGTATGCTTGCAGATGTATTGGAATTGGGTTGTGCTTGATTGGGAAGCCAATGTTTATGTTTACCATCACTATGGTACCTCAAGCCTTGATTTATTCTACTCATGCGTCCCTTGGAGTCTGGATGAGCAACAACTGCCTCTACCGAGTCAAATTGTTTGTAATCCTTATAATAATCACCATGGAAAGTCAATTGAAAGTCACTTATGAGATCTTTGAACCCGAGAATGTCCTTGAGAGCGTATTTAAATTCCAATCTACCAGTAGGGAGTTGCGAGATTGAAAACGGTTTATAGGAGAAAGAAATGCAATGCCCGATGGAGAATGCAATGAGTTCCACACAAAGCAATGCATTTTGGATAGATACACCAATGTTAGAGGCACCTTCTTCTTGGGAAGAGCCAGGTAAAACGTTCATGAAATTGAGGATAGATAGAATGACACCTTGCCAATATGAAGCAAAAATGATCAATTTAACGCATAAAAACTTCCCGACTGGTTTGAAAGGTTTCAAATCAGTCCAAAGAACTTTCCAAAATATAGCTAAGCAGTAGAGCGATATCGTAACACTTAGATTGTATAACACCGTTAGCCATGTATATATTGAGCCAGATCCCATGTTATTAACATCGTATAGCCCCAAGACTTCAGAAAGGAGCATACTGAAGCAAATGATTGGTTTGAACCACACGTATTGTAGAATTCCTCTCTTTATCAGAAGGAATACAGACGGGTCGGATATGTCAATATCAGGAAGAATATAATGCATGAAACCTGGATGAGGAATAGGTTCTCTACCACTGGTAGAAATGATGATGTTTCTTTCGCCTCCCAACATATCAGTTAGGAGAGAGAAGAAGGTGTATATGACGAATGCTTCGTAGATTTCTTTGATGGGCTCGATTATGAATTTATTAACGAACGCTTCAGGATCAGTAAGCATGGAATAACACGACAATGCAAAAAGAGGAACAATGAGTTGAATGCGTAGCATCAATCTTTGTTGAAAGGGCTTTCTGTAGTTCATTAAATGGAATAAGATACTTCCAAATATTATCAAGGATGATACCAAGGAGGAGTACCCCGACAAAGTAATAACCCAATTTGGGAGCAGAATAGCTTCTGTCATCTCCACAACTTATATAAGCGTAACGAGTTTTTCCTTAACCTGTGATATCGACTTTGATAGATTTCTTTGGTAGATAGTATGTACTTTTATCAATATAGCGAGAAAAAAAATAACTGTTTATTTATGTCACGCAAACAGACCAAAATATATGCGAATTTGCAGTAAATATTGCCATACAAATTGATTATATACAAATATGAATTTAAATATGGAGAGAGCTAATTTTAAGTAGTTTAAGCAATTCCAGCATCTTTCAATTTTTTGGCCTTTTCTTTCTCTTGATTTATTTTTTTGAGTTCCTCCTCCGTGACAAGGTGGTGAGTATGATTTTCAGCTTTGTAAGTAGTTTTAACATCACCTTCATCTGTGGACTCAACCACCAAATGGCAATAATCTATAGCTTCAAAAAATGGATTTCCAAGTACGTCATCAACCAAGTATCTTTGTTTGGGGTTGATCTCTAACATACTTTTGATGAGAGATCTGGAGCCAGTTGGTAAGAGACGTAGTAATCTATCAGGTCCCCTAGAAGGTTGCAGTTTTTTATTGTCGGTAATCTTTAAATTGGTTTGTAAATTATTGGTCAAATCCTCTTCGGTCTCTGTAAATGACTTGTAAGAAGGATCACTGACTTTTGGAATTTTCCAAGGGAATCTTCTTAAAATCATACAACAATAGATGATTGCAACGGACCAAATATCAACAGCTCTTGGATCATATCCAAAATTGCTTGGCTCAAAAACTTCAGGTGCCAAATAAGGATCAGACCCAACAACACCCCTGGCTCTGAGTAGTCGATATTGATCATTGATTTCATCTTCTTCAGGGATTGGTTTCCCTGCCTGTTTTTCCTTTCTAAATTGAACGGCAGAACCGAAATCAATCAACTTCAAAATTCCTTTATCGCTCACCACACAATTGTCGAGCTTTAGATCACGATGGGCGATACCATTTTTATGTAAATGGGCAACACCGTTGGTAATTTGCTTGAAATAACAGTCAACTTCTTCTTTACCCATCAAACCTGACATAACTAAATTGAAAAAATCGTATGGACAATATTCCATAACAATAAAGTATTCAGTATCAACTAAGAAGTTGGAATTGTTCTCCTTGATCAATTCCACCGTGTGAATAAGATTTTCATGAGTGAGGTATTGTCCTATTTTGTACTCATTCTTAACTTTGATTTTATAGTCATTTTCTGATTCATTTTGAAGCTTTGGTCTAAATTTTTTCACAGCATAAATGGTAGCTGAGTCATCTTTCGAAGTAACCAAGTTAACTGATCCACTGGCACCTGTGCCAATTAATCTACCCAACTGGCCGTATTTCTTATATAAATCAGACGAGGAATGTTGAGGTAACGCGGTTTGTTGCTTGGTGTGTTTCTGTTCTTTATCAGAGTGTTTCAATTTCTTTAAAAAACGTTTAAGTGATAAATGATGATGCTGATGGTGATGCTGATGACTATTCTTATTTGGCGTCTGCTTTAAATTGATGTCTTTCTCTTTTGGTGTTGGTGAGGGAATGTTCTTATCGTCTTGAGGTGTCATACTTGGCAGGTTGTGAGAGGAGGACGCAGGAGTATTGTGGCCGCTATGATATGGATTATGATGAGTTTGAGGATTGACCATGGAGAATTGGTCTTGATTAGTCGAAGCTGAAGAGACTTGACGGTCTCTGGCAAGCTGTTCATAGCTGCGGTTTTTATCTTTGGATTTCTTCAATAATGATGACAACGAGGAGCTACTTGTTTGAGGAGACAATGAACTTCTAGAATTTTTCTTTCTAAGAAAGAACCTGTGAGAAGACGAGTTGCTACCATCAGGCTCGTTGGTACTGTCAACTGATAAATGGGGAGAATGGGGTCCTTCTCCATTCATAGGACTTGACGAGTGAGCGTTGTTGCCAATTGAGTTAAGGGAAGAAGATGAAGAGAAAAGGCTTCGTAACGAAGGACGGGAATTGTTCTTGGAAGGCGAATTTTTAGGCATCTTGGTGTGATCTCAATTGTTTATTCTTTTGAGTTGAAGCTGATTGACAGTATACCTTTTGTAATGGCAATTGATCTGTAGATATTGAAGAGCTGACACGAAGCCGTTGTACCAACCGTATGTACTTATAGTACTATTATGTAACTCACAATTAGGCAGCCCAAATAAATACCTCGAACGCAATCCTCAGCTTTTACTGAGTCGAATCAATGTTTTTAAAAAATACCCTTGTAATTAGGTATTTTCTAATTTCGAAGGATTTAACGTTTGGTTGGAAAAGTGCCGTTTTCCTGCGAGTCCTCAATAATTCCTCGCGGGCCGAAAAAGCAAAAAAAAAAAAAATCCCAACTTTTTAGGTAATTGAGCGAAAAGTATATGGGGAAATACAATAAATAAGCGATATACTGAAAAAGATCTAAATTGAATTTTCGGAATTGTTAATTTTCAATTAGAATACGATATATATATAAAAACGGTTTCAGTATGTAAGCTGCAGCCATGGGTATGATTTCCAATTGAGTTGAGCCTGAGTTTGGGATCTTCGATTGAGTCGATCCGGAATTTGTCGGCTAGAGAAGTTCATAATCATCCTTAATTGTCAGATTCGGATGAACCATTTGATGATGATCCGGCATGATTTCTGTTTTTACGCAAGCCCGAAAGTAAAGATTGACTTTCATCCAAGTTTTCTTCGTTACCAAACTCGAATTTTTGGCTGCGGTGCTTCTGTCTTGATGAGTGACTGTAGGTACTGAACGATTCATCATCTTCTTGATCACTTCCAACATGTTCAATAATGGTCTTGTGAACACCCTGCACATTCACAACGGACTCAATGATACCACCGGTTCTATATGATCTTGATTCTTGGTATTCCTCAATTGGAATGGTGTCACTGTGATTGATAGGTTGAGGTTGTGGATCATTGGTTGGGGCATGCCCGTTGGATTTTTTCTTGCTTACAATATCGGAAATATCAGATTCACGCTCTTCAGGTAACAAGAATTTGTGATTCCCATTATGTGTAACACTGCCTCTCTTACTTGAATCTGTCTCTGATTCGTGTGATTGCATTTGCCTAGCTTCTTGAATTGCCCCTTCTTCAGTGACATGAATATCCGAATAGGTCTTGGCCTTTCCTGGAGCGGTGCGTTCAGGTCCTGGCAATACTGGTATTTTGTTCGAACTCTCGAAATTCGGTCTCTTGATGGTCACGAACTTTTTGTTGGTTTCCAATGGATTTGAGGCTGGATTCTTGGGCTTCCAAGTCTTAGTCGTGTCGCCATTAGCTAAAGGAGATGTAACAGCTGCGATAAGACCAGGCCCAGTTGTGAGTTGTTTTCTCGGGCTAGCTGATACAATATTGGCTTTATTATCAATATCGTTTTCAGAATCAGCAGCAGGAGCTGGCGAGCTAAAAGAATTACGAGCCAGATATGAGGTAGCGTCTTGATCAATTGAATTTCTCTTTGAATTAGAAGCAGACCGTTGATATAAATTATGCAAGTAAGCAGTCAAGTTACGCTTGGATAATGGTCCAGGTTGAGAACGTTTGATATTTTTGTTAATATCAACATAAACATCAGATTCATCGACAATTTCTTCACCAATCAATTCTTCAATAACGTCTTCTAGTGTAAGAACACCCATGGAACCAGTTGGTTCACCTGGAAATTCACTGACCACGATCATGTGAGATTTACCTTCTTGGAAATAATTGAGAATGTTTAAACAGGACGTCTCAGCAGCGGTTTCTGGTAAAGTAGCCAATGGGAACGAAGCGACAGGTAAAGCATCTTCAGGATCATAACTGATCAAAACACGCACCAACAACATACCAATGAAGTTCATAGGCTCATTTGGTAGATGAATTGGAATACGCGAGAAACCAGCATTGAAGATCTCTTCAACAGCTTTTTCATCAAGAATGGTATCAGCACTCATTGTGTAAACACGGTCAATTGGAGTCATGATGGCACTGACTGGTTTTTCTTTCAAATCAAGAACAGCACTAATGATGGTGACTTCATCTTGATTCAAACGTTCAACACCCATAGTCTTATGTAACGTAACCAACGTTTTCAAACCTGATTTTTTGTAAACAGTACCATGATCTTCACCCAAAATATGATCGAGGAGTAAAGCACAAGGATAAGCAATAGGATACATGATATACATGAGGACCAAAACGAAAGGAGCGAAGAGAGCGCCAACCTGTAAACCATATCTTACACAGATGGATTGTGGAATGATTTCACCAAATATCACAATGGACGCAGTTGATGTAACAACGGCCGGCCAACCACCACCAAGACATCTATCCAAGACGATTGGAAGGGTTTCATTAGTGATAACGTTGGAGAGCAAAAGAGTAACCAAGACCCAATGTTTACCACGACCAATCAATCTTAGCACTTTACGTGCGTGTTTACGTTCGTGAGCGTCACCACTGGTGGCAATGACTTTCAAATAAACTTCATCTTGTCCCATGAGACCCAAGGTCAAACCGGCGAAAACACCACCTGCCAACACGAGAAAGACTGAAACGAATAAGTTGACATAAAAATCCTCAGGGGAGGTCCTCTTCACATCAACGTCATTATGATCTAAAGAGATACCTTTGCCGTGGAAAACGGGAAGAGCATGAACGATTTTCGGAAGGAAAGATAGAAGAAGCACGAGTTTAGCCATAGATGCAGCAGGGTTTAATCTGGGGTTGGCATAGGATGCAGAGGGAGGACCGCGGGCTAAAGAAACGGCATTGTTATCTCGTAAAGAAGGCTTGCTCTTGGACATCAAGTAGAACTAAAAGTTAGTATTGATCAACAATTGAGGAGAAAGTTTGACGAGAATGAAAAACTTGAAAATTTACAGAAATGCCAACCATAACTAACAAATTGGTTTGGCACATTCAATATTTCAGTAAGTCAATATTGTCATGTTCTTTACTCAGATTGAACGTTTTCTGATTTATATCTCTTGGGCAGTACAGGCCCAATTGCTGGACTTGGTCATGTGAAACAGGGTATAGGCAGAACAACGAACGAACGTGGAAAATTCAATTGGCGTTGGAACATACGTCTAAAAGTAAGCTAATAGGGGCGGAAGGAAAAAAGTTGAAAGTAAATGTAATCGATACTATGAGTGTCAATTAGATTTAAGAAGGAGTAAATTATAGTAAGCTGAGTATTTTATGATGATGGTTTGTGCGTGTTTGCCTGCAGAAAACAACCGGGCGCGGATTATTTACAATTACAGGTTGGCGTGCTCACCCGAACAGCCGAGAGCCAATAAGTTGCAAAGGAATTATCACGACTTACTGGGTACAAGTGCCAATGCGATTGATTCGAGGTGTCTTGACATGTTTCAGATGATTTAAGAACACCGAGAATATATCTTTGGCTACTTACTTGAGCATCACCGTTCAAATTTTCATTTTCACAAAAAAATCAATTTTTGCATTTTTTGCAATTTTTCGATAATTTTTATTTGAAAACTGTAATCGATTGTTTCATTCCAGTGCTGAATTTCCGAAAAAGCAGCAACCGTTTCAAAAAGGTCATTTAGCTGCAACACAATTTCAGTAAGAAACAATTTGTGAAACTAAATACTATAAGCTGCAAAAAATACGTAGAGCCAACACTTCCAGTGGTTTCTCCCCTCTAACCAAGACGGCTTTTTACCAGTATTTGCATTTAGTGTTAACGTTGTAGCTTTTCCCTAGACCCGTACCACAAAAGCCAAGCTGATAAGGGCAGCTCTCCGTTCTCCGCCCCAAAATTTAGATCAAGTAAACTACTTTTTCTTATAAATTTTTTATATTAAACCAAAGTGACCCATAAAAACACCTGGTGATACTCCCATGACCACATTCACCTTGTTTGCCAACAAAGTTTCTGTAAGTTTCCTCCACTATTGACATTGATATTCATATTGATTAAACATGTTCCATAAATTTCCCGACGAAATATACTCGTCGCTTTTCTCCCAACTATCACTCCAGGAAGTGTGTGAAATTAGGCTAACGTGCCGTCACCTTGAGAAGGCGGTACTGTTGTATTTTGAGCTGAAGAACTTGACCTTGCTAGTCACAAAACACCATGGTCTCCCCAAATTGGTAAGTTCTAACGGAAGTGCCACAGTGGAGGCCTCAGTCGACAGCATTCTCAGCCCTGAAATGCCTAGGGATATCAAAGAAAACATTAACAACCTCGTTGTTGCGGAAGGTGTCAGTCCTGATCGTGAGCTCATCAACTTTATTTGTGAGCGTAACCTTTCTAAGCTTAGGACTCAATTTGCTTTAGAGAACGCCGTATACACCGGCAACTTGATTACTTCGAACTTATATCACACCTCCAAACCAATAACCTCCCTTGAAATAGACAACGACGATTTTAATCCTTTGGCGCTCATCAAGCTCTACGACTTCAAAGTACTGGAGATCAGTTTTCGCCTCAGCAAATCATTCAACCATCCACTGAGAGTGAATGAAATCATGCTGTTCATCAGTAACTTCAGCAGTGTGAATAAAGTCAATATTTGCATTCAGAATGTGCCTGGTGTGGGTTCAATCCTTCAAGAATTCAATAAATCTTTTATTGGAATCAAGGAGCTCATGATCACGATCAAAGAGTATACGCGGGACGAAGCTGATGAACTATTTCATCTTTACAAATTAGTCAAGATGATAGACTTATCCAAAAAATCAAGCTTAAGCAAACTTGATATTGTCATCAAAGCTGACAATCCCGGGAATGAGAATAACGATATCAATGTAAGACTTATGATGGTAATTCATTTACTCAACCAAATTGATTGGACAAAGAAAATGCGTCCAACTCTTAACATCTACTTGAATGAATTAAATCATTACGACCTTACCAAAATCAACTTAATCTATGATTTACCCATTAAATTTGCGATTTATACCGCAAAAGGATTAGTTAATCCACTCGATCTTTGTGAGGAAACTACAGAAACTCTTCAAGATAGTCCATTGGACTCTATTTATAAGCTTTATCCTTATTTAAAAGGAGCTACATAGTTTATCTCTTTTTATAGCTTATAGCCTATTTTATGTTTGCTTAAAATGTGAATTATCACACCTGGTTCACGGGTGCAATTTATGTGTCACACAAATCTTTCATCTCAATAAATAAATAAACAAACAATAGTTTAAGCGCCTCCAAGAAACGAAAAAAATTGCCTTTCTTCTTTAGAGCTCGAGAAGTTGATTTAGTTCATTTGAGATCATTCATCGAAGAATTCAATTACTTTGAATAATTTTTGAGTGATTTGTTTTTGTATCAAAAGGGTCATTTCTACTACCGATCTGCAAGATGGAAGAGAAGGAATATCTTGAACCAGGTATGTTTTGATAAGATTTGTCAGATATGAAGACCTTACTAACAGATTTAGGCTTTGATCCAAGAACACTCAAAGTTCCCCAATTGAGAGGAATCTTGAATGAATACGATGTTGATTTTCCATCTAACGCCAAAAAGAATGATCTCGTGGAAGTTTTTAACGACAATATTAAACCGAGGGCAAGTAAGTTATTGAAAAGCTATAAGAAAGCTCTTAATAATTTGAATGACGATGGTTTTGTAAACATCACCGAAAATTCTAAAGTTGATGATGGTGTCGTGGAAGTTGACGATGAACGGGTAGAAAGCAACATAAAGATGTCCTCTTCTCCAATGCCTGGTAAAAAATCCAAATCAAAGGTGACCAAACCTAGGAAAGTTTCCAAAAAGAGCAATCCTAGCAAATTGGACTCCTCTATTACAATTGACGAATCCGAAAGATCATCCGCATCAATCGACGGAAAGTCGCCAGGCGTGGAAGTGGTGATTGGTGAAGCAAAAAGCCCTTTCAGCAACGACAATGTTTTCCAATCAGCAAACAGCTCTTCAGTATCTACTCCACCATCTACCAGAAAAAAGAGAAAGCATCCAAAGGAAGAAACTTCGGAGGATACACCAGAAGCGAAGAAGTCCAAAAAGAAGAAACCTCAAGACGAACAAACCAAGCAAAACTCATCTATTTTGGACACTTCACCTGCATCTGTCAAAACCAAAAAGACAACTAGAAAGACTCCAGAAAAGGGTAATGTATTCGGGATTCAGAATGAATCTGACGACGACTTATTTCAACTTCCTCCATCTACTAAAAACACTCCTGCGAGAAAAATTCGAGAAGCTGTTTCTTCCAAACCATCTACACCCTCCAAAGCGTCACAAAGTAAGAATTCAACTCCAAAGTCTGCTTCTGCGAAAAAGAAGACTCCAAAGACACTCAAGCAAGAAACTGAAGATTTTGATCAATCCTTGAAAAAAATCAAGCACGAGGAACCAATGGACCGTAAGAAAATTGAACAATCAGTTTCAACCCCTCAGAAAGGCACCCCAAGAACAAAGAAGATCACCACCGATATGGCAGCCAAATTGGGCATAACAATCGAAGGTATTCCTTCACCGAAGACCCTCAAAGCCAAACCGAGATTACCCCCAACCCGCTCTAAATCTAAGCGTCTGAAAAAGGAAGAGATGGAAAAAGAAGACGAGAACCTCAGTGACTCAGAATTCGAGGAAGAAGAACAGATTTTGAAGTCAGATAAAAAACATTCACAGAAGTTCACATCTGAACTGAAAGACAACAAGAAGGAAAAAATCGTATCCAAGAAAAGAATGCCCAGTGTATCATTTTGGAAAGGATTTGGTTTCATAATTTTATGGCTTTCTTTGGTCAGTCTCGGACTTTTTACTTATTGGTATCGCGAACAACAATACTTGGTAGGATATTGTGGGTATGAAATCAACCAACCAACTATACCCGAAAACGCAGACATTTCCAATTATGTGATTGATGCCGGTAAATTTTTGGACGATAACTTCAGACCAAGCTGTGTTAGATGTCCTTCACACGCTAGATGCTTTCCTGGCTTGAAGATTGCATGTTACGAGGACTTTGTTGAGTATAAACCCTGGTACTTTGATTATTTACCCGTTCTCAACCGTACATCTCAAATCTGTATCCCAGATACCAAGAAAGCTGAGAAATTGAATATAATGATCGATGTTGCACTCGACTTGTTAAGATCTAAAAATGCAGACAAGAATTGCGGTAAATCACCGGAAGCTCAACTTGAAGCTGGATTAGAGTTATCGGAATTGCATGATTTATTACTATCCATGAAAGCTCCTTACATTACCGAAGACGAATTTGAAGAGTTATGGGAAAGGTCCGTTATTGAATTGGAGAAAGAACCAGAGATAATTGTAAGGCAAGTTAACACTTTATCTGTACCGAGTGATTCAATTGTAAAGACGGGATCAACCAAGCGCTTTTCAAATAGGATCACATCTGTATAATCACTTGACAGTATACTAACATTTTCTAGACTGGGTTCCGACTTGATAACATACATTCCTCTGATGGACTTAACAACCAGAATGGAACGAAGGAAAACCAGAACAAAGTTCTTCGATCAACGTCCTTATCAAACATCAGTTTGAAATGTCAGCTTTCTAATACATTTGTTGGGACAGTCATCGAATATAAGTATATTCTATCCATTTTTGCATTATTCAATATTTTTGGATTGGTGGTGAAGATTAAATACTCTAATTACATCGCAGAAGCTAAAAAGGTTGAGCATTTATATAACGAGGTCTTAAAGAGACTTCAGAAACAGGCTAAAATGTCTAAGGCATCAAGGGAAATTCCAGGATACATTGGTTCTATTCAATTGAGAGATTTGATCTTGGATGACGAACACAATTTGAAGAGGAAGCTTGAATTATGGAAAAGAATTAGTTCCAAAGTTGAATATAACACCAATATTAGGTCACAGTCAATCGAAAGCTATGGTGAGATTATGAAAGTTTGGGAATGGATTTCCGAATTAGAACATTAGATGTATATAGTGATGTATAGCAAAATAAATAGAATTAATTAAATTTCAACTTTCTTTATGCCTTCAGCAGCTTCATTTAACAAATCTTCGTCATTACCAGCCAAACCTTGTTCGAATATTTCTCTCCCTGTGAGCTTTCCATTATGCATTTTGATGTAACGTTCTTTATCTTTTGCTTCGAATTTCATTTCTTCCCTGAAATCGTTTCTCCACTTGGTCCAAGATTCTTTTGTAACTTTAGTACCGTTAAACTTTTTTTGTTCTTCACGTTCTTTGGCCAACAACTCATCGTCGTATGCTTTTTGTGTTCTATCGAGTTTTTCTTGAAACAAAATTTCACCTTCATCTTTCAATTGAGTCGCTAGGGCAAAGACTGAAGGTATTCCGATGTTCAACTCAGCTTCCTCGTTCAATTTGTTCAATAAAACCTTCAAATCATTTTTTTCAAATTCTATAGTTTCTGATAAATGTAATGCCATGCGGTTATCGTCTTCGTCCTCATCTTCGTCGTCATCATCATAATAATCTTCTTCATCCTCTTCCTCATCAACCTTAACAATATCGAGATCGGGAGTCACTTCAGGATATGTTTCAGGGTATTTGACTTCTAAGAGAAGTTTATGCTTCCTTTCACAATTTGTATCTAATGAGATTTTGATACTGAAATTTGTAGGGCTGATGACTGTAAGCTCATCAGGGTAAATAGACTGAAGAACTTCGAGTTCTTGCTCTTGCTCTTCTTGCGGGTCCATGACTTTTAATCAATTAATCAATTTTTGGATTCAATATTTCTGAAGATGCCTTCACTGGCATCCGCATTGAAAGTCTCGGGGGTTTTATAATCTTCACACGACCCATTTTTGTTTGTGCAATTTTTCTTACTCCCATTTCAGCTGATTCACCAGTATAATTGTACAAATAAACATAATCGAAGAAGTCAGATAACGTTCATTGAGAGAATCAAGTTTTCATTTCCGAAATAATAACATCCAATCAGGAGAATAATCATCATATTCGACGAAAATTAATCTGAGTTTTCAAAAGGTGAGTTTCGGGAGAAATTGTCGACTGATACTACTTATCAAGGAAGATACGAAAATAGATAAAATTAATAGGTGACAGAGGAGAAAACGGTCAGTTGAATAATCAATATAATTGATTTCGAGTTGGAAGATACTGAAGATCCATAAATTATAATTTTTTTTGGTTGTGATTGTGATTGTGATAGTGAATTTGAATACAGGACCGGATAATCATAATCATGACAGAGCCCTCAAGCGAACCCAACACTGAATCTGAAAAGATTAACAAGGAGACGAATTATTCCCCCAGCGATGTTACAAGGAAAGAAGTCATAGTGCAACCGCCACAAGAGAACTATGAGGATAAGTATGAAACGTTACAAGATAGATCTTTCAGGAGTATTTTCCCACCCACCACAGTCATAAAAGATTTTGGATACGCAGAATCACACCCATTCAGGCACGGAAACTTTCCCATACCGTCAGATGACGAGTACGACGATGACTATTACGAAAACGATGAATATTTCAATGATTCAAGCGAGTTCCACCATAATGATTTTGATGACCTTAATGACAATAATAACTATTATTCCTCGGACGAAATAAACCGAAAGGCAGTCGCTCTATTTGATTTCACACCGGAGAACGACAATGAAGTTGCATTAACTGAAGGTCAAATTATATGGATATCTTATAGACATGGCCAAGGTTGGCTAGTGGCCGAAGATCCAGATACAGGAGAGAATGGTTTAGTTCCAGAGGAATACGTTGAGATCATGATTGAAGAGGGCGAGTTACAGGAGCACATACCACAAGAAGATCAAACTAAAGACGATGTTCCCAAGCCATTTTTGCCTCAGATATTACAACCGTTCGAAACGAAACATGCCAAAGGAGAGGAAGATGATAGTGAATGGGTCGACACAGATGAAGAGGGCGACGTTCGTAATGATGAAGATGTCCAAAGACGGCTTGAGAAAGCTTCAATAAAGGAATAGATATAATTCAGAATACGAATCAAATTGTGTTCTTTGAGTGATGAATACTTTTCCAACCATGGTATAGTGCTTCAAATATTCAACTAATCTATGATAACGATGTACTCTATCTTGTTCTAATTCTGTCATTATATAGCATTATAATTGAATTTACGTTATTTTCCATGTATAAAATATATCGCGAAATGAACCTTTGATATTGTTTTATTTATTTTTCGATGGACATGAAAAAATCATATTCAAGACTCCGAAATTTGTTTCACCACATTCAAGAAAATAACATGATATATAATACAGATATAGTATGACTGCCATTAAAGAAGAGAATGACGATGCTTATAATTATTCACAGTACCAACTGGCTATGGAATCCATAGCCGATTCACATATACTGCAACCAGATGAGACATTATCGCAAAATAGTGAACAAAATCTAGTGGACCAAACAGTTTTACCAAACGACACGGTTATGAAGCAAGAAGATACTGAAGGAGTGTCAAAGCATAAGAAGAAGAAGAAAACGAGAAAGGATAAAAGCGAAAAGAAACATAAGAGCAAAGACAAAGAAGAGAAGAAGCATAAGAAGCACAAGAAGGAAAAGAAAGACAAGAAGCATAAGAACAATTCTAAGAAAAAGAGACGACATGAGAACTTAGAAGTGACAGATGGATCAGCAGTGAATGACGACGCTGATACTTCGGAAACATTGAAACGTCGTCGCATAGACGATGCAAATCATCTAGCCTCGGCTGATATAACTAATGAGATCGATGATCCTGCTAGAATCAACGAGAATCAACAGGGTGGAAAGAATTCAAGGAACATAGATCAAACAGATTTACGCCAGCTTGAAAGTTTGAAACCATTAGCTGAACAGCCACAGACACAGGTCAAAATGGAGCTAGAAGTTGAAAATGCCCTCTTGGATACATATGACGATCTGGATAGTTCTTCGATCATCATAGAACAAGTTAATATATTAGAAACCAAGACGACTAGAGCATCTCGACAAAATTCCGAACTACCAAACCGGAAAGAAAGGAATCCTGGAGAGCAGGAAACGGCCAATGAACGAAATGTTCAAATACAAAATATCCAAGAACAAGGAGTCCAAGAACCAGGAATCCAAGAACCAGGATCTCATGAGGAAAGGCTGGACGAGGTAACATTAGACGAAGATCACGCAGTTGAGGAACCAGAGACACACGCGAAATTAGCAAGCCTCAATGAGAAGGAGATCACAGAGAAGTTAGCATCAACTTCTACAAGCAGGTCTAATTTTCCCACATACAATAAGCGTGTTTTCAGGGGAAATCCCAACTACGTTGATTACTTCAATAGGGAAGTGGAAGACTTTTTCAGCCTTAACAATTATTTACCAAAATTCAGAAGGAAAGTCACTACAAGCAAGATCAGTTATGACAGACTGCTGTATAGGCTGTCTTTGCTAGGAGACAATACGATTGATGAAGTCAATCGAATCTACAAAGACGAAACAGCAGGAACTGTATGGTCTGCCGAAGAGAAAGAGACATTTTTCAGTGCACTAGCAAGATATTCCATCCACAGAATAGATTGTATTATGGAGAGACTACCCAAGAAAAGCAAAATCGAGATAATGACTTATTATAATTTGTTGAAATTCGAGTTATATTCATTGAAAAAGAAAGCACGGAGACCGAGGTTTAAAATTCCCTTAGCTTCTGGGAAAATTGTGACATATAAGCGACTTAAATACGTCAAGACTTCAACCAGATACGAAGATATACCGATTGCCTACGAAATGAGTGAAAAATTCATCAGTTTTGAAGAATGTCAAGCCAATTACATCAACAAAAGGGAGACAATTCTCCAGACAGATAACAATCGATTTTACAAACCCAATTTGAACACTTACAGTAAAGATGAAGAGAATAACTTGATAAACTTGGATCAATGTGCTTCCATCAGTCAAGAAATCTATGCTAAGAATAATTTATTCAAAGAGTCACACGATGAAAAACCAATCCAGATTGTGCCTACACTTAATTTCAAATCCCTTATCATGTTGGAAGAACTAGTGAAGCTTGTAACAGAAAAAATAATATTAAAGTTGGTTGAAATGAGGTCTCGACAATCTCTTTCATTGAATTATGGGACACCTTTAGGAGTTCCTGAGTCCATGCAAGTTTCTGTCAATGATGTCCATCTTGCTACAAACGTGCTCAAACTCTTTGAGACCCCAGCAAGTGGATACGAATCGTTATTTAAAGATGGGAAAAGTCCCAAGCTCAAATTTTATTGGAAGAAACTCATTGATTCTTTAGCACTTGATGTGAATTTCATTAACAGATCCCTTGTGAGAGAACATAAGAGGTACGAGAATTACAAAGAAATCCCTCGGCCTTTGCTCAGCTTACGACCGGCCTTTCGTTGGAATGACGAATTTGTCCTAGACCCAGATGAGTTGATGACCATGAAGGTTGCTCGTCAAAACAAGAATCCAACTAGTCAGCATATCAGTAACCTTCCAACGAGCGTGTATGCGGAGGTATCAAGGAGACACGACGATTCAATCGAGAGCAAACTTTTACGGATTGAAACAGAGCTGACAGAGTCCAAAGACATGAGAGAATCACTCGAATATGAGCATGTCCTCTTGACAATGTTTATGACATACAAAGAAGACACCGAAGAGGTCCAGAGGAGTATGTATACAGAGGCGGACGTAATGGATCTGGTATTGAAGGATAAAGTCCAAATTTGCGAAGAACTGGAAGAAGAATCTGACTATGAAGATAGCGAAGAAGAATTCATCAACTCGGATTCAGATGTTTCTGATGATGGTGTGATCGACAGAATACATCCGAGAGATCTAGTGACAAGAAGGGTTAAGGGGAATATTAATCTCTCGAAGGATTCACTAGTTGTGGAAATGTACAGCCGCACTTATGCGAACTACGATGATGAGCAAGACCTTATAATAGAATAGAATAGAGCAGTCTAGTAATGAATTTATGATTAAAATATTTGAATGTATGTACGGTTGCGAAAAAAAAAGCGAGGCATCCCACGCAGCATCACTAAGGCTTTTCGAGATTAGCTGCGTGTGCAGGGCACGGCCGAACAATAGCTAAAACGTGGGTCTACATTAAAAATAATAAGATGACTGTGATGTTGATTTTCAATGATAATAATATATGGCAATATAAATCAAATCAAATACAATCATTAAGCTGATTGCTGATATTAAGAAATGGGCCTTGTAATCATCGTATAAGGATTGGAAAAAAGTTTTTTTGTTTGATTCATCTGTTAAGGCAACAGGTGTGTAGAAAGCGGAGTAATCATTAGTTAGGTGGGAGCTGTAGATAACAAATGAGAGTTCATAAAGAATGAACTGGTAGATGCAAAAGAATTTGATGGAAAATGAATATAATTTGTAGACAAACAACAACCATTGCTGAGAATAGTTAAATATGAATGGGAAATTGAAGTTTATCAAGATGTAAGAATGGGCGATAAAGATTGGGAGAAAATTGTTGTTAGAGTCAACAAGTAAATCTTTAAAGGAGAATTTTGTATTAGTTTTTTCATTATCTTCATCAGTATCTTGACGGTGGAAATCCCAGAAATTCATTAGAAGTATAATGTAAGGACATAAGTTTTGCCAAATGATGAACAACTTGAATAATTGGTTAATATCGGTGTATAGTAATGAAGTGCTAGGGTCGAAGATGAGAAAGTAACACCCGATATTTTGAGCGATGAACAATAAGATTTCGAATATGATATTTGAATTCAATACGCCAGACTCTGAACGAGTTCCCATGGAGAATCGTATCACAAATATTAAACTGACCAAGTTTTGGAGAATATCAAGGTAATAGTCATTAAGGAAAATGAATTCATATTGTTTAGATTGATTGATTTTGGCAAGTTGTGTCACATGAAGGATGAAAACAGATATTATTAATACAATTGACGACACTATTGGATTGTGGATGATTTTGCTCAAATATAAATCAAAGAACTTGATTTGTTTACCTAGACAGGGACAATCATTGACAGAATTGGCCATTGACAGGATAAAACTATGTTTGCTCGAAATCATATCTGCAACAAAAGTATCAGAGTAAAATGTTGATGGATATTGGGTAAAAGCTTGGATGAAATGAGTGAATAAGAAAGTAAAAAGTTATATTGGAGCCCATTTTTGACAGGGAATTTTCCCAATATATAGTTCTACGGGCTAATATTAGTTATGTGCACAAATCCAATATGCGAGCATAATAAAGGTCGCACACGTTTTTGTCCCCGTGCTTTATCAAAGAAAATATATGGAAATGTATAAATATAGGTCAAAATGCGATCCATTTTGACTGACATCCCATGGCCTCAATGCCTTCAAATAAAAATAGCCATTCAACTCAAATAAAAATGCTAAAAATTCCTGAATGATAGGGGGGTTATGTGTCGCTTGCGACGGAATATAGGGCTAAATATAGTGCCTCACTCAAAGCCACCAATTAAAAATAGCACACCACCTATATCCTAATTGAGACGTGCGAAAGTTTAGCGTCGTTTTGAAGTCATAAAATGTCAGTTCTGGCTCAATAGAAATATATTGGGGGCATTGGCAAACATGATTCGAATTCCGAAGATGCACGTTGCCCCATATACGACGAAAAAAATCTCTTGTCCTTCGTTGATATAATGCGTGTCATGTAAGAGTTGGTGTTTGAGTTATTTAATTACAGACTTATATTTAGATGATGGCTAGACGTTCAAACTCTATTCAAGGAATGTGGCTTATCCGTACGTTTTGATTGAATGTTCATCTATTGTATATTTTTGCACTTCATGTCGTGAGTGAATTAATGTATGCAGAATTGGACTCGAATACGTAAGTCATCCTGCATGAGAGCTTATCACTGAGGGACATTATAAGAAAGTTTAAAATGCAAAATATGTAAAGTGCAAAAATTGTAAATTGCAAAAAAACTCTAAAATGCAAAACAACAAACTGTAAAATATTCAAAAGTGCAAAATATTAAAATGTAAATAAATTGGAGCAAACATGTAATTTGTATTTCTACATGTTTGCTGTTTCTTTCGAAAAAAATCGATCAGGCTCCTTAAACCTGTATTAATAGGAACACCAGTATACAGGATGGAACTCAATAGAACAAATTTTCAAATTCATCTAAGAAAGGTCTATTCTCCCAATCCTTGCAAAATTGATGAAATTCTATTTTCCATCGCTACCTCAAAATCATTTATTCGATGTATTCAACGTCATTAAAGTACCTAAGTCGAATTCTGTTCAACTTTATATAGTCTTCGTAGCCAATTGTAACCAATTGACCAACTCCGACATTCGAGATTCTAGGATGTTGCCATCACTTGTTGAAAATGGACCGTGCCCAAAGCTTGTATGCAGTCATCCTTCCTATTATTCTGATGAATATATAAATTGCCTTCGCTGTTCTTTCAGAGAATTTACAATCCTTTTTTCTTGAAGCAATTCAATTCAATTCAATTCAAAATGTCCAAAGTTTACTTCGATATCTCCGCTGATGGCCAAAAATTAGGCAAAATCGTCTTCAAATTGTACAACGACGTCGTCCCAAAGACCACCGAAAACTTCAGAGCTTTATGTACTGGTGAAAAAGGTTTTGGTTACGCCAACTCTGCTTTCCACAGAGTTATCCCTGAATTCATGTTGCAAGGTGGTGACTTCACCAGAGGTAACGGTACCGGTGGTAAATCCATCTACGGTGAAAAATTCGCTGACGAAAACTTCAGCGTCAAGCACACCAAGCCAGGTTTGTTATCCATGGCTAACGCTGGTCCAAACACCAACGGTTCCCAATTTTTCATCACCACTGTTCCATGCCCATGGTTAGACGGTAAACACGTTGTCTTCGGTGAAGTTGTCGAAGGTTTCGATGTTGTCAAGACTGTCGAATCTTACGGTTCTAACTCTGGTGCCACCAAGGCTAGAATCACCATTGACGCTTCTGGTGAACTCTAAATGTAGTAACGAATTTAGTTTATCTAGACGATGAAGTCAATAAAAAGAAAATTTAAGTAATATTCAATTGTAAAGTATTTAGTTGAATCAAATTGTTACAGTTGCGAAAACATGGCAATAATCATAAATTCAATTGAGGGGCCCCGTACGAAATCTCATCTGAGGGCAAATATAAAACTAAACATTCCGATTGATCACAATTTAGCATTAGCAACAGCTTCATAGCCAGTGGTGTCAAGACCTGCAGCATCTTCTCCGAAATAGGAGATGTTTCTGGTGTTACCATTGGCCACAAGAGTGTATCTCTTGGTTCTGATACCTAAACCTTTAGAGCTAACATCTTGAGACAATTGGTGAGCTTTGCTGAATTCAGCGTTTGGATCGGAAGCAAAAACGAGCTTAGGATATTCAGCATCATTGGAGAAAATCTTGGCATGTTTCAACAACAATTTACCCCAAGCATTCAAGACGAATGCATCGTTAGCACTAGTAACCACGATTGTAGCAATCAGTTTATCCGTACTCAATTTCTTCAAATTTTCCAAGAAAGTTGGGATTTGGGAAGTACAGAGAGGAGTGAAAGCACCCGGAACAGCGATGAACAAGATGTTTTTATCACCAGCTTCTTGGAATAACTTGTCAAGTTTCAAACCAATTGGTCTTTCGCAGGCCAAATCGTCAGAGTTTTCAATTGTAGCCAAATCAATTGGCACATAACTGAACTCAATCCCTTCAGGAAATTTATCACCAACTTTGAAAGACATTATAATTCAATAACTAAAGAATAAGAACAAGAGGAAAACAACAAGATTACTAATTATTTCAATTTTGGCAATTATATACCCATGGTTGGGGAATTCCAACAATCTTGCACGTGACCACAATCCACACTTTTCTACAGATTTCCTTGTCAATTGTAATCAGCCAGTACACCTTAAGCCCAATACTCAATAATCACACTGTACATTAAATTACCACAAAATCATTAACAGCGTCAAAATTCTAACAAAGAGTAATTATTATTGATAGATACCTCAGTTTATTGGCAATTCTCATCCAATTCAACTCGCTAGACTTTTGAGGCTATGGACGGTGAATCTCATGATCAAAGGTCAAGCGTAAGCTCAGCCAAGTCACAAGCTCAATCAGATACTACCCGATCTTTCTCGCAATTGTCTATAGACCTGAACCCATGGCAAAATGACCAAACACCCACAACGGCGACATCTGGCGAAGAGTCAATGAGACCACTACGTTTGGCCAAAAGGCATGATTCGGCACAATCGACTTCTGCTTCATCATCAGAAGCATCATCAGCACCAAAACTGGCTATCCCAGCTAAAACACCCGATTCAGATGACTTCGTTTGCCGACCCATGCGACTTAGTAGTAGGACCAAAGAAGAACCAACATCCCAGACGTCTCCCCGAAGAAACAGTGGCGTGACGATTAAACCTTTGGAAGATCATCATAAATCATTCAATCCCTTGATGAATTCGACGATAACTGGCACTGAGCAAGAAACTCACAGAGATCCTATCACTCCTAGCCAAAGCAAGAGAGGCTCAGTCTCAAGCTCACATTCTACATCTTCCATAGGATCACCCAATCGAAATAGAAGATCAATTCAAATCAAGAATCTCCCAATCATTCAATCACCAAAGGCCTTGAAGTCCAAATCGATTTCTTCGGATTCAGATGACATGATCTTCGCAATATGCTTGGTTGATTTCCATCACGTAAGAGGCCCTGAAATCCAGTGGTGGAAATCAAATTACCACCCAGACTATGAAGAAGACCGAAAACTATTCAAGAATTTGCCTTTTCAAGCGCTACCCGACGGCTCTCATTTGTTCGAGGAGACTTTCTCGAATTTCAATCTAGTGTACGACTTTGAAAACAAGATATCCTTGGACGAACTTAATGATATCGAGAAATTCAAATCGAATCCAAATCACTTGAAGACCTTGTTTGGCTGTTCATGTGTTCGTCAAGTGAAAACGAAAGATCTTTCAGAAGAAGAAAGAGAAAGGCATAAAGATATAACAAGATCCATTGTGCAAAAAGCGGTGGTGGTTATAGTGAGGAAACAACCGATATTCACCAAGATAAAGGAAAAGCTCTCAATAATTACCCGAAGTTATTTTGAACAAGACGATTTTGACAATGTGGAAATACTAGAGCATTTGTTCAAAAATCTAAATGACACCTACAAACTAGTGGAGAATAATGACGACGAGGAGATGTCTATACGTACCACGCAAGGTCTGATGGACGAACTTGAAGAAAAAATTAAATCAGAGGCTAAGAAGAATGAAAAGGAGGAGGAGTTTTTCGTGAACTCAAATATCAAACAGACCATTCTCAACATTAGATCAAGCTTTTTGATCATACTAAAGGCGCTTCTCCTAGAAAAGAAAGTATTGGTATTTTCCAATAATAACCTTGAAATGCTTACACAATTTCAGAATAACTTGATCTCATTGATTCCCAATTTAATTAACAATTTAGACTGTGCTGGGTGTCCTTTGAGTGACTACACAGAAGTTCATTCTACGTTATCGAAGCCTAATTCTTTGAACACCAATAATAGAAAGTCTATGTTGAGATTTTTCGGTCTTCCCCTACAAATCTTCAACACCAAAAATAACTTTTGGAATCCATACCTTCCGCTACAACAGTTGGATGAATTGCAAATTGACGGGTTTATGGCAGGCTGCTCGAATTTACTTTTCGTGAATCAAGCATCCAAGTTCAAAGTGGATCTCATAGTAAACTTGGACACCAATGAAGTACAATTCCCATTAGGGAAGCCCGAAGATTTGAGTTTAAGTTGGGAAGATAAGAAGTTTATGCGGAACTTGATTGACAACATAAAACAAGATGACGAAAAATTTGTTGGCAACGACGACTACATTCGCTACCAGTTCGAGGATTACCTTTTCAGTCTTGTATCAACCACTCGATTCAATCAGTACTATGCGAGATTCAAGCTGGCACCCCCAGGTTTTGATACTCATAAGACACCAGAATACGGAGATCTCAGTCTTTTCAATAGAGAGTTCATCAAATCATGGAGGGAGACTGGCAATTTCCGTATTTGGGACCGAATGAGCGACGAATTCATATTTAATTTCCACGAACCAAAGCACATCGGGGTCGATCTTGTGGATAACCAATCGTATAATCTCTCGAGTATGCTCAGTACATGGAAGAACCGGTTCGCTCAACCAAATGACTCTGCGAAGCAAAATGTCACTGGCTCCAACTCGATAAACCCCCAAAAGTTCATTCCTGATGATGGGTTCGTTATGGTTGGAAAGAAACAAGCTAAGGAAACCAGCAGTGGCAATTCCGACGCCGACACCACACTAGAGCAGACTCCTAGTCCCTCTAATGACCCAAGCAAAAGGGCCATGAGCTGGAATTGGGGTTTCAAGAAGAAGTGAGTAATGTACATAGTATTGAATCAATTTCAGCATCAATGTCATGTACACAATTTTTTTTGCAATAATTTTACCTGCAGGTCTTTGAACATCATCACCATCACCAAAAATTTTTAAACGTGAAATATATTTCCAACAACAGTTTATTGAAAGATGACCACCAATATCAAGCACCCGTTCCAAATTGTTCTCACAGACAAGAAGGAGAAACACTTGTTCGCCTCTGTGAAAAACAATCTACTCGTTTATAGTCTTGAGACTGGCAATTTAGTGGGCTCATGGCAGGACGATGTAGACATCTTCGTGCCATTGAAAAAACAACAGGAAGAAAAAATCAAAGCTTTGAAGGAAAAGCAACAAAGTGAAAAACAAAGCGAGAATGATACCAAAAGAACCAAAGGTGAAGATGGCATTAAAATCCCCAAAATCCCCGTGCCTGGCCCTGGAGCTCCTACCATCTACAACTATATAAGATCGTTGTGCTTATCAAATAATGAGAAATACCTTATTGGAACTACTGATAGCGACAAGGCAACTGTGATATTCGAGCTCGATTTCAACAGCGACAATTGTCTCAACTTGGTCAAACGTCAAATCTTCCCCAAGAGACCCTGTGCCATCTCACCGACTGTAGACGATTCCTCCTTGATCATTGGTGATAAGTTTGGTGACGTGTACTCAATCCCTCTTGACGGCGAAGCAGCTGTCAATGAAAAAGAATTACTGCCAATTTTGGGCCATGTTTCCATGCTAAGTGACGTTTTAGCCACCCAATTCAACGGAAAACAATTCATCTTAACAGGTGATAGAGATGAGCACATCAGAGTCACCAACTATCCTAAGGCATACGTCATCAAGAACTGGTTATTCGGCCACCAAGAGTTTGTCTCTTGCTTACACATTCCTGAAAATGATTCCTCTTTATTGATAAGTGGTGGAGGTGACGATTTCATTGCATTATGGAAATGGTACGATAACCAATTGTTGCAAAAAATAGACTTAAGACAGTTTATCCAGCCTTTCCTCAACGACACCCACTTCCCTCCAGAAAGATTTTTGACCGAGGATTCGCCTCGTGAAATTGCAATCAGCAAAATTGCAACTTACGTGAACTCTAACGACAACACCACTATAGTCACTGTCTTATGTGAAAATACTAACTGTTTATTGACATTCGAACTTCTAAATGACAAGCTTTCACACAAGCAAACATTGGAAACCGAATACCCCATCATCGACTTCACTATAAATGGCAATGAGATAATTGCAGCTATTGATGTTGAGTCTTCAAGCGAATTGGTTCAATTTTACAAATTTAATCAAGATAATGAATTAGAGAAATCCAGTAAAGTATCCCTAGTGGAATCAATCTCCACTAAATCACCATGTGAAGTCAGCGAAAGATCTCAATTTTACCCATTATACTACATAAATACTTTAAGAAAGAGAAGTGAACATTGATCAAACATTTCGTTGTATACTCTATTTAATAAAGGCATATATTTTACGTAAACAAACAAACAAGTTATTAGTTTTCTTCTTCAATAACCCCACCTTCTTTACTCAAACCATAGAACAAAGACTCCTTGTTCTTGAGTAAGTTTTCAGGAGTATCAAACTCAGCGATTTCTCCCTTCTCCAAAACTATAATTCTATCAGAATCCATAATGGTATTTAATCTATGAGCAATGGTCATGATTGTTCTATCAGCGAATTCCTTTCTGATTGTTTCTTGTAAGATTTTATCAGTCTCGACATCAACAGCAGCTGTAGCTTCATCCAAAACTAAAATGTGAGAAGGGATTAAAAGAGCTCTGGCAAGGCACATCAACTGCCTTTGACCAACGGATAAATTGGAACCACCTTCTGCAATTTTAACATCCAATGCAGAGGTGATATCCTCCTCACCTTCAACAGTTTCCCTTTCACTAAACATCTTTAAAACATGGTCTTTTAAATGAGATAATTCTAAAGCTCTCCAAAGTTCGTCTTCAGTAAAACACTCAGTAGGGTCCAAGTTAGATCTAATAGTACCTTCAAAAGCTTGAGAATCTTGAGGGATGATGGATAATTTGTGTCTCAAATCATCTAAACCTATTTTGCTAGTATCAACGTTGTCAATATCAATGTTACCACTGCAACTTTCAATAATTCTGAATAAAGCCAAGGTTAATGACGATTTACCAGCACCTGTTCTTCCAACAATACCAATCTTTTCACGGGGTTTGATGGTGATGTCGATATTCTTTAACACAAGGTCCAATTCTGGTCTGTACTTGGTGGAGTAGTTATTGAAAGTAATGGCACCATCTTTTGGCCACTGTGGTTGAGGTCTATTGTCTTCAATAATTCCTGGGGCTTCAGGAGTCAATTTGGAGTATTCCATAATTCTTTCAACAGAAACAATATTGGTTTCAACTTCAACTGTCATTCTAACAATCCAGTTCAAAGACTGAGTGACCTGTAAAGCATACGAAACAGACAAACCTGCAAGACCAGCGGTCATCGTGCCTGTTTTCAAAGTGAAAATTGCCAAACCAGATGCACTCAAAATAATGATTGAGCCCAAAAATTCGAGTCTGACTGCAAGCCATCTGTTTGCATTGATCGATGGATGATAAGCACGCATGTTTCTATCGACTCTTGCGTCATTCAAAAATCTAAATCTTGATTCTTGACTGTAAGCTCTGATGATAGAAACACCATTCAATGATTCTTGGAAATTAGCATAAATAGGTGATCTTGAGACAGAATCCAATCTGCGCAATTCTCTTGAAGTCTTCATGTAATATTGTTGGTAGTAAACATACAATATACCTAATGGAAGAGCAATCAAAATAAATTGCCACGTAGAGAAGCAAATAACAATGATGGTGAACATGACCTTTGTGGTGTTACCAAAGAACATACCAAACACTCTTCCTAACACCTCATCAACCTTGTAAATATCATTTGAAAACCTATTCAAAATACGACCGATAGGAGTGGTTTCGAAGAAAGACATAGGTGCTTTCAAGACACTTGAAGCCATTTGACTGTGAAGTTTCTTGGATCCTTCAATGGTACAGAAAATCCACATAACACAAGAGTTAACGAATGACGACAAAGACAAACAAACACCGAACAATAAATAAATACCTAAGTAGTAAGGAATACGAGGATTACCACCTGACCTGGAATTAACTTCAGACCAATGTTTCAACCAAATGTTGGAAAGAACGTTGAAGCAAGTTACCAAAAGAGTAGTACTCATGAAAACTCCGACGTTGTACGGATTACATGCAACAGCGTATGCACCATACACATTCCACTTAACTTTACCTTGTTCCATATGTTCTTTTCTAGCCTTTGCTTCTTCACTATCATCTTCATCGTTCTCTCTGAATTGAAGTTCCTCATCTGGAACCAATGAAGCATCGGATGCCCTTCTCAAGCTCACACTATCAGTTTCAATGTCACTGTCTAAATTGGATGAATCGACATTTTCAAGCAGTTTAGATTTGATATCGTCAGAAACCTTTTGAACAGAAGAAGCCGATGAAGAAGCAACATCTGGGGTAACTGATCCTGATGTAGCACCTTTCTTTCTGCCAAAATCTCTGATCAATTGAAATAATTGACTCTTTTGTTCTCTCATGATATCGTCGTAAGTGCCTTGTTCCACGAGTTTACCTTCTTTGACCATATGCAAATTGTTAGCAATACTCAAAACTCCAATGGAGTTGGTGGCCAATACTTTACACTTAGTGCGCAACAAACCATTAGGACCAATAACGTGATCAATCAAATGTCTTCCAACGTGTTCGTCAACAGCACTCAACGGATCATCCAAAAGATAGACATCGGCTCTAGCATAAACAGCTCTAGCCAAAGATAATCTAGCTTTTTGTCCACCAGAGAGAGAAATACCCTTTTCACCAACTTCAGTCTTATCGCCATTTGGGAGAATCTTCAAATCAACAGTTAAAGCACAAGCCTTCAATACCTTTTCGTAGAAGCAAGCATCATACTTGTGACCAAACAAAATATTGTCTTTAACAGTACCATTCATAATCCATGGAACTTGAGGAACATAAGCAACCTTACCATGGACTTTAACTTCACCGTCCAATCTATATAAGTCCCCAAGAATTGCTTGGATAATAGATGACTTACCAGAACCAACTCTACCAACAATACAATCGAGCTCACCCTTCTTGATGTTGAGGTTGATGTTGGACAAAGCAACTTTGTAAGATTCTTCGTTCTTTTGCTTAGACCATAAGAATGTACCATTCTTGATAGAAACAGCAGTATCCCCAACTTTTCTGGCAGCTGGTGCTTTGATTACAGCATCGCTTTGTAATTCGCTGTTGGTTAAATATTTGGTCAATCTTTCCACGGCGACTTGAGCTTCAACAATGTTACTGATGACCATAGGGACGACAGCCAATGGGAAGGAAAGCAAGTTAAATAAAGACAATGCTGGGAAAACAATATCAGTGGATAAACTTTTGTCTTTTTGGGTGAAAAGGAACAAAGCGAAAGTGGAACAACTAACCAAAAATGGAGCCAAGGTCCAAGTACAGTTGGCAAATGCACTAAATATACCCATCTTTCTCAAGTTACGTAATTCCAATTCATTTCTGACAAAGTTCAATCTTTCCAAATATGGTTTTTCCCAACCGTAGAGTTTCAAAGATTTGATGTTGTTCAAAATTTCACTGATGAGTCTGGATCTCTGATCTTTGTACTTCATTTGAGACTTTTGTAATTTCTTTTGGTATCTGGCGATAACACTATTCAAAGGAATCATGATGATCATGATGAAGACACCAGCCCACATAGCATTACCCAATAAACCATGTAAGGAATACAAACACAACACGATTTGGAACGGACCTGACCAGATAATTTGTAAATTTTGAACCAAGTCTTGTAATCTTTGTACATCGACAGACATTAAGTTCACGATATCACCAGTATTGGATTCTTGTTTAGCCTCATTCGACAAAACAAGAGCCTTGTTGTAAACGACGGCAGTTAAAGCTGCCTTGAGTTTCATTCCCAAACCAAAAGATCTGTAAAAGTATTGATGTAAAAGAAGAGTTTGAACCACTGAAACCAAAAACATGAAGGCAGCGATCATGTAACCTTTAGTGAGAGGAATTGGCTCACCTTCTTTCAAAGATTCCGAGTAATCCTTGACGAACTTAATCAATACTCTCAAAAGTTGGGGCTGAACAAAAGCCAAACAATCTTGTAAACCCTTGAAGATACCACCAATCAAGAACAGGAAGCCGAAAGAATTCGTCAAAGCCCAAAAAAGAGAAGGATTCTTTTGATTATTCCAGTAATGATAGAATGTTGCGGAAGTAGATTCAGCTTTATATTGCTTTGGCAAGAAAGGCAAGTCAGATTCGGTCAAATACCTTTCGTAACCAGTTCTCATCAACTCACCCATCCAAACGAAGGTCATTCTAGAGAAGATATTAGCTCTTTCGTAAGGAGATTTTTTCAATTCCTCAAAAACACTGATTGGTCTTGGAGGAAAGTAAATTTCAAGGAGGAGGATGAGGAGGGCATTGGCCGAAGTTAAGATACAGAAAGCAGCATATTGAGTACCAAAAAGATCTCTCAAGTTCAAGTTAACGATTCTTCCCAAGCCCAATAAGACTTGGAAAAGCCAGTAAAATAACAAGACGCCACTTGGAATGGTGGATTTGAATTGTTCCACATAGTGAATGATAAAAGCCACTATCAGAGCTGCACCATTGAAAAGAATTGCAGTACTGATAATGTCACGTTTGTGATAGTAGGCGAAATATAAGACACCATGGAACACAATTTGGAGGGCTGCTAACAAGAGTTTAGCGTAGAAATAGCCAGAAACGCGATTGCTGGTAGAAGGCTTTATTAACCTTAAGGAATTGGCATGATGAAGACCAACCACAATCATAAGTATGGCCACCAATCCATAAAGAACACCCTGAAGAAAACAAGGTGTCAAGTCGAGGAATTGAGAAGAGAGTGGCCCCCAGCCATCGTTGTGAGAGCAAGCAAATGCCCCCTTTGACTTAAGCGAGTTTATAGAGAAGGCATCAGTCACAAAAGATGAAAATGTTCCATTTTCCAGACCATAAAGCAAAGGTAACTGGCTGAACAAATTCCAATTGTTATGTAGATGGATATTCTCCAACAGTGGAAATTCAACTTGTTCCATTTTTGCTTTATTAAAAGAAGAAAAGTGAAATATGAAATAGTAAAAGTAAAAATGTGAGCGCTTAGTGATTACAAATATAATATCTACAGTTGAAAAATTAACGTGCGGCAAAAATTGCGATAACCGAAAAGATCGTATTTAGTGCCTAAAAGTAATTGGTTAGTGAAGAAACTCAATTAATTATTTAGGCAGATACGATGAGTTAGAGGTGAAGTACAAACACAGTGACGAAAGACAACATAATTATTGAGTAATGAAGTACAATTATGATTAGTTAGTGATACATTCATACGAGTGGCTAAAGTCTATTTGAACAAATTTTTCAATTTACTTCTCTTTTTGTCCTTGGATGGGCTGGCTTCAACTGTTGATGGTGTAGCTTGGGAATTACGTTTCTGATAATGCAGAGGTAAGCTACTTGACGCTTGACTACTTGCAGGAGTTGGTAATTGAGGAACTCCAGGAATTTGAGTCATTGCTTGTCTTGTAGATGCACTTGGCCCTGGTCTATTGTTATTCATCATTTTATTCAGATCATCTTCGAATAAATGCAATGGAGCTTCACGAGGTTGATGCATGTCCTTGAATATTTGCAAATCCAAATCTTCCACCTGTTTGACCTTGTCAATACTTTGTAAACCGATCAAGAAGTCACGAGGACACATGACTGACTCAGACCCAATATAAACATCTTTGTTTAGAGCATTGGCTAACTCATAGATTGAACGAGTTTCTGAATAAGTAATACCACCCGCCACGTAGCAAAATATCCGCTGTTTAGGTCTGCCAATGGCGCCCATACCATGAGATACCTTGTTCGACGATTGTGCCCACGATGCCTTTATTCTTGGATTCCTCAAGGATCCACTGGCGTACTCATTGTTCGAACCTTGACTTTGTCTGGCGTTAGCAGGAATATCATCTTCCAATGGCTTATCCCGGAAATATGGAAACCAATCCTCATCCAATTGGTATTTTGCAGCGTTTAGCATAACATCTTTAATCCCTGGACCAAATCTAGATGTATTATAAGTACCTTCATTATTGATGGTGTGAAACAGATGTTTGGAAACTTTTTTATCGGTAACCGACTTCTTAACAATTGGAAATCCCAATTTATGCAAATTGAAGAAACACCTAGTAATTAAAGATGTAGTTTGTCTTTGATTAACCCCAATGAAGTTTGCTAGTTTGGTAAAATCAGTATCACATAACCCACCTCTATACAAAGCATAAATGAGGACCAACCTGATTTTGTCATTAATATGAAGATCATCTCTAGCCAACAATACGATTAAATCTTCATGTAAGCTTTTGTTCCTTACCCCTTCAAAACTAGTGCCACCAGCTGCACAAGTTTGCTCAAAATCGGCAGCAAATTCAGCTAACTTTCTTTTGGCATTGATATCAAGGCATTCGTCAACTAAAGTCTTATGCAATGTGATTTGTCTACGCTCTTCATCAAAACCTTTCAAGTGAGCAACCACATACATCAAATCACTTGATGTTGTTGCTTTTGTCCGATCAACCATCAATGGATTATTTTTGATCAATTCATTGATTTTATTGATAATGATTTCCGAACTTTCAATAATATGCATGTGTCTTAAATTGACCCAACTCTCATCATCTTCATTATCGAGAGAAACCAGAATATTTTGAAGCTCACCATTTTCACTTTCAGCTTGATATTTGTATTTACCTTCACGTTCCAAACTTTCCACGATATCCATAGCCATTGCCTGATAACTGAATTCATGAAGTAAAGGAGCATATAAGTCTAAAGTCCTATCGGTAATGAGAAGAATAGATCTTGGTTTATCGAAATTGGAAGCAGGGGGGAAATCATGGTTTGCTCTAGCATAGTCATCAATTTGTCTTTGAAATTCATCGGCTATCAATTCTGGTAATCTCGATGCAACATGGTTTGAGTCTTGAGGACTATAAAAACGGATTAATGGATACTCACCAGTAATAACCATTAAATTAACCAATGATTTAGCCACTTTTCTAATTTGAGCCAAAACTAAATCTGAGCAATTTTCATTGTAATAGATAGGTAAAGGGTTTGGAGTTTCAGAATCTGATAAGAACACTCTATTTTCAAATGGATGGAATATGGAATTGATTGTGTGAATGGTATTTCCGTTATCGAAATAACTAAGAATTTTGGGACTTGAAATAAATTTTGAAGAATTGTAAAGTCTATAAGTTTCGACGTCATTCTCTAAAAGGGGGAGGAAAAGTCCGTTACCTTTTTTATATCTTTTAGTTTGCACATCGGCAATCATGCAGTTAATTGTGAAGGGAGTTAACTCGACAAAATATATCCCTTCAACGTAAGCTTGTCGTTTCCTCTTATCATCGATTTTTTCAATAGATGTAACCACTCTTAACAATGAATCTTTACTGAGAACTCTGTTGATGATTTTTTCCGTTTTATTATCAATAATCAAAGCATATAATCCACCTTGAACTTGAATCAGTTTGATCTTATCCAATATATACTGCTTTTGAAGTGCAAAAAGCGAATTCGGGTCTGAAATCTTTTGCGACATATTGCCAGTTTCAACCTCTTACTGACAGTCAATTCTTATTATAATCTAATGATTTAATTTGGATTATAAAGAGTGGGTTTGTTAACGTTCGGCCAAAATCAAAAATTACCTATTTCATAAAATATAAAATACACGAATTTCACGCCAGCAAACTGATTCTTTTCTAAAAGTGAGATTTTAGTCTGAAAAAACTAAAAATTAAAGTGAGCGCCGCTTACCTCATCAAAACACAATATTTCGCTAGTGTGTAAGGCCTTGTCACCTAAGAAGTTGAAGGTTTTTTTTCATTGAATTAGGCAATTGTACCAAAACACCATCTTGATGATTACAAAAAGGAGATAATGGTTAAATCATTCAGGAATAAAAATGGAGAGGCACTCATTTACATATTAGGATGGTACATTTTCTCTCTTTCCATCTCCATATATAATAAGTGGATGTTTGGTAGAGGGCTTGACTTCAAATTTCCTATAATCATAACTTCATTCCACCAGTTTTGCCTAATGATATTGAGTTGCTTGGTGTTGTACTTCAATCCCAACCTAAGACCTACAATCAATACTGCCAATGGGGAAGATAATGAACAAAACGAGGAAGAACCCGAAAATGTCAGTTTCATTGATTTCTTAGCCATATTCAAAATAAGCATCATAACATACATGAAACAAATATTCCCATGCTCTTTGGCAAGTGCAGGTGACATTGGTTTGTCAAATGTGTCTTTCAAATTTGTATCATTGTCCCTTTACACTATGCTCAAGACTTCATCACTCATATTCGTATTGATGTTTGGTTTATTATTTCGATTGGAACGGTTTCATTGGCGTCTCATAGCCATCGTGGCTATCATGTCAGGCTCGGTCATCATGATGGTGAAAAAGCCTGACACCATCGACCAACTTCCGGAGGATGATCAGTATAGTAAGTTAGGAATAATATTGGTCTTGGGTGCATCAATGATGTCGGGATTGAGATGGTCATTCACCCAATTACTTTTGAAACACAACAACTATACCAATAATTCGATTTCTACCATTTTTTACATATCTCCTTCAATGTGTATAACTCTTTTCTTGTTTGGAATTATATTTGAAGGATTACCAGAATTTCTCAGTTCGCCAATTTGGGAACTTAAAGGTATTTTAGGAACAATTGGTTTAATGATCGTTCCAGGTATCTTGGCATTTATGATGACGCTATGTGAGTTTAAATTATTATCAGTCGCTCAAATCATTACCTTGTCAATTGCTGGGATTTTCAAAGAACTTCTTACCATTATTCTAGGTTCAATAATCTTTGGTGACAAATTGAGTTTATTGAACTGTGCTGGATTATTTATTACATTCATTGATATAATGTGGTATAACTATTTCCGTTACAAAGAGAATAAGAACAAAAATCAAACTTATCAAAACTTGAGTAATAGCATTAGTCGGGAATCAACAACAGCTAGTATTGATACCATCGTTGAAAATGAAATCAATATTGACGGTGGCTCTTTCAATGGTAATTCTGTTGAGCTCCGGAAGTTATAGAAACTGAACGCCTAGTTGTTGTCTAATTATGCTGTAGAATTAGTCTAAAATGTAAATTATTATACAAAGAATATTCGGGGATAGTTGAATCTAAAGGAACAAAAGAGAAATAAAGAAAATGACAAATCCGAGAGGAAGGCTGAACAATCCATACCACCCAGGATTGACTTCAGAAGTTCTTACGTAAGGATTCAGTAGGTGACTGCCAAAATTTTTAGACTTTGGTGAACTTGCCGAAGCGGCACTAGCATTTGTCTCAGTGTTCAGAACGCTACCGTCGGTGAAAATCAGGCCCGACTCAATAACGGCAGCCAGAAATCTAGATGGCATTGTCTTTGTACCAGATTCAGGTTTAGTATTGAAAGTGAATGTCACTTCGGAAGTCCAGTTACATGGGGTAGCGAATGGGATATTTCCAGAACTTATGAAACCAATGGATCCAGAAGATCCAGAGGTTAATGAGTCTGTTTTGGTATACTGTTTTGGGGATTCAGAGTAGGAAGTTAATGAAGGGTCCCTTTCACGGTAGTTTTGGGCCAAAGCGATATTTTTACCCTCATTATCCATGGCCATATAAATATTTCGAAGGAAAGGCAAACCAAAAGAGGAGTAACCATACAATTGTGAATCCATGAAGTAAAGGTAACAAGCGTCTTTACCACTGCTAAATTTCAAGGTGTCATTTATCTTCCAATAGGCAGGAGCAGTGAAATCTGATAAACTCATGGTAAGATTTAAATCACCGATCAAGAAATTGATTGCAGGATCATTCTCAATAACGTTTTCACATGGAACAACCCAATATTCGTATTCTGAGTAAAACACAGCGTCGACTTGAATTGCCAAATTGACGAGAATGTCCAAAGGAAGGAAACTTATGTATGATCTCATATCTATAAGAACTGGAATGGGGTCGTCTTCGCCGTCTGAACGAAGGGATAATGTCTGTTTAGTTTTTGAATTTTGGATTTCAATGCCACTTAATTGAATGATTGGTAAATTAACCAGGTTCCCAACGTCATCGAAGATACCAGTGTAAGGCACAGTATCAAACTGATAGAAATCGCCGTTGGCAAAGCGTTTATCGACACCACCTGCGATAAGCTCACCCTGGATGTCAACGGAGGACGAATTGGAGAAGAAGAAGGAATAACCTTCAGCTGGAATGAGATCATTGGCTTTGAGAGCGCTCAAAAATCCCAGGCCGTAAGGATTCAGCGCAAGACCAATGAGACCTCTTGAGACACTCGCGTTGTCAGTTAGAACGAATGTGAAATCAGGAAGAGTAAATTCTCTGTTGTATATGTCGACGAAGGAGAGGTTAGAAGCGGCAAACTCACCATTAGTGATGTCCTGATTAGTGTTTTGAACTGAGAATTTTTTACCCACGAGAGAATTAGTAGTTGTTGGTTCACTATCGTGGGTGGTTGTCGCTTCAGTGACGGCGGCAGTGAAAAATGCACCCTGAGTGTAGCAATTGAATTGGGTATAAGTCCGGTCGTTTGTGGTAAGATGGAAAGTATAATCCGACGAATCGACAATATCTGTGTGGTCGTAGTACCAGTCAACAAACTCTCCACACTCGAGATAGGTATCACCGTTAATCAACACCACGTCTGGTTGGGTGAAATCGATATCGACGACCATTTCCTGGTCAGTAGGTGCAAACAAGTTCATATGGGCAAATATTGTTCCGTCCAGGTATTGGACGGGAAATCGGAGTAAAGCTGCTTCGTTTTTATCAGTTGGTGCTGTGAGTACTGGTGATGATGATGACAATGTTGTTGTGGATGTTTTGGAAACACTGGTGCTTTTACTGGTCTTGGTAGCTGCCGCCTGTGCCGCTAAGCACAAAAACGCTGAAACCAATACCTTTATTGCAAGCATGGGTCAGATTGTGGTATTGATTCTAAAAAGTTTTACTTTGTTGAATTCAAAAATTTACATGGATTCTGCTTCTAAATATATCTCGCTTTGTTTCCGCCAGTGGCATCGCTCGCGCAATTAACGGGCTGCACTAGAGCCAAAAAACAGAGAAAAAGCAGAGGAAAACCAAAAAAAACAGCCAAAAGAAATGGCGAAAACCAGAAAAAACGAAGAAAACCTTAAAAAAAACATAAAACTCTGTTATATTTAGCAGCAATTATCAGCTGTATTCCACGGAATTGTCAAGTAAATGTAAGTTATCTCCACTTAGGAAATTGCAGCCACCCATGCGTCACCGGATCCGATCCGATCGTACGATGTCATACTGTCAAACTCTAATTTGTGGTTATCTTGCCCATCTTTCGTCATGGGGATGGTTTTTGACATACCTTGAAAGAGCGAAGTAGTAAAATGGGTCTTGAATGTTTTGTTTGAATCTTGTGATTTTTTGGCATATATTTCTTTTTATTTTGTGTTTTCGGATCTTGTTCGAATCTCGTTTTAGTTTTCTTTGGTCCACTCTCGTTATTTTGTTGGCATGGTTATCGCCTTTAGACGTAGCTGATATTGTGCTTCAATACTGTTTCTCGTAGTTTTCGCAATGAATCGCAACTCAAACTGGAAATGTGCACTGCTACTTTTCTTGTTTTTTCCATGCTCGCTTGATTATAAACCGCCTTGTTTATCTTGATTACTATACAAAACAGCTACACATCACTTTTTCTTTCAACTTCTTGATCAGATTGCAATACATGCGTTAACTCTACAACCATGAGAAGACTTAAAATCGGGATTAGACCCCAGCTAATCATTTTAGTGGGGTTTTCATCTCTTTTCTCGTTACTTGTGTTGGCGCTTGTTACTGGCATTTACTTTAATCACAATATGTCAGACCTTCGTATAGAACGTCTAGATATCATCTCAAAACTCAAAACAAGTCAGATAGGCCAAGCCATAGACTACATATACTTCCAAGTCTACTGGATCTCAGACCAAGATAGCATAACTGTCCCTCTAAGTTCTCATCGTGCAGGGAATAGATCCGATGAAATATTCACCCAACTGAAAAAACTGTTGGACCAGTTCGTATCGGCCCTGGAGCTCTTTGCCGCCGCTCGCTTGTACGATGCCAACCTTGAAGTTGTGGCTGAAACTTACAATAATCAGACCATGATATCGAAAAGTGCCATGGATCAGTTATATCCTTTATCGAAAAATGACTCCATAGTTAACGACTTGGATACAGGTGCTGGCCTTTATTACTCCGGCCCCGTCAGCAACTCCTCAAATGACTCAGATAGCATATATACCCCTTATTTCATGGGGCTAACTCTACCCGTTTATGGTGAATCGTCCATTATTATATCCAACCCCTCAATAACAGGCTATCTAACGGTTCTAGCAAGTACCGCAAGTATCCAAAGCGCAATCAACGACACTACATCCATATCAAGAGTCCATAAGAGTAATAGCTACTCAGACGGCTTCGACCAAGACTATTTCGTTCTCGCCGTGAAACCGGTTTTTGGCTCTGATCCAACTTTGGTAAATGGTAATGAATCTTTCGATATAGTGGGATTCGAAAGTGTTTTTCCCTTGAAAAATTCCATTTTCCTACCCAATACAACTTACAATATCAATAGTTCACATTCTATTAAACAAGCTCTCACAAAACAAGTGGGTTACGACGCAAGCATCAAATCATACACCGGTACAGAACTTACCATTTCTTATAATCTGATCAACTTAGATGATTACTCATACTGGGTGGTTCTCATTGAGCAGGAACGGTCAAAGTTTATGGCCCCGGTGAATAGATTAACGAAGTTAGTTATTGGAATCGTGGTGGGGATTGGGGTGTTTATGTGTTTAATTACTTTCCCGTTGGCAGTTTTCTTTATTCAACCCATAACAAAATTGAAGGAAGCCACCGAATCTATCACTCTCCTGAAGAAGAAACGGAAAAGGCTCGCTAAGCAAGGTGGTCTCTCAGCATCGTCTATCGATGATGAAAGTGACGCAGATGATAAAACAGAAAAAGAAATATCAAATCTAGATACCCCCAGTACTAAAAGGCGAAGTGTCAACTCAGAGAAATCACTCGCTTCAAGTACAGCATATGCATCAGCAATAAGACTCCCCAGTAAAATTCCCAACTCAAAGAAGCTCTTCAAGGATGAACTTACCGAACTTTCTGAAGCTTTTAACATCATGACTGAAGAATTGCATAAACAATACACTCACTTGGAAGACCGGGTGAGGTCTCGTACCAAAGAATTGGAAGCATCCAAAATCGAAGCGGAAGCGGCAAATGAAGCTAAGACTGTTTTCATTGCAAATATATCCCATGAATTGAGAACCCCTTTAAACGGTATTCTCGGTATGACTTCTATTGCCATGGATGAAGATGACCCGTCAAGAATTCAAGAGTCACTTCGGTTGATTCACAAATCAGGTGAATTATTGCTTCATATCTTGACTGAATTGTTAACTTATTCTAAAAACACACTCAAACGTTCCAAACTCGAGAAATCTAACTTCCAAATACTCGAAGTTGCCTACCAAGTCCACTCAATTTTTAGTACTTTGGCGATCGATCAAAGAGTGAGATTAAACATGTTCATGAAGCCTAACGTTATCAGAAAATTGTTTCTTTATGGTGATTCCAACCGTATCATTCAAGTCGTGATGAACTTGGTTTCCAATAGTATGAAATTTACTCCTGTTGATGGCTCAATTGATGTGAGCTTCAAATTATTGGGCGAATATGATTATGCAAAATCAAAAGCAGATAATTTCAATAAAGTTTATGTCTTGAAGAATTCAAACTCGAATTCAACAAAACCCTCACCAACATCTGAAGTCAATGGGGCATCGGGTCTCTATCCCCACAATAACAACGGAGAGGATATTTCAGGTATTGATAATTCAAATACTTTACAAAGCGATAGCGATGGATTCCACCCAAAAACAGAAGACACCTCGACTCCGAGAACCAAACCAGAGAATTTCGACAGGGGATCCTCAAATATGAGCACAGCATCGGTTCTTTCTTTCGGTGCAAGTGGTGACAATACAAGTGTGGTTACGTTGTCCACTGCTGAATATGAGAACACCGTATTCCAATCACAGTTTAATAAATCTGCTCGCAGCTCGTTGGACGAACTCCCAACTATTCCATCAAAAGCAAATAACAGACCACCCTCTGTACACAGTTTCAATTCCGAACGCCAATTGTCGGTGCTCAATTTCGAACAATACAAAAAAAATAATGAACCACAAAAGTCGAAAACCGCCTCTGATTCTCCACTCTCTGCTGATGATCCAAAGAGCGTAGAGAATTCGGCTTTCAATGACGAGAAAAATGATACCGAACAAGGCCCTAATGTAAATGGGCGTAAAAGATTTAGTATCGCAAGTTCAGCTCATTCACTCCCACACAAGCCAAGTTTATCCGGAGCATCTGATTTCTCAAATTCCGAAATCATAAAGAACAACAAAACATTTCAAATGAGAGGTTTATACAAACCCAAGACTTGGGCAATTCAAATAGAGGTCTCTGACACAGGCCCTGGTATAGAACCGGCCCTTCAAGAAAAAGTGTTTGAGCCCTTCATTCAAGGTGATCAAACTTTGTCAAGAAGCTATGGTGGCACGGGCTTGGGTTTATCAATTTGTCGTCAATTGGCGAAAATGATGAATGGTACTCTCACCCTCAAGTCGACGATTGGTCAAGGTTCGACATTCACCTTCACGGTTCCGCTTCCTCAAACGGGGGAGATTATCGTTCCAGAATCAGATATGAAAGAGTTCTGCGAAGATGAATTCAACCCTAGCTCCAAAATGAACAGAAGGGTTCAGTTTGAAGAATCACTTGAAAATAAATCCAATATGTCGGGAAAATCAGTCGACAATTCGTTGGACGAGAAAAAAGACCAAAGCATTGATTTGGACGATTCTCCAAAAATCAAGGTGACCAGCGAAAGCATTAATGAGAAGAGCAGCAATGGTAGTGCCTCATCGAGGATTTCCGAGTCTAACGGTAATGAAGGTAAAGAAAGAAAATTCAAATATAAACTTGATTTACCATCTCGATTCGAGAAGCCACAATTAGTGGCCAGATCTTCTACTGGTACTGCTTCTGCCACATCAGCACAATTCACTTGCACACAGCAAACGACCAATTTACTTGATGATCTTTCACACTTGAGAATCTTAGTTGCCGAAGACAATTTGGTTAACCAAGAAGTTATTAAAAGAATGTTGAAGTTAGAAGGATTTCAAAGTATTACTATGGCGTCTAATGGTGCAGAAGCCGTTGAGTATGTCAAGGACACTTTCCAAACACCCGAAGCGTTCGACCTTATTTTCATGGATGTGCAAATGCCACGAATTGATGGCTTAACTGCCACCAGAATGATCAGAAATAACTTACACTATGAACGTCCAATCATTGCTTTGACTGCATTTGCAGATGAAAGTAATGTAAAAGAGTGCTTGAATAGCGGAATGACCGGGTTCCTAGCAAAGCCAATCAAGAGGGCTAATTTAAGAAAAGTCATAGCCGAATTCAGCCCCTCTCTACTTAATGAAATCATATCCACACCACAAACATATCAAAGCGATGATAAACGTTTAGGGTTTGGTATTAGTGAAGTAACCGACGGTGCAAGTAAGTCAATTACAAGCACTCACAGCTAGGCCATTAAACTAACGAATACTCAATTTCCTCAACTATCTCCCGTTATAGACACTTATATGCATATAGAAACCAATTGTATTATATTTTTTATGAAACTAGTGTAGAAACTAATTATACTTCATCTTAGCTACTAGCAATTGAACTATATTTTTGAGTAGCATAAAAACATGATTATTCACTTTTTAAATAGAAACAAGCTTCACTATAACCGGAAGATTCAACTGTACTTTATCTTGCAGCTTTTAGCATAGAATCAAAAGCTGCAATAACCTTTATCTCGATTTTCTCAAATAACCTTTTTGGGAAAATTAATTGAAAACGGTCTTCAAAGTCGTGCGACAACCACTCAATGAGGTCATTAGCCGAATTTCATGGCTTCCGCTTAATTATTTTGGTAAATAAAGTGCTGGCTTAATAAAAATAGATTATACTAGTTGATTATAATCGTATCCCTTTCTTTGTTTTTATATATATTCTTTATTGGTTCCTATTCATTCAACTCTTGGAATACGAACCATGTTTTCTACAAACCAGCAACCCGAAATGATATCGGTCGACAAAGATAGAAAAGGAGGTACTGGAAAGACATATGATGATGAATTTACCAATCGTAAAAGATCATTAATGAGGTTAAAGACATTTTTCTACTTCAGCTCCGTGTTGATAATCTTGGTCTGGGGATCGTCAGCATTGATAACGGCCATTTCGAACTTGAAAAAGGTTTCTTCTGTCAATAATATGGCCATCGAAGATATACTACGGAAGAACTCACCGCCCCTTGTCTACGACAATTCTCATGAGTCTGAAATCAAAAAGGCATTTCCACATTTGAAATCTGGTCGCTTGTCCTCAGACAAGATACCCCTCAACTTCACTGCCGTCAGAGACGGTAAATTTAGACCCTCTTTCAAAAGCGTACAGTGGATCAAAGAACCAGAATCTATTCATAACGATAAAGGTACGTACGTATTGGCGGACTCAAATGATGATTCTACAAGATACGTCATCAAAAGTATAGTCGATAAAGATTACGAAAAAGTGTTATACAGTGACGATTCCTTCAAATACGGAGGTGTTTCCTATGACATAGATAACTTGGTGGCTTCCCCCGACTTGACCAAGGCTCTACTCAAGACCAACACTACAAAGAATTGGAGACATTCGTCTATTGCATTATACTGGTTGTTGGACGTTGCCAGTAACAAAATAGAACCAGTCTACAACCTCCAAGATAAACTAGACATTACTTCTTGGTCACCAAGCTCCTCACACATTGCATTTGTTTTCAAGAATAACGTATTCGTGAAGGACATTTTCTCAAAAAGCACCGAACAAGTTACATATGATGGAGGTGAAAACATTTTTTACGGAAAGCCAGATTGGGTTTACGAAGAGGAAGTCTTCGGCACAGATAGAGCTTTATGGTGGTCACCCGACGGTACTAAGGTCAGTTTCTTGAAAACTAATGATACTCTAGTACCAGAGTTTGCATTATCGTACTTTGTTCAACCTGGCCACGAAGACTATCCTGAGTTGAATTACATAAAGTACCCCAAAGCTGGCTATGCCAACCCAATCGTTGATTTGATTATCTACGACTTGACACTGACTAAGACCGAAGGTTTGTCGTCATTTGAGACTACCGATTTTAAATCTAGCGAGATAAATGATAGATTGATAACGGAAGTTGTTTGGGTGTCCAGTGATGCTCTTTTAGTCAAGACTAGCAATAGAGCTAGTGATGTTCTCGAAATCTATTTGATCAGTGCTTCTTCCAATGAAGCTAGTTTGGTCAGAACCCACAAAGCTGAAGGTTCTTGGTTTGAAATCACCACTAATACTTTATATGTACCAAAAAATGAATCCGCAGGACGTGACGATGATGGATACATTGACACTGTTGTTATTGATGGGTACAATCACCTTGCGTACTTTTCACCACCAACGAACCCGGATGGGATTGTTTTGACCAAGGGCCAATGGGAAGTGGTTGATGGAGTGGCATCGTTCGATTACATTAAGAATGACGTCTTCTTCCAGGCAACCAAAAAGTCTTCGGTGGAGAGACATTTATATGTTGTCAATTTATTGGATGCCGTTTCGGAGACCTCAAAAGATCCCTTGATCAAAAATATCACCAACGTGTCTGAAGATGGATGGTATAGTGGATCATTTTCATCAGGGTCTAGATATTTGTTACTCGCATATCAAGGACCAGACGTTCCTAGTGAGAGTTTGCTTGATTTACATACGTTGAAGACTATTGAAACCATTGAGACCAACGATGAGATTAGAAATAATTTAAAGTCCTACCAAATGCCCGAGACCAGACACAGTGTTGTTGAATTAGGAAAGGATGAACATACTGGTGAGACCATCAAGGCGTTTGCAATGGAAACGTTGCCATTGAACTTTGATCCTGAAACCAAGTACCCAGTTTTGTTTTTCGTCTACGGGGGACCTGGCTCGCAGTTAGTGACGAAAGAGTTTTCCGTCAGTTTCAGTGCTGTTGTGGCAGCTGAGTTGAATGCCGTTGTGGTCACTGTGGACGGAAGAGGTACAGGCTACAACAATCTCCATGATAAACTCGGCTCTGACTATAAATTTATCGTCAGAGATCAATTAGGACACTACGAACCACAAGACCAAATCGCTGCAGCTAAAGTGTGGAGGGAACGTCTGTACGTAGACCCAGAAAGAATTGCCATATGGGGTTGGTCATACGGAGGATTCTTGACATTGAAAACATTAGAAACCGACACCGAACACGTTTTCAATTATGGTGTTGCAATTGCACCAGTGACTAAATGGAGACTCTACGACTCCATATATACTGAAAGATACTTGAGAAAACCACAAGAGAACCCCAAAGGATACGAGACGGCATCCATCAACGACATCAGCAACTTCGACAGCGTGAACAGGTTCTTGATTATGCATGGTTCTGGAGACGACAATGTTCACTTCCAAAACAGTCTCAAGCTCTTAGATGAATTCAATCTCGCAGGAGTTGAAAACTTTGACTTTATGGTTTTCCCTGACTCAGATCACTCCATTCGCTTCCACAACGGTAACACGGTGGTTTACGATCGGATTCTTACTTGGTTAAGAAAAGCATTCAACAACGAATTCATTTCTCGACTGTATTATTAAATTATAGATTAATGACAATAAATGACATAAAATGATAGTAAATGGTATTGATAGCAAGCGGCATCGAAATATAACAAATCAAAAAGACATTCAGTGTTGGTGCTAACAAATGATGATAACGATAATTGCACTGGTCATCTCGCCGGGTAACCCCAGCTCTTCACGTGTACGACCAAAAAGTCTTCGCGCGCAGGTTGGTAAAATTTTTCATATAAAACCAACTGAAAAGCCATCTAAATTTTTCCAAAGTATTTACGAAGTTATACAAAAATGCTTATTTACACTGACGTTATTTCTGGTGACGAATTGTTGTCCGACGCTTACGACCTCAAGGAAGTTGATGGTATTGTCTACGAAGCCGACTGTGCTATGGTCAAGGTCGGTGACGGTGACATCGACATTGGTGCTAACCCATCTGCTGAAGATGCCGCTGAAGACATTGAAGATGGTGCCCAAACTGTCAACAACGTTGTCTACTCTTTCAGATTACAAGAAACCAGTTTCGACAAGAAGTCTTTCTTGGTGTACCTTAAGAGTTACATGAAGAAGGTTCAAGCTCATTTGCAAGAAAAGAACCCAGAAGAAGTTGAAACTTTCCAAAAGGGTGCTGCTGCTTACGCCAAGAAGATCATTGCCAACTTCAAGGATTACGAATTCTACACTGGTGAATCTATGGACCCAGATGCCATGGTCATCTTATTGAACTACCGTGAAGACGGTACCACTCCATACGTCACCATCTGGAAACACGGTGTCAAGGAAGAAAAGATCTAAGCTTTGATGCGTAATCACGTACTGTTACATTATTTAGTTCTCAATTATCTATCAATAAATTAAGATTTTTCATTCCACGTGTAAGCTAATCTCGATGTTTTGCTGCAAAAAGCCCCAAGTTACAGAGATTTGTCTATTGTCTATTATCTTATGTCAATGGTGACTATAATCCAAAGTAATGTATGTGCTCAAGCTAAATTAATGCCATTAACTCTATCCCCTATATACAAAATGGCAGCAATCATTTAGAAACGTCCAAATCCGCTTCACTGGGTCTAATACATAGACATGAGTTCTCAAGGGTGATTTCTCGATCAGCATAGAGGAAAAGCTCGACTGTGAAGGGTTTTCCTTTCAAGACCTCTTTGGCTGCGAAAAGTCTACTTTCATCCAATAATCTTCTTGCCATGATACCAAGCTCTTCTCTTTCAGAATGAGCAAGCCCACTGGCATGATTTCCTTCGTCACCTTCTCTGGTTCCGCAAACCGCCCAGGACACCACCTTTTTCAAAATTGAAAATGACTGCTTACTTTTGAAACCACGTTCATATAAGAACTGTTTCGATTGAGGTAATAATTGGTCATAATCACAGACATGACGGCAACACATTGCAATGAGAACGCCTCCGAAAATATGTTTTGTATCATTAACCAAGGCAGAATTGAACAACAGCTTGAGCGTGAGATCAGTAGCAACCCCACACAAATGTTTAGATATCCCAATCACTTTAGAAGGGTTGATATCCAGCACAAAGTCGTCAAGATTCAAGTGTCTGATGTCAATTCGACTTCTTTTTATCAATGGGGAACCAATGTTGATTTTGGATTCCTCGTGGTCTTTTATGATCTTTCCGTCATTTTTCAATCGATTCACTCCACGATCGATTAGCCCGAAACCGTAAAGTCCACTGGATTTGGATGGATGTGTTTCCAAGTCTCTTAATATGCATTGATTAACAGCTCTCGAGAGTTCGGCTTTCCCGCATCCAAACTCTACGTAGAAGGCGTTGTCACTTAAAAGTGATCTCTTCTTAAGATTACCAACTAATGACGAATGTTGAAGGGCATGTTTCTTATTCTGGAGTTCTGCAACTCTTTCCTCTAATCGTGGATGACACACAGGTGTAAGTTCGAGAATTTTAAAGCTTGAAGTAGCTTTTCGGAGAAGTGGTATATATTTTTGTAGAAGATCAGCCTCTGACAACTCGCTCTCATCTTGTAGCTCTAGTTTATCATCAGTACCCTTCAAAATGTCATTCACACCAAACTCATACCACGGGTCATGTACTTCTTTAGGTTTAGCATTACATTTTTTCAAATGGTGCTCGAGATCTTTCGTCCACACACTATGGTTGGAATCTAAAGGACATGGTACCCTCAACAGATTTTGGTTTTCAGCAGTATCGTGCATCATATGTTCAGAGCAGAAGTTATGGCCTTTTTTGCACTGCATGGCACATCTTCTGTTTTTCCTGATCAATACAAACTGACATTGGTCAGGCCTGGATTCTTTGATCTTTCTTTTCTTTCGACTCTGTTCTGTCATGTCAATTGTATTGAGAGGTTTAGAATCTCGAAATTCTCAATTTTTCAGCCATGCATCCTATTTGAAAAATTAAATTTTGGATGCTCATCTCATTGATTTACATAATACTTAACTTCATTGATAAATTGAAAACCTCAGCGTCATGAAAAATTCAAATAGCATGTGGAAGCTCGATTTACTCGAAGCCAAGTTCCATAAAACGCAGCCACGATTTCCTCATACTAAAAAGCTCTTGGGCGCTAGAAACGTTGATAAACTTTGGAAGAAACTTCCCTCTTCCAAGGAAGATGCCGATAAAATGATTTCTGCATTGAAGAAAGAATACTTTGAGAGAAAATACTTCGCCTCTAAGAAGAAATTGTCCAAAGAACTCAACAAGGTCGTCAAGGCAGACATTGGCAAATGGAACTCAGACAAATCAAAAACAGATATGGTTGAATTCTTCTCATCTGCCAGTAACCTTGAAAATCTCATCACCTCCAGACTTTTGAAATCCATAAATTCTTCCATACTTGTGAGTAAGGAGCTCAGGAATAACATTCCGGAATTCATACCTTCTGATATTCAACAAATCATTACTGATAAGTCCCATGCCTCAAATCCATCCAGATTCTTTATTGCTCATTGCCAAAACAATAAAGACATCAACAATTACATATCAAGTCTTTGGAACTCCAAGACGATCAAAAGCATAATACAAGAAATTGAATGGTCTTTCAAAGTGGTTAGAGGTAATTTAACCAAAGACGAAAGAAACGCCCGGAAGCTTGCCACTGGTAAAGACGTTAACGTCGAATCTGATTCGGAAAATGATCTTGAAGATAGCGATGATGAAAATGAGGCTGATTCTAAAAAGGAAAAGAAGCTTGCTGCATACGACAAATTTGTTGGAGACTCCGATGAAGAAGAGTCTAATGAACTTGATCCGAATGTCAATTACAATGAAGTCACTGACGAAGAAGCGTCCGATAACGATTCAGACAGTGCAGATAGTTTCTTTGATGAGCCAGATTCAGACTCAAAAGCACAAACCAAAAAATACAATTTACCCGAATTGGCTTCTGGATATTTCTCAGGTGGTTCAGATGACGAAGATGACATTGATAACGATCAAGTGGTGAAACAAGCCACCACAGTACGTAAAAATAGAAGAGGACAAAGGGCTAGACAAAAAATTTGGGCCATGAAGTATGGTAAAGAAGCAAAACATGTTCAAAAGGAAAGGGAACAAATTGCAAGTGACAGAGAGAGAAGAAGACTCGAATACGAAGAGAGATGTAGAAAGAGAGAAGAAAAGGCCAAATTGGCCATGGCCCCAACAGGTTCAAATACTCAACCACTCGGACCAAGGAAAGCTACTTCTTCATCAACCTCAGAACCAGGACCAGTTCCAGCGTTACCTGAAATCAAACCAGAACCAAAGATTCATCCTTCATGGGAAGCTAAGAAATTGGCAGAAGAGAAGACTAAAAATGCCAAATTTTCTGGTAAGAAAATCGTTTTTGATTAGCTCAATCTATTGCATGTATATGTACTATAATAAATCAAAGTTCACTTCAAAAGAAGCTAAAAGATCCTCCTCCGTTAGAGACTTACACGCAGCCGGAGTACTAACACGGAAGATGTATTCACATTTCTGGGGTTCACTGACAGAAAGCAATTCATTTTGGGACCCACAGATTAATTCCACATTGGCACTTCTTAAAGGGCCATTCCAACATTTACTTCCCTTGGTAAATTTGATGACGCCATTTTCGAAGGTGGAGAATCTCCCAACAAGAATATTGTCCTGGTATATGGCATCCATTAAACCAATTTTGTATTCATATTCACCCAACTTTTTGTTGACCCAACTCGAGGAAAGAGGCCTCAAGACATCATCTTCGCCGAAAGTAATTTTCAAATTCTCTTGGTATATTTCGAGTTCAGATTGCAATGCGGCAACTTCCTTTTCTAATGCTTCAATTTGTAAAGCAAGTTCGGCCATTCGAGGGGTCTGTGCTTTGCCAACTTCAGACAAGATTTGATCAAGGCTTTTCCCTGGACTCGAAAAAAATGTCTGGTAGTAGTAGTTCAACATGTTGGCAAATGTTGGCTCGGGGTACTCTTGGAAGTCTCGTTTGTTAGAGGAAGCCAGCTCCTTCAATCTAGAGAGAATAATGTCAATAATTTCGAAAGAATCGAGAGCGGTGTTTGGTGTTTCATCATTCGATAAGTATTCTTGAAAGCTTTGAATGGTTTTCTTAACAGCCAAATCATTGAAATTTGGATTATAGTTTTCAACCAAATTGGACAACAAGGACTCTAATTTTCTGATCTTAGCATTTTGAGTATTTCTCAATGCACCATCCGATTTTATAGAGTTGGTCAATTGGTCGATCAATGGAGCTACTTCGTCATACACCGAATATGAACCGTGTTCCTTGTTGATGTCTTGCTTGGCCTTTGTTTTCTCCACCTCAAATTCGAGCTTCAATTCAGAAATATGTCTTTCCTTTGTTGCTATACTTTGTTTGACTTCAACTAGCTTTTGTTGTATTTTCTGTTTAATGATCTTAGCATCTTGAACTAACTTTTCCTTTTGTTCGAGTGACTTGGCCACTTCTTCTATACTCCTGGACTTGAAGGCCTCGTACTGTGCATTGACTTCTTTGCACTTGTTGGGGCACTTTCCTGACACGTATTCATCAGATCCGTCACAGCATAAGTCGTAATCGCAAACGCCATCATTTAATTTGAAGTTCTCAATGTATGCTGGGAAATGGCCCTCGTTTGCACAGTAAAACTTCTGTTGAGGGTTATAGGGGCAAGCATTAGTGCCAGGCTCATCGGATCCATCGGGACAATCACAGTAATTATCATTGATTTGGTCATATGATAACTGTATGGATGGATCGTTCAAACAACTCCAAGTTTGGTGTCCTAAGTGGTCGATTTTTGGCTGATACAACTCCTGCTTGTCGGGGTGAACACCAATGACATCAGCACGTGTTCTGAGAGCATTCAAGATGAGCAAGAGTGTTGGAAAGTTGTGCTTCATCCTGATTTAGTTGGGAAGAATTCAAGTACTACTAGAAATAAATTCGCACTATGATTCAATGTTTAAACATCAACTCTTTTTGTTAGTTATTCTTGGTAGTGAAAAGACATTTACAATGCCATGTCGAGCCAGCGCAAAACCTTAGCTGTGCCGAAATGCAAACGAATGGTCAGACCTTTGATCTCCAAAATCCATGCTGTTGCTGATACCAGTGTGAAATATCCGCTGATTTTGAATTTTGACTTTGATGTGGAGGCATTCAACTCCATGAGAAACAGGGTACAGTCTGGGGAAAACCTCGAATCTGGAGATTTTGAAGTGGAACTGCAAATCGTCAATGGGTTCCTCCAGCCCAGGAATGCTTTTGAGAGACTTCGCTCACTTAAGCCTTATATCAGCGCCGAACTCTACCAGCTATACTCCGAGATACTTGTGCTGTTTAAAACAATAATGACTACCTTGTGTCAAGACGGCGGAGATGTCATGAACGATCCGTCACCAACAAAACTAAGTACTTTGTGCTCGTTCAAAGTAGGCAAATCCATTGCCTGGGGAACCAAACCAACATATTACAAAATAAGCCGATCGGTGTTATTTGATCCTTCCACCATTCCTCCTGAACTAAAGGAAATTCATTCTTCTTTGGCGGATGATATAGATGAGTGGCTTGAAATCGAGCCGAGAATGGTAACTACATCTTATAGGACGCAACTTCTAATAGGATACGTTATACACCTCATACTATTCAATCTGCAACTGTTGTTATATCTCTTGATACCTGTTTTGATTCAGTGGTTGAATGATGAATGGAAATCGACCCAAAATCACCGCCTTAGATCGGTCATGAACTGCTTATTCTTGGAATTCTGGGACTTTGGCACTGAGGACAAGCACGATATAGGTATTGTCATGGCATCAACAGGCGTAGATTCTTATGGCTGCTACCTTTTGGAGTTTTGGAATCTTTTCAGAGTTGGCTACTGGAAATACTTCATTGAGGCGCTAGACTTGAAACCACCGTTTGACAATTGTAAACCTTATGACGCGTTCATACTCAAGTTCCTCACTTCTTGTGATAGGATTGATCTCTATCTTTGGAACGGGTTTTCCAATGAACACAACGAATTCTTGAACCTACTGATTTTACCAATTATCCTAAGGAATCCTCAGTACCCTGGCAATAATTCAGTTCTTGCCAGTATTATGACTCAAATACTATCCTTCAATGTTGAAAAATGGAGACAATGCAAAACTTTGGAGCAAGCTCATGATCTCATTCATCAGGGTTTCAATGACACTGAGTCTTTTGTCCGAGCTTGGCTCTTCTTCCCCACCATTGAAGGACCCTATGAAATGCTATTCAATTCTTTATATTCTGGAAATGATGAAATATTCGACGCCCTTCTAAAATTCACCAAATTCCTTCGAATCAAAACTACTAAAACCCTTGAGTTTTGCCAGACCTCTTGTGATATTGGCGTGGATAAAACGTCCCGCGGACTACTCTCATTAAAGCACGAATTGCTTCTTTACAGAACCAACATTAAGATGCTCAGATGTTATTTTCTCTCATTGGACGATAAAGTTTCTTGCGGCAGGCTTGAAATCAGTCAATTGTGTGACTCTTTCTTGCGGTTGCAAGGAAATGCTCATATAAATGAAATCAGTCATGATTTTATTGACTTTCTCCTTTGGATTTATGACTGTCAAGATGATACTTTACAAGAATTTGCACGACAATGTTTCACCATTTGTTACGGCAACTTAATAGAAAACAGCCGTTACTTGGCGAATGTGCATTGTGTGTTATTTGATACCGAGATAATCGATGCCAACTTTCAAGACGAGATCTTTGAAGACATGAATGGCTCGCAGGACTTGGAGCTTGATCATGATTACGATCAAACATTTTATGACGGCTGAACTTACGGCAAACCTTATGTATTATGTAATGACTCTAATGACTAATCTATATTATTGGAAAACCCTGCAAATTTGAAAGGAACCACTCCTCTTTTATCGACAAGCATGTTCTGACCGTTGACTTTACTATCACAAATTATTCTAACTGCTTCCTTCAAAACATCTTCCAAAGGTATCTTATATAAATTAATACCCAGGTGAGTAGCATTTCTACCCATTTCTGTTTCTTTGATTAAGCCGGGAACGATGGCATTGACTCTTACTCTATCCTTCAACTCGTGAGCAAGAAACTCCGTGAAACCCAAGATTCCTGCCTTCAGACCAGCGTATACAGAAGTACCAGGCATTATCGTATCTGTCAAGGATAAAACTGAGGAAACGTTCAAAATTATGGGCTTAAATGAGCCATCTTTGACCCTGGACGATTTCTTCAACATGGGTTTACAACACATTTTGCTTAAAACCATGGGCACAGTTAAATTCAAATTTATCGTCGATGCTATGGACTCATCGCTCATCCTTGATAATAATGAATGATTTGTGACACCTGCACTATTGATGAGAATAGACAGCGATGAAAGCTCCTCCAAAAGTGGGCTTTTTGCATCTTCAGAGTCAGTCAACAACTTTTCGAGATCATATTTGAGATACGAATGGATCTGTTGAGGACTTTCAAGTGATAATTCACTAATATTAGATTTCAATAGTTCTTCATTTCTAGCGACCAACGTGATTGAGCACCCAAGTTTGGCTAGTCTCTTCGCCAATGCAAATCCCAATCCTTTGGATGCACCAGTTATAAGGGCTTTTTGATTTTGTAAGGGTAACATCCAAATTGTATTAGAATGTACTGAATAAGTGGCCCTTTGAGCTTGAAGGGTACACTTGATTTCGCGAATTATTGCAAAATACTCGGACAGAGAATGATAATTATGTTACAAAACACAACTATTCAATGTTTATAATCCGGAATACTTCCATACTGGATGTGTACGAGTAAACGAAGGGTATCTAGAGTACGGCAGGTGTCTCAAGCGTAGCAAGTTGAAATTACTCAATTCGCTCTATAGTAGATGAACTACTGAATCAATAACTTACAAATTTTACTCAAGTCTTGGATAAAGCTATCTATTAAAAGAATCATCTAATCATATAATAGTCGGGACTACTCATTTGACAATAAAGTAGTTATACCCATGAACCCTAATAATGAGTATTTAAAGTAAACGTTTTCAGTAATCAAAATGGTTACATAACCTAAGAATGGTAAATAACCCTTCACGGTACCGACCAAATCAGTCTTTTGATTTAAGTAAGGTTGTTTCTTCGCGTACAAGCCCAAGTCATCAATGGGGTTATTGTCACCTTTGGTCAAAAGTAGTTGTTTTTCCAGATTGTGATGTTCTCTCAATACTCTGTGGACTATGGGGATGGACTTACCCTGGATTTCATACACAACAACGTCACCAACTTTGGCCTGTTGGTCTCTGTTCCATAAAAACAAGATATCTCCTCTTTGGAATGCAGGTTCCATGGATCCTGATAAAACAACCACAATTGGTGAATGTGAGTTTGCAATCACGGAAAGCGTTTTCCAGGCCATGAATGCAGATGTGAACACATATGCTATGCTGAGTAGTTGCACTATTTGTTGACGAATGTTCATTTTATTGTACAATCCCTAGTTATAGTTTATTCTTTATTTCAAACGCTGAGTCGTATATTTAGGCGTGTCATTTATATGTCGTCAAAGTCGTTAACCAAATGTCGTTGGTCCGAATGTCGCGCTCCAAAACTGAAGCTTTAATTTTAACATCATCAATAGCAAAATCAATTTTCTAGATCCATTTACCAAGTTCTGCTAAATAGTTCTGATTGAATATTAAAGTTGGTTTCCAGCCTGAATACCACACGTAGAAGTGGATTTCGTACTTTTAAGCGGCAATTTATCATATTTTCAACAAGTCTTATTCATGGATCTGACTAATCAATCAAATAGCCACCCACCGGCTAGTGGTTCCGTTGCCGGAAAATCAAAGCAACAAAACAAAAATTCACTCATCAACACCACCCAGCATCCTTCAAACTCTCCAGCTTTGGACACTGGATCTTTCCAAAGTTCTGGACAAGGATCCATTACTAGCGGAACAGGTCCTGGTTCCGGTGCCGTTTCCCCGATTATCCCCCCTCCACTTAAATCAACACAATCGGTATCCTTTTGCAATATAGATGGCCAGGAACGGTCGAGAAGATTCACCATATCTGCTCAGCCATCAGCCGTTAACGTGACGACCCAGCTGGATATAGATGGTAGCAAACAACTGCAATCTTCTCAAACCCATCATCCTCAACCTCAAAGATATCCTTCAAATAGCGGGAAAGATTATACTGCCAGGAAGACATCTCTACAAAGCAGTAGACAAAACTCTTACTCTGGCAATAATGATATTTTACAATTTTTTGCATCTTCCAGCAAACCAATGATCCAGTCTCAAAGCGGCAACACCCCAAATGGGTTCTTTGGCCCAACAAGCAACAATTCATCTCGTGTTAATTCACCAATACTCGATAATTCTCATTTCAAGACAAGCTACAGTCTTGATTCTTCGACTTCACTTAGAAATACCATAACACCTTCTCCACCACCTCTGAGTCAACCAGAAGCTGCATCTCATGAAACCACATCACCATCTGAAATTCAAAAACAACAGCGTTCTCAACCAATCCGCATTTCTTCGAACAGCAACAGTGCTAATGTCTCGAGGAGAAATTCTACCAAGAAATCCAACAAAACCGTTGTGGCCTCTCCCGTTGGTCCTCCAGTTCCATTCCAGCAGTATTTGACCAAAGAAGATGATGGAAAATTTCATATCTTACTTGCTTGTACAGGTTCAGTAGCCACAATCAAAGTGCCAATGATTATTGACAAATTATTTCAAATATATGGGACCTCAAAAATTTCAATCCAATTGGTGGTTACCAAGGCTGCTGGTCACTTTTTGAAAGGATTGAAGATTCATAACGATGTAAAGATTTGGAGAGATGAAGATGAATGGGCAAACTATAACGAAAGTTGGTTGACAACCACTACTACTTCTACATCAAGTGAATCAGGACCCAATAGTAAACAGAATGGCACATCTGGTAACTTGGCTATCAACAGAAAACCGAAAAATCCATATGAAAGAATGATTTTGCATAACGAATTAAGAAAATGGGCTGATATCATGTTAGTGGCTCCCCTTTCTGCCAACACTTTAGCCAAAATATCCAACGGTATTGCCGACAACTTATTGACATCTATTTTCAGATCTTGGGGTCCTTCCACTGCATCCAATAACGTGAATGGGAACGCAGCTGGGGTTTCCTCCACTAAAAAACCAATATTGGTGGCACCAGCCATGAATACCTTCATGTATACTCATCCAATTACAGCCAAACAGTTAGCTGTGATTTCACTGTCTGAGTTTGGAATTGAAATTTTGAAACCGGTTGAAAAGGTTTTGGTTTGTGGTGACATCGGTATGGGAGGCATGCGAGAATGGCTGGACATTGTTGATATCGTGAGAAGACGTATAACATCACAGAAGTCCGAGAAAGCTAATAACGAGTTAAAGGAATTGGAAGATGAGGATGAAGATGAAGATGATGATGGTGAGAACGAGAAAAACGAAGATGGAAATGATGACGATGATGAAGATGAAGATGACGATGACGATGACGATGATGATGAAGATGAAGACGATGATGATGAGAATGACGAAAGCAGGGACGAGTCAAAGGATGAAGATATGATTTTCGAGATCACCGACTCTGACATCAATAAGGGGGCGTCAAAGTTTACAGAAGAGAATAACAACCAGCAAGAAGAAGAGAATAATGAGAACATGAGTCTGAAATTGACTAAGAAATTGCCTCCTGAGACTCAAAACATTTTGTAAGCTTACCAAACTAGGTTATCACATTATAAGTCATGGTTCATTATATAAGTTAGGTCATTATATGCAGTTAGTCATTAGCATTCGTAGCGAGACCGAATTGATCCATTAGGTCTTTTATTAAACTGAAATGGTAAGCCTCCCAAGCACTAATTAGTCCATTGAGGTCGTTGCCATTTTCTAAAGCTTTTGTCAACTGTCGTTGTTTCCTGTAATTATTGACAGTCATGATGTTGTATAGCAAACTATCTGTCAAATCATCCAATTTGGAAATGTCGTAGTTGGAGTCTCCATTAAGTAAAGATAAAAGGAGTTTGGATCTCGAAGGATGTTTCAAATCAATGAAGCTTTTTTCATTCAAGATGGACATCGTGGACTCATCGAAGATGAAAGGAGACTGATATTCAGTAGACCTATTCGAGAGTGAGTTACAGATCCAATTGATAAGTAAATGAATTCTCAATTTTTTCGTCAATGAAGGTGTAAATTTTACAGATCTCTTATCGATAAATCTATTTATCCAATAATTGACCATATTTTTGGAGTGATAGGGAATGATAAGAGGTTCCTGCAATGATTTCAATGACTTGTAAGTGTATATGCTTGAGTGTATCATATTCTCTAAGGTATGATTAAGCATTACGTTGGGGAGAGTTGACAGCATATTGGTGGATCTGGTTCTTTGGTTTTCGATAGTAACATAGTTCGGAACTTCACCTTTCATGATAATATCTTGAACCACAGAACTTGCAAGGAAGCTCATATAGTTTTTGGCTTCAATTGAATTTGCCTGGTCCTTCATGAGTGAATGATACGATGATTCATAGTGATTATGAAGGTTATGGTGTCTCCAATGCAGTAAATCCACTTTAATGGGCTCAGAGAATGGGGACGATGCATTAACTGTGGTTTTACAGTATGAGAAGTTTTTGAGTCCCACATCTATAGATAGCACCGATAGTTTACTACGTTTCTTATTCTGAAAAAGCAGTAACTGATCAATGAGAGAATCAATTTTCTCAGCTTTTCTTGTCGCTGAACTTAGTCCACAATTAACCGCTAAGAGCAGCAACGTGTTCGAGCTGTAAGCTGCGAAAGTATCTGCGTATCTACCAAAATGAACTTTCGAACTCATGGTATTGATTTATTATGTCTTAAAAAAATCAATTCAATAACCTGTATATGGTGAGACACGAATAATCTGTACAGATTAACCCGCAACTTGTTTTTATTTCAAGTGCAGAAGACCAGCCAAACTTTAAACGCGGTGGGAAAAAATGGCTACACGCGTTTTTTACCCAAAGAAGATTCAGCAGGAAACCGCCTCTATCCTCGAGGAACAAAGAGAAGCGAGTGAAGTTTAATATTCGTCATCTATTCGAAGGCGAGGAATACCGGTACAGAAAACTAAAGATGGACCATTTTGACATACGGCGATGGCTTGTTCGTATTACTGGAAAATTTCGCAATCGCTCAATAACCAATTCTGAGCCAATATGACCATTGCTACTAACTTGTTGTTGATTATACGGTCCACATCACGAGCCTTAACAGGATAAGCCTCTTACAACATAACTAAAAATATATGTTTCATGGGACAACTGCATCAAAGACGTTTATGGGATCTAACTAGATAATCTGTCTAACAATAGAGAACGTGGGCACTATCAATAAGCCAATTCTGCTTGGGTTAGTCATAGAAGATTTTTAGGCGGAGTAAATTCTCCATAATTTCTATACAACAAGAAGTGACTATTCTACCCACTTCAATTGCCGACATGTATCGCACGTCCTTCGTTCTAGTGTAGCATGGTAGCAATTTCATGGAAATTCTCGAGGTACAGTAGTAACTGAAAAAAAAAAGCCATAATATGCAAACTATTAAATTTGACACAGCCTCCCTCAGCGGAAAATGAGATGGCATAAAAAATAAATGTAGGTTCAAAATAACTTTATGTGTAATATTGAACTGACGACCAGCCATCTGTAGCATATATCCCGTTTTAGTCGATTAATATACCGGATTCGGCATAAACGCCATATGTTTTGTGTAATACTCTCTCGGTATCTGAACTTATTAGTGGGGTCGTGAGCCCCTCGCCCCTTCATACTGTGATGCGGTTTGTTTTACTACATCTGCCCCTTTCACAAGAACTAAGCAACTACTATCGCCTTAGCCAGATTTCGAATCTTGCGGTGAACAGTCGATTCTTTTCGAGATTCGATTTCGACTGTATAGTAAGACGGTGAGCTCGGGTATTCACTACCGACGTGATCACTCGTTTAATTCCGGAAAACCCTTACTAATATACCTCTGTATATATTAATCATCAAAAGGAAATCGCAACTTAAAAAAAAGAAAAGCAAACTTTTTCTTTTTAATTTTTGTTTTTGGTGGAACAATTTCTTTTTCCACACTTTTTTCTTTTATTTTTTACAATAATCTATTGTTTGCAAATTAAATTTCAGCATCACTGCTGCTTTTATCTAATTTTAGGCTTAGAACTCTTTGGAAATTCTTCAGGATTCGGACTATAAATATGAAAGCATTTTCCCTGCTAAACTATTTTTCTTTCTTTATTATTTCTAATCAAATCAAATCATATATCACATAAAATGCAATTCAAATCTGTTATCCTCGCCTTGACCGCTGCCACCGCCGTCTCTGCTGCCAACGCTACCGCTAACGGTACTAACGGTACCAACGGTTCTTCTTCTTCCGCTGACTCTGGTGCTGCTCAAGCCGTCGGTGCCGGTATCTTCGGTGCCGCCGCTGCCGCTGGTGTCGCTTTGTTGTTGTAAGTTGTTTAATAAACTGGTTCCCTTTTATTAATTCCCGAATCATTTTTTGACTTTTCCTTAATAAATTGATAAAATTTTTTGTCCTGTCATTTTAATACAACTTTCTTGCAACAAGAAGTAACCTCCTAATTTAGGAGTTTTAATTCAATTAATTTCATTTTTGTACTTTTATTACCTGAATTCCTAAGTTGTCTAGGCTTCCATCATATGCTACATGATGATCTAGTTAATTTGCTATTGATAGCACTGGTTAATTTATATATTCTTTTAATATAATCACTATATTAATTATTTATTTGTAGGTGAAAATAAAATCCATGAGTTTCGTGATGTCAAAATTTAATAATTTTTGAGGCTGAGTAAGATGAATGAGTGAATCAATTTTATTGCCTGAAGAGCCGAGAAACCAAACCTAATTAGCTATTGTACTCGGTTTAGATCTATGATTATATGCAGCCAATACTACACTGAAAAGCTATTGATTGTTCCGGTTATTTTTACAAGTGCATTCGTCTATCGATGATTATTATTGAATTATCTATGGCTTACTTTGGTTTTGATTTTGGTCCCCAATTCTTTGTAGGATTCTCTTGATACCGAACCATTTTCAATTTTCTCAAACGGTTCAACTTGTCACTAACTTCATTAGGAGTTTCGAAATCAATCGCTTCTAAATCGGTCGGTTTAAGATTTTTCAAAATTTTGTACCCTATCATACCTTCGGTTAGATTTGGATTGGTGCTAGTATTCTTGAGTAAGATTTCTAATTTTTCTTTTAGTTTATTTTCATTGGAGTCATTAGCTGCAATTTTTGTTTCATATTCTTTTATCAATGCTTCATTGCTCTTTTTCAACCATGCTTGGTTGATTTTCAATATGGTTTCCCAAGGAGCGTTTGTTTTGATGCAATTCTTTTTAGCGTGAGTTAATGAAATGTCGTAGCCAAGGTTACCAATGGCTTTAGCAAAGTCGTTGATAGCTATGGGTGGTGTTTTCATGAATGAAGACATTTGGTTTAAATTAATATAGAAAGGAGTGCCTCTCAATTCATTTTTGGCTAACGTGACCATACCTTTGATTCTTTCTCTGGTATGATAAATCTCATTTGGAGCTGACAGATTGATTTCAAGGATTTCTTGAATGAAATCGTCATTATGCAAGTCACCAGCATACATTGGACCAGCTATATTGTAATAACTCTCGCAATAATCACATTTTGAGTGCCCGGGAATAGGGATCAAACGAGGTAATTGAAATTTACGTCCATTATCAATAACTTTACCAAAAGGTTGGTTCAAATTTTCACCACAACCGGTACAGTGATAGGTGATCATTGTATTGGAAGAGAGTTTTTTGACTTCAATTGGACTAGTTTTAACTTGCAAAAAGATTCTGAAATAGAAATCGATACTCAAACTTAACATCGGAATAACTGTCTTCTTATACTTTGCAGCCTCTCTCGCTATCATACCAATTATCAAACGGATGCCCACTTCGTGGTTCATCTCTTGTCCCATGAAAGTACTTCCAAAGTTATTACCTCCATATAATGCAAAACATTTTTCTGGGTACCCGCTTCCAGCTAGGACTCCAGCGTCAGTGCATGTTACTAGTAAGAGACCATCATCTCTGATAGACTGAAGAGCGCCATCAACAAATGGAGCTGCAGTGCCATAAGGATCCAAATCCACGACGTGAAATTTTTCATTTGGCTTAATAGCAGTCATGTATTTGATGGCATCACCTAAATTACCTTTAACTTTATCATCAAGTTTGTTGTATTGAATGTTTCGATTAATAGATTCAACAGCATCGGGAAGTAAATCATTGGCAATAACTGTTTCCACTTGAGGTATCTCATGGCCGTATCTGATGGCACGAAGTCCAGTGGCTGAGAGGGCTTCCAATATTCTTATATAATCGGGTTTTTGATCTTGATCTTCTTCCTCTTTCTTCTCTCCGTTATTTAATTTGGTACGCTTGGATTTCTGCTTTAATTCTCGACTACCGATCTTGCTTTTTGCGTACAAGTTCAGCCATGCTTTGATTCCCATTACGGACAAGTCTCTATTAAATTGCTGAATGGGATTGTAGAACACTTTATCTTCTTTTGGCGCTAAAACTATAGCTCTACCCTCTTTAATGACTTGATAGTCATCCTCGTTTATGGGGACATTTTGTCCATTTGTGGATGATGCCATAATTCTGAGTGAATGCTTGGGAGTTCGAACCTTTCTTATTAAACTCACAAAAGTCTTGAGCATAAGAAGGATGTCTTCGCTTGACTAATGAAAAACTTCAATGCTCATCGTTTTTTTCTTATGTATGGGTGTTCTCAAAATGATGATAAATTTATCGATCGATCAATCAATCTCAATAATATCCCATTCAACAAAAAACTAGTGTCACCGTTTGTCACTGAATTCGAAATAACCGTCCGGTATTAAATGTCTCTGGATCAGTTTTCTCAGTTAAATAGCATCATTGATGCCATTCCGGAGCAAAGTTCGGCAGCGTCTGATATTTTGCCATCCCAGAACACTGAGTTTGACTATTCGTCAGATTTGTACACCGACGATGATTATGAAACTGATGATAGTGATTACTATGATGGAAAGCTCACTGCTCAAGAACAATGGGAAGAAAGTTTAAAGCAGGTTAATGCGTTGGTGAGTTGGGTCATTTTCCCATTAATAGGGAAAGTGCTAGGAAGACGATTCTCTCATTTGATATGGAGAAGGTTTGCTGGTTGGTGGTATGCATAGATTACGAAGCTAATACGATTTAATTAATGTACATTAAAACAGTTATATGTTAGAGATCAAATTTGTAAATACTTCAGTTGTATTAGGTTCAACAATTTCAGACATGAGAAGTTTGAGGAATGGCTCAGTTAACCCATAAGTAATCCGGTCTAAGATATTGTGCAATACCTTATTGTATTCTTCCAAGGACAATCCAGAATCCTTGGACGACGTTGAATTGAATGAATTATACGAAAATATCGAAGAATTCTCGAAATCATCGTTACCGCTTTGATTGGACATCAAAGAACTTTGCCTCTGACCAAACGAACTGTTGGATGCAATTTTCGGGGAGGAAAAACCAGTAGAGCTGGAACCGCCCTGAAGACTTGTTCTGGAAATTTGCTCTCTTATTATCTGGTAGATTTGTAACACTAGCTTTATAACAATTTTATAGATAAACAAATTATCCAAATTGATATTAATCTCCATTTTCTCAATTAATAATTGTCTAGAATTAAGCTTAATCGGAGAAGCATTGGTAGCGCTGGCACTTCCACTATTACCACTGTAGTTTGATTGGACACTTCCAGCAACACTGGTTGAGCTCAGGTTCAATCCATTATTCATAGAATTGCTATGACCATGCCCATTTGAATGCGAACCAAATTGATTAAGCGTAGAATTCGAACCACTGCTGGGAAGATCTTGTCCCATATATCCAGTTTGACCACCAATATCAAAGTTTTTCAATAAAGTCAACAAGTTCTTAGCGAATTTGACTTCATGATGTTGTAAGCTGACAGGAGATTTGTTTGTTGCCTGTGAACTTGGATTGGAAAGAATGGTGTCGTTATCATTAAAGGGATCGTGTAAAATCTTAGGGCTGGTAATATTGGAACCAGACATTGGGCCAGAGCCAGAACTTTGATTTCTGTTCTTCAAGTTATTCAAGTTATTCATTAACTGTTGTTGCAGAGCTTGTTGCTGTTGGTTCATTTCCTCGTCCATATGGAGTGTCTTCAACAAATTACCTAACGAAATTCCAAGTTTAAGTAATTTATTCGAATTTATTGGAAACTTATGAGCTAGTCCGCCGTTCTCGGGGGACGACTCATTGAAAGCCGCTAATTGTTCATGGTTAATCTTGTAGATATCAAGGAAAAATCGGGACTTAGACGACGGTTTTGGGCTGAACGGTATGGAGTCAAGTAAGTGATTCAAATGTTTGATGTCCGCCTCTAATTTCTCTGAGAGCGACATGGTTTATTCTCTCTGGTCTCAAGTAATCTATTATTGGGTTCAGATATGCCAATACGGTTATTTCGAGGATTAAACTATATCTCGCTTAATTTTTATTTGGTTTAATCCATGTCAACCACCAACGCGCGACATGAAAAAAGAGCACTGAGATAAATGGCACTACCTAACATAGTTTGTGAGATCTTACTGACTTGATATTACCGATATGATATGACGACTTGAATCGATAATCATGTTCCTTTTCATTCTTGTACTAATATCGATTGCTGTATTAGTTGGTGCCACGTTCCTTGTTATATTTGGGGATTCCCCAGACTTACGCGATAGCTATATTCATAAATTAAGATTATTCACTGTTAAAGGTTCTGATATATTCATCGATCAGTTGGACCATTTGAATCAAAAATACTTCAATAATAAGCTCATCAGGTATCTCAACTGGTTGGTTCCTTTATTCTATGTGGCCATCGTAACATCCTGTTTTCAGCAATTTTTTGTGAAAGTGTACAATGGTATGCCCGACACAATAAAGAAGTCCTTGTTTCATCATATGTACATCTGCTTCACGATAACATGCATCTATTTGAGTACTATCGCAGCCTGCTTTTCCGACCCCGGTGTGGTTACTCACGAGAATGTTAGCGGTGCCAAAGAACGATTTCAAAATAATAACTTGATATTCTTTCCCAATAACGAATGTCGAACATGTAAAATCGTGAAACCAGCAAGGTCAAAACACTGTTCCGTTTGCAACCACTGTGTTATGCTCTTTGACCACCATTGTGTCTGGGTGAATAACTGTATCGGATACTACAATTACAAATGGTTCATCTCTTTTTTATTCGCCAATATTAATTTATTTGCGTATGGTGGATATATATGTTATCAAATGTTGCAAAATAATAATCCTGGAGCCTTGCGGTTTTGGTCGTTGGTTGTTTCCACCTCCGAGGAGAACAAAATCAGTGGCATTTTCGTCATTCTTTGTTCCCTTTTCATTGTTATCACTTCCCTGTTCACTGCTTTACACTTCAGATACTTGTATCTTGGTGTAACTACGAATGAACAGGAGAAATGGAGTGATATCGAATACTTGATCGATATGGGTTTATTGTACTATATCACAGAGTTGAACACTTACGTTGAACTCGCTCATGTAAACAGTTCAGTTGAAACTGAACAAGTTTTTATCAATATTGCCAATGATAGTATTATATGCAATATTGACGAATCCAAAAAGTATTCAGTGAAGAAGATTGAATCAATGGAAACTGACTTGGACAACATTTATGATAACGGGATGTGGGAAAATATCATGGACAGGTTGATCACTCCGAAGCTCTAGCCGCTACGTTAGTTAGGCGCTTATTGTGGAGGCAATCTTTTCAAAATCGAATTTGGAATTTTTATAGAATCTATTGTACGAGTAACCTTTTTGGTCCCAAATTCCTTATTTTTTGTAACTTGGACTTTGCCTTGTCTAATGAATTTGCTGTCGTGATTGTAGTCCTGTTCCTTGACTTCGGAAAGTCTGTTAAATGTCTTGATGAATAAAATCTCTTCTTCGCTTGTCAAAGAAAAGAACCTGTCCTGCTCGTGTTTCACAGAGTAAATGTACAATTTGAATTTGCTCAATGTGTAAGCTGAGTCTGTCTTCAACTCATTCCCCAAATCCAAGTTGTCAAAATTTTCAGTGATCATATCACACACTTCTCTCAATTGTTCTGAATCTTCAATCTCGAAACGATATAGATCTCTATGTGTGGTCTTTGGAAGGGAGGGCTTGAGGGATCTCTCTTTTTTGCTGAGAAACTTCACGTTCATACCGTTGACCTTGTCTTTCAAGCGGCGTTTGTCATGTCCCCAAATCTCCTCTTGTTCTTCGTCCTCATCCCAATTGAAGGCTTTTTTCTTCCTAGTGGTTCTTTGTAATCTCTTGGTATCTAGACGATCCCGTAGGTCATTTTCATCTTGGATTTCCCCCAAAGTTAGTTGTGATTTCGGATTTCCTTCGTCGAATCCCAGCATGGAATGGGTTGTTGCATTGATTTGGTAAGTACTGTTATGATAAAACAAAAAATCTCAATAATTGAAAAAACGAGTTTTGTATTTTCGCGATAATTCTGAGTTTGCTGCAAAAAACAACTAAATTTGAAAAAAGTACTTTTCGAAAGACATTTATTTTTATACCCTATCAGGACTAAAAGCTTAACTACATCGAGAACAACATATTAAATTTACGAAGATGCACCCACACCAGCACAATAGGCCAAACACCAAGTTTTTGATTGCCCATTATCGAGATAATCATTTTTAAAATCAGAACCACTAAAGAACTTGTAGGCAGTATTTGGGTCATACAAGGCAACATTCAACATCAAAATCCCCTTCCAGCCACTGGTTACATTGCCTATAATGGAGCTTAGTGTCTCCTCCCATTCTTGTTGGACATATACTGGCCTTCTAATGTAAGAGGAAGCGGCAGTAATTGGTAACATATGGATTCCATGGATGTACTCTGGATTTGTACCAAAATATGTAGTGTGATCAATTTTGTTTTCGAAAACTATGCCACTTACTTTATTCTTGATGAATTTGGATGGTTCCACACTGTTGTCGTCTTTGTAATAAAAATACAAGTCAAAGCTTCTTCTCATGATCGATAACATGAGACTGGCTCTGTTACTCATATTGGTATCACCAATGATATCACCCCAAATTTTCATGGCATATGCAAAATGAACATCTTCAGAAGATGACTCTTCGTCTTTTCCATCTGCAGTGGCATACATACCTTTTGCCCAAGAGTGCCCATGATAGAAATCAAATGAACGAAAGACTGGGAAGTAAGAGTCGGAAGAATTTGGGTTGGCAACATCCCTAACCAATGTATTGCCCCAATCCTTGACACTTGCCAACCAGTTTCCGCCCAAATCGGAATCGACTTTTGCGGTCAATGCAAGAGCGTGTAAGTGATATCCATAGTGGAAATGGTGGTCATTGTAAAAATTTGCACCGTAGTCTGCGTCGGCCAGAGCACTTGTCACCAAGCCTTTCATTTTGGTATCATATATCAAGGGATAGTTTTGCTTATTGGTGGAATATCTTGCAATTGCAGTTTTCAAACTCGTAAGCAAAGTATTTGTCAAGTCCGAATTCTTTAAAATGAAATGGACAACGTACAAGACTTGAGCATATTTACTTAAGATCTTACCGCTGGTATACATAGAGTCACTATTTGACTCAGCAGAAACATCATTTTTAGCTTCTGTATTTGCAGCTGAGGTAATTGCAGATTTTGCATTGGTGGTATAATTGGATGTTTTACCACTGATTGTGGTATAAGGGTCGAATTTGATATCGCCATTGAGAGATTCTGTCATGCTTAGGGAGTTGGTCAAACAACCGGTCATGGAGCCTTTAGTGGGCGAGTCGAGTTTCAAAGAAGTTGCAGTTTTCGAAGTGTCACTAGTGAAAGAGGAGACATGATGGGGCAAGGCAAACATGAGGGTAGTACCACTATTCGAAGTACCGGCTGTGGTATATTTGAGAGTATAAGTACAATTAGATCCATTCATAGATGCACTGATCGATCCATTTGTCGCATAACAACCAGCAGCTTTGTCCAAAGTTGAATCTTTGCCGAATGCCAACTGTAAAATCACACCATCAACTGAGCCAGAAGAAATGATAGTGTTATCATTCAGTTTCTTGAAACTTAAAGATTGTCCTTTTGGAAGTGTTACAAATAAGGTCCAGGTAGTTCCATCGTTCAACTCAATGGTATATTTATCAATACCAGATTTAGGAGCAGTTTGTCCAGTAACTGTTTTGAAACCAACACCAGAACTAAGTTTAGGAGTCAAGTTTTTATAGACACCAGAAACAAAGCCCATACCTTGAATTAAGGGAACTTCAAGGGTACCCTTATTGCTAGCTGTTAACTTTGCGGTGGCTGCGAATTTTGACATATTGCTAAGGGAAAAACTGGTAGAAGAATCGAAATCTGAGGCAGATAGGATCACATCTTGGACTCCAACCGGCATGTAGAAATACAGAGCAGGATCACCATCACCGAAAACTCTGTTACTTGCTTGGCCATGATAAACGCATAATCCACGGTACGTACCTTGTGTATAGGTGACGGTGTAAGGAAGACAATACACCGGGTTATCCTGAGTTTCAATCATCATGTTAGCATAGAAAGAGTTCGTCTCAATGGGGCTGGAATTGGAGATACCAGAAGGTAGAGAAACTGCCCCATTCTTTTGAGCAAACATGGAGTTGGGTGCAGTCAGAGAGATTGCAGAGCCAAAAATATCAGTAGCTTTAGTGGAGGCAGACATCGTGATTGAAGACAAGAGTAGCAAAGGTTTAGATCAGATAGGGTCGACAATAAATATTGATTATTGCAAAAGTGATTGTTTCGAAATTCGAGAGAAAGGAAAACCTCTCTATTTATACACTCTATTTGTGGTCTAGTGATGCCTTGGACGTGGTAAACACTGCAAACGCTGCATGTGGTCGTAGCACTTAATTACTTATTGCATTGAGCCTTGGACTACAGTAGACAACGAAGTCTATGATGATACAATACAATGCCGCCGGGTGCATAGGATATTTAAGAGAAGATACGAGCAATGAGTAGAGAAGGTTCATCAGTTTGGTTGCGAAAACTGAGATATTTCTTTCAAATTATCATGGAAAAAAACACAAGAACATTCTGTCGCTCTCTGTGACGGGATAAGGGCACCAGGTGAAGTGGTAGGTGATTTTTCGGGCAAACAGGCTATTTGCTAGTTCATAGAGTTTAGAACAAAACACGTAATCAACAAGTGACAACCAAAAAAATCAAAAGGCGAGTAGCAATAGGAAAGCAGGAAAAAGTGAACAGCAAAAACTTTTCGAGGAAGAGTAAAAAGGGGCAAATGCCCCAAAAGCATGCTTCAACCTAGCTATCAAACAACCAAAAATTGTGGCAGTTCAATTTCCCCCAGACTGGAGTGGGCAGTTGCTGAGGTGGACGATACAGGAACTTTTGGGATGTCTCACTGCAAAATGTGACTTCACTCACATAGTGATAAGAAGAAGCGGGTCCTTCATTGAAACTAGTCCTTAGTTTGTTTCTCTATACAGCACATGATTACGTTACAGCATCATCAAAATGTTTCGCAGCCTTTGGCTGAAATGGGTTTGTCAGTATTCTAGCTGGAACGCTCGGTAACAACGAAACTATAATTCCGAGACTAGCCGATTTTTCGTTTTGGCAGAACCGATTTTCGCAGCAAAATGGAAGAGGCACAGGCGTTCATCCCTCAGTCTTAGAAAAAAAAAATAACTCTTGAAGATGGCATTAAATCGTAAGACACTTCTCATACTCGCCAGACCCAAATCACAGTTCAACTTGTTAATACAATAGACACTCATTTCATAACTCAACGTTTGAAATTTTTCACTTGCACTTTCATTTCTAGCTTCAGTATTATTGTCCCATTACTTTGAAATTGAAGTCTTCACATCGGCTTTATTCAGCTATCATATCTTTATTAGTGTGATTTGTTTCGAAATTCCTCATGAATGGAGGATCACAAGTTCCAACTGACCAAAGGCAGGGTCGTGATGACGTTCATCATCATGCCCACGATGATGGCTCATTGGAGAACAAAGATTATTCCGCCCATTCCCCCTCTGTGCTAGACCTGACTTGGGCTTCTAGTCTCCTAATGGACCCCAATAATGATTTACTCTCGAACATGGAGATATCCCACCCTTCACTTCAAAATACGTCATCTATTGCGCATAATATCCAATACCAGAATGATGTGCACCCCGAAATGCATTTCAATGAGCCATCTTTACCTGATATGGGCAGCTCTAGTGCGTTCAATAATGATGAAAATAAAGTGCCAGACCAACCGCAGCGACCCTCTACCGCTCCTATAATACAACAGAATACGACCAAGCAGAAACAGCGTCGTCCATGTGACCATTGCAGAAGAAAGAAAACAAAATGTGTCATCATACCTGGTACTAATAACTGTGCCCAGTGTGAATCAAAGTCCCTCACTTGTACATACACGGTACAGGCTATCAAAAGAAAAGCAGCAGAAGCTGACGATACTAATTCCAAGAAGAACAAAACTGAAGAAAACGTCAACTCGAATCTAGCTATTCTACAAGGCGATGTGGTTCCCCCAAATGTTCAAATCCGCGATGTTGCTCCAATTAAAGACTACTCTACCATGAACAACTCACTCCTTAAGAAGACATTGTCATTGCAATTCCCCAGATCGTCTTTCTATATTGGTCCGACATCGTATTTGTACGACGTCAACCTTTTGAATATGATTTTGGCTTCACAGAATTCCAAACTCAATCGTGACAGGAAGCAAGATTCTCAATCAAAGCCAGGGAAAATTGAACAGATAGATTTGAGTGAATCCATCTCTTTGAGGAAAGTCAATGAAAGGGCCCAGTTTGTTCTCAAAGACGACCAATCCCCTCAGTCTTATCAAACCATGTCTAACGATGTCGATACAATCGAGAAATTTATTGCCCCTCACGGTCAAATACTTATCGACTTGTACTTTCGGATCATCCACCCATCTTATCCAATACTTCACAAAAAGGTATTTTTAGAAAAATATTCTAGAACTCACCGTGAATTTAGTGCCCCGTTATTAGCAGCGGTATATGTGCTAGCTATCCAATGGTGGGATTACGATCCACAACTCAACAGGTTCCCAAGACCAAATGTGGATTTGATTTTAAAAATTGGTTTGAACAACTATCTACTCGAAATTTTGAAAAGACCGAAATTGAGTGCTGTCCAAGCAGGTTTACTTCTTTTACAATGCAAACATATTTTGAGGGTTTCACTGAACGCATCCCACAATGCAAATAGCAATAAGGGTCCCAAAGAAGCAACCAATGGCCTTCCATCTCATAATACTGGTTTCAATGATTCCGACTACAGTGACTGGGTGTTGTGCTCTCAAGTGGTAGCACTTTCTGAGGAACTTGGGCTTGGATTGGACTGTAATGACTGGAAACTCCCCAAATGGGAAAGAGGCTTACGGAAACGATTGGCTTGGGCCGTTTATATGGAAGACAAGTGGTTATCGTTGATAAATTCGAGACCCTCACACATACACGACGACAATTGGATTGTCAAGGACCTCGTGGAAGAGGATTTTCCCGAGAAGCATGGAGACGGTGACTTGAAGGAAGGTTCTTCTGATATAACCAACGGTAAAAAGAACTTCACAAGCTTAATTGAGCTATCTAGAATCTTGTCTGACATTTTGAGCGATTTATACTCCATGAAGGCTTTGGCAACCATCAACGATGTCAGTACTGTTTTGAAAATAGCTAAACCTTTGCAGTTAAAGCTACGTGAATGGTATCACTCGCTACCAGTGGAGTTACAAATGGCATCCCTTCAACCAAGAAAGTTGAGCGCCAATGGTTATTTACAATTGGCATATTTTGCTGCCGAATTGTGTTTACACCGTAAGATTATCACCGTACTCTACCAGCAAGTGCAGAATGGAGAGGTTGTACCAGAACAACTTATCACTGTTTGCCGTGCAGCAGCAAAAACAAGACTATTAGCATCAATTGAATTTGTGAGAGACTTGAAACCAGAACACATTCATTCATTTTGGCACTCATCGTCGGCTGCCAATTTTACTTTGATTGGCACCTTTGCAGCCATCTTATTCATGTCTTCTGCCAACAAAGAAGAAGCTGGATTTTATAGAGATCATATCTATAATTATAGGTGGATTCTCAAAATTTCATCAAAAGGATTCGATCAGGTTGGTGATGCTCTTTTGAACTTGGATTTGGTCTTGAACCATGTTCCTGGTTTGTTGAGTGAAAATACTGATCTACCAATGATTGTCCCCAATGTACCAACTATTGATTACCAGAAAATTCAAAGACAAAACCACAGCCAATTCTCCAGCAGAAATAGTCCATCCAACCAAAGAGGTTCGAATACAAGTATAGCTCAGATGGGAACTCCTATTAACAGACCCAGTTCTCAAAATGCTAGACAACATCGCGTGAACAGTCAAGCAAGCAATAATTCTGCTTACAATTCACCTCAAAGTTATTCCACACCTCCAGTCACTGGCCCAGCAATCACCAGAAAAGCACATTTTATTGTTGATTCGCCTCAATCAACCCAAGGATTATCACCCAAGGAAACAATCAAACAACAGAGACCAGTTATGTCTAATGGACCAAGTCCAAAAAAGCATACAACTAATGAGAGACCAGAAGAAATTACAGGGGAAAATAAAGATTTACCGATTCTGGGAGTTTCCAAATCACCAGAGGAGTCAGTCAAACCGGGGAACTCACCAGAGGGTGAAAGTGACAACCCCAATAGTAAGTACTGATATTCAATTTCAGTTGTTTTACTATTCCGTGTATACACTTCTTTAACGAATCCATGTAACACTACATACATAATCATACTTATCTTTTAATTCTTTCAAACGTATCATTATATAAAATCAATTTAATCGAATGGGGTCAAATATGCTTCTGCAATCACTCTAGCTCTTGCGTTTAAGAACAATTTCATTTCACTGATTTCTTTATCAACATCCTCCATGAATTCTATGATGAAGTCAACTAATTTATCCTTCAACATTTGTTCAGTGTGGAAGTTTGTTATCAAGAAAGATATATCGTAACCCTTTATAGGTACTCTTCTTAAAATAAAGAAATTTTCTGCTCTCGAAGTTAAAAATCTGGTGAATTTATGGACTAAGATTTGTTCGATTTCGTCTGCTTGCTTGATCTTGATAGACACTCTTACTGAATTAACAGATGGTTCAATTGCGATTTTTTCGTTTTCGTTTCTGGCTATTATCATGGGGTTCAAAATTAATTCAGGATTATGGGTGTTATCAACTTCGATTTCTGGTCTATTATGTCTTTCAACCGATTGGGAGGAAAAATCCTCTAAACACATGGCTGCCGTCAATGACGATCTAACAGCTGTCAAGTATGGCTTCAATGACTGTGACTATATTGTTAGTTAAAGATTCGTTGAATAAGAAAGATGATAAATCATTTTCCAATTGATCGATGAAACATGATAAGCATGAATAAACATACCATTTGTATATTTTATAATCAATGGCGTTAATATTACTATGATATTCTCGAGAAAACACCAACTTATCAATTGATTCAGTATTGTCTGGTTGTTATATTCTCACCATATATTTTTATGTCTCGCACGACTTTATCGAAATTACATTCAGCTTTACAGTAAATCAAGAATCTAATAGTTTAATCATAATTCATTAGTAATTCAATAGAATAGGTTTCGATGATTTTGAAGTCAGATTCTCCGGTCTTATTCTTTTAGCGGTTGGGGAAGAATCCGAATCAGGGCTTCTCTTTTTGGATGCTCGAGATTCTATATTGAGTAACTGCACGGCTTCTTTCAAGGAATTAGTCGTTGCTTCCTCCAAGTTAGCAGCGACAAGGTCGGGGCTCTTATAGAATGCAAAAATTATTGAATGAAGTTGTTTCCATGGCTCAATAAGTTTCAACTCGCTTTGAAGGTCATCGTTCTTCGACTTAACGTCGCAGCTTAATAATTCGTATTTTCCATCTGAATATAAAATACAAATACCTTCAACATCTTCGGGTTTGGATTCCACTAGTTCAATTGTCTTCAATGATTTGATATTATTGCTGATCCAGAACGCCAAGTTAGACTGTTTCTGAGTTAAAGATGTTTCGAAATATCTCTTTTCTCTTTGTATTTCCTGATCATTATCTTTTTTCAAAAGATCGTAGATCACTTCTAACTCATTATTGTTCTTTGAATCGGACTTACCACTGAAATCGAATGTTGATAATCTTTCATCTTTGAGCTCCTGTAATGTCTTGAGAAGTTCACTCTTTGAGCTAATTATATCAGCATAATTGCATTTTCCAGAGCTCGAAGCGCAATAGTCAGAAAGCGTATTTTTAATCAAATCTTTCTTTAACTTCAACAATTGTTTCTTCTCATCAACAACGTCCCAAAACAACTCTAATGGAGTTGAGCCATTTCGGCCACAAATTTCAATAAACGAATCTTCATTTTCTAGAATTGGGAAGATCTTAGAAAATTCTGAATTGGCATTTATTTGGATCTTTTTGTTGAGTAGTTCTTTGAATGCCTGTCTCGAGTGTCTATCAGACCTATAGTTCCGCTTCTTAGCTTTCTCTATTTCACTTCGAATATTTGATAATGATTTAGGATATAGCACATCTGTATATAACCGCAAAATGTCTAATCTGGATAAGCTCGAAAAATGCTTGTTTGCTTTAAAACGTGAATCATTTTGGAGTTTGGAATACAAATCACTCCAGTCTTTACTCTCCGAAACAATTTTTGTATTAGTTTCAATTAAATATGTTTTCAATTCTTGCATGGCTTGCTCTTTCTTTTCTGATACCGCAGAGTTATAGTCTGCTTTGAGCTTGTTGACGTAATTTTGATAAATATCAGCGATCTCCTTGTCGGAAAGGATTGAGTGTTTGAAGATTGGGTTTTCTTCCGTGATTAGAAGATTTTTTATTGTGGACCACCTTGTAAAATGCTTCAATTTACCAGACGATTTATAGCCATCCAAAACGTCGATGAAATTTTTTCTGAAATCATCAACTACAGTGGCTTTGCTGGTTATTTCGTCTTTAAATTTTTGTATCAAGAATTCGTCATATAACTTTTTTCTTCTTAAAGGATCAGGAATTGCCCAATAGGTTGGATGACTAACAAATTTTGCAATGACTTTCTCAAAGGACCATCTTGAGTCCACATTTTCATCTTTCAACATGTTCAAAAATGCATCTTCTGCTTCCTCGTAGCTTTCAAATTGTGGAGGGTTCATCAATTTGTTTGCCCGTACTTCGGTATTTTCAAGTTTGACATCTTCTTCGGACTTTTCGATCTTTGAATCAGAGCTTCGATCTTCTTTCTTCAGACTTACATCATCCAAGACATTTGACGTACTCAAAGTGTCCACGGAATAATCGTCGGGTTTATCCCAAGTGGTTTCTCCGGTTTTTTCATTGTAATAATATTTCTGGCCCTCGTCAGTCGTATACTCTGTCCAACTCCCTGCCAGGGTTGAGCCTTCTGGCAAAGTCCAACTACTCTCTTGGGTCTTAGAGTTGAAGTAGTAAGTCCGACCTTCCTCGTCAGTGACTGCTTCCCAATCATCCATATTTGTAATTATTAAGAAATTTTTGATTCACATCGTCGCTATACCAAAGATATGTGAAGAAAATACAAGTCACGTGAAGCATTTTGTGTCGAAACCGAGGACAACAAAATCTTAAAAACCATTCGGATTTAGGCAACTTGTCCGAGCGGTTAAGGAGAAAGACTCGAAATCTTTTGGGCTTAGCCCGCGCAGGTTCGAATCCTGCAGTTGTCGCTGAATCCATTTTTTTTTGCATCCATTTGTGGCTCGCTTCTGACTTATTCTTATTTGTTACTCTTTGGCTTATTGATATTCATTTCTCTTGAAATAGTATTTTGAAGAAAACTCAAGAGAAATGACTGTGAGATATTCGATAGAACAACTTTTCAACTTGAGACACAGTGGCTCCCGTATAATTAAAGAGTACCCTGAGATTCTTCGTTTGAAAAACGTTCATCTGAGGACTACAGAACCAAGAGACACATGTATACATAAAAGCCATTCTAGGAAAGATTTACAAGAAAACATGGAGGTTGAAACGGATCACTGTACTTTTGACTGTCAATTTTGCAAGAAATTGAAAGCGTCCAAGCTTAGATCAAAAGAAAATATTGGTAAAACATATAAATACCAACAGGAACTTTTCCCTAAAATGATCGGGTTCCCTCCTGGCTCCAAAATTGTTCGAATTGAACCTGGTATGAGCATTCCTCAAGGGGCTATCCCCCTTCCCATGGGATTTCATGGGGCGATCCCTCCGATGATACCCAAGGTGAAAAGTATTCACAGAAGAAGCTCAAAACTGAGACCTGTTCTCAAAGAGATAATGGTTCCGATCTCACTGATGAACCAGAAAGTGGAAGGAAATGACAAAAAGTTCAAATCGGAAAGCATGAAGACGGCGATCTCTGAGACTTTGAGTCAATTTGAATTTGCAGAAAACGACGGGAACACAGCACCACCAAAGTCGGTTGTTTCTGAAGCCATGACAGTACTGGAAGACTCCAGTGATGATTATAGCATTCAAATTCAATTACCACCTTAGAAAATATATCAAAACATCGTATTTGGCTGCTAACGAAGAAACCGCACAATAGGAAAAAATGAAAAAGTTGATAATCAAATAACATAAAATATATTTCTCTACTTATCTAAATGACACAGCAAGTGACAACTCAGAACAATAAAGAATGGTACTACTTTCTAATAGAATTGTAAGTATCAAAAATTCATATCATGAATGAAAAAGTTACTAACGTCATAGAACCATGAACCCGGAATTCACAGCCGAAAGGGAAGACCTATATAACAATGTGGAAGTCGACGACCTTACATGGAAGACCTTAATATCGAGTAGCTTAAAAGTTCTACATGGCATTCGTGGTGATGCCTGTGATTTTGACATCCTCCAAAAACTGACCATTAAACCAAAAAATAAAGCAATAATACGAATCCATCCTGACGATAAGCAATATTTCAGAACTAGTTTATCCACATATACGTTCGACGTTGGTCTGCACCTCGGGTCAGAGTATGATACACCAGGATACCTTAAGATCAAACAGCAAGGGGGATTCTTGGGTCTTGTGCTTGAAGAATTTGAATGAGTTTACTGAATCAATAAGTACAAGCTCAAATTAACACACGAACATCAATCGCTTGTGGCACAGCTGAGGTGATTTGGAAATGGACGACCGTATGTTTTAGAGAATATGCTACAACAATGTCTCCGATCAATCACCCAATAGATAAAAGCTTACGCTTATATGTACTATATACCGTTACTAGCATTTTACCACCGGTTGACTCGAAATTTGCCATAAGCAGACAGAATTTACAAAGGTCATATAAACGTGAATAAGCATACTGTTTGTCTAAATGAATGTTCATATCTATAAAAAGTTCATCGACATCTGATTGATTTTTGATTGCAATTTTTGTACAAGATAAGCCTCCAAATCGTATTCACGTGTAGGCACTCGAAAAGTGAAAAATGATAAAAATGACAATTTCATGGTTTTGCTCACACGCAATAATCATACTTTATATTCACTACTTACAATTGCTTTATCTTGAATCATCAGAAGAAGTCTCTCCATCCAGCTCTGTTTCGAACCACTCAAGCTCGCTTATCAATCAATTGACTGAGTTTAGATTGGCTATAAATTATTTATTGGGCAAGACCCCGAATATCTCCACAATTCCAACTCTTAACCATTCTTGAATATGAGAATATCTGGTTATATTGTGACTTGGTTGCTACTCCTAGTGAGATTATGTATAGCAGCCAATGATTTCAAGCCTGATGTGTCTATGCATAAGCTGGAAACAGTGGCGAACGTTGTTGCGTATTTCGACGATTCTTCGAATATCCTTACAATGAGAAAAGGCAAGCTTGGTGTTTCATTTGACGATGGTAAAACATGGTCAGACGTGAAAGAGACCAAAGATGAGACCATTATAAATGTCAACATGGATCCGTTCAACATAAATCGTGCAATTGCTTTCACGGCGAGTGATACTCACTTCGTGACCACCGATAAAGGTAAAACCTTCCAAAAATTCAAAATCAAACTCGACAAAAACAAAAAGGTTTCGGACAATTCGATTCCATCTGTTTCCTTTAATTCCCAGAATTCAGACCTTGTTTTAATTGAATTCTATTCTTGTCAAGAGAATGATATTTTCAATAATAATTGTGAAACTTTAATTTTCCTTACTAAAGATGGATTCAAATCCGACCCACAAGCTTTACACTCTGAAACGAATAGTTGTATTTTCGCTAAATCTAGTAAAGACTTCACAGCTGGTAAAGATTCCACTATATTTTGCTCTAAAGATAAACTTAATTCCTTCGGACATGTTGTTGAATCAAAGATCGTGAAATCTGAAGATTTTTTCAAGACTGAAGAGGTCGTGGAACACGCTTTGAGACATCATGGGAAAGTCTTGAGTGTTAGAGTTGAGCTGACTTTCTTAATATTAGTTGTGCAAAATGATAAATTCAATACGAAATCAAGAGTGTCATTGTTCATTTCAACAGATGCAAAATCTTTTGAAGAGGCTGACTTGAAAATTGATGTTTCTCATGGAGTTATGACGTTCCTTGATTCGTCGCCACTGTCTTTGTTCATTACAGTCATGGATTTCTCCAATCCTGCATTCTCATTATCAACTTTGTATGCTTCGGACTCTTCAGGGTTGAAATTTCAAAAGCGTCTTGAAAAAATTGAAGGTGAATCCGTACAAAAAGTGCAAACAATCGATGGTGTATGGTTGGCAAATACAGCTGAAGAAAGGCAAACAGGTGAAGATGATCACAAGACTTTACTCGATATGCTAATCGGAGGAATGATGTATAAGGATATTAAAAGTAAGGTCTCCTTAGATGACGGTGTTTCTTGGTATAACTTGGCCGTTTCTAATGATCCCGACTGTAAATCCGAAGAAGGCTGCTCTTTGCATCTTTTAAGCCCAACAGAAAGAGATGGTCAGAACAAGTTCGTTACTGGTCCAACACCAGGTATCGTTTTTGCCGTTGGTAGTACAGGTACATCATTAACTAAAAAATTCCAATCTATGAAAACCTATGCCTCTAGAGATGGTGGAGTTACATGGGAAAAGGTTTTAGACGAACCTTGCATGTTTTCCTTTGGTGACTTGGGTAACGTTATCCTTGCCATCCCATTTTTTGCTGGTGATAAATCAATTGCTGAAAAGTATTACTTTTCTTTGGATCAAGGAAAGACTTGGGAACAAGCTGATCTCGAAGTTCCTATTCATCCAATTGCAGTAACGACCACTATTGACGGCTCCTCTACCAAGTTTATCGTTGGAGGTGTGGAAGAAACCGATGGAAATTCGTTTGAAAATCTTCCGGAAATAATCTACCTGTTCGACTTCAGTAATGCCTTTGGCGGCCGTAAATGCAGTGATTCTGATTTTGAAGAGATATACACTAGAGTATCCCCCGAAAATAACAAACCTGTCTGTATTTATGGACACAAGGAGAAATTCAGAAGAAGAAAGCAAGACGCTAAATGTTTCGTGGATAAATTATTCACTGACGTTAAAATTTATGATGATCCTTGTCAATGTACAGAAAAAGATTATGAATGTGGGCCCGGTTTCAAACTTTCTGCTAAAGGAGCATGTGTCCCTGATGAAAGAGAGATTGCCCATTTATGTTCTAAGCAAAAAAAGAAAGAAATAACTCTCAAGGACAAAGTGTTAGTCACAGGTAACAAGTGTACTTTGGGATCCAAGAAGGAGAAAGATTTCGTGGCGACAGAAAAATTTAAGTGTAAAGATTATGAAGGAATTCATAGGCACAAAGGCTCTAATCATGATATTGAAACCAAGAAGTTCAATATAGATGGTGATGTCGCCCAATACACTTACATTGATGAATCCAAAGAACTTATTGGTGAGAATATCATCATTCGAACTCAAAACAATAGAGCATACATGTCCAATAACGGGGGTATCGACTTCGTCAAAGTTCCCATTCCCGATCCTATTGTTGCCTATTACGTTGGCTATATTCCGGGCCAAGTTGTTTTAATCACCGAGTCTGAGTCTTTTTACTATTCTTCAGATGGTGGGAATTCATTCGTTAAATTGAAAGCCCCTACCAGACCAAACGCAAGAGGTGCAAGGATCATTTCCTTCAATAAAGTCGATGAAAAGCAATTTATTTGGTACGGAGAAGAAGGTTGCGATGATCCATTCAGCCCTGATTGTGGGTTAGTTGCATATGTCACAAAAAACGGTGGTTTAGATTTCGACAAGTTGATTTCCAAAGCAGGCGCTTGTGATTTTGTGGGCCCCTTCTTCGAAACCCAAAATGATGGTAATAAGAATTTGATTTATTGTACAATCAATGACGGGGTGACAAGACAATTGAAATTAGTATCCTCCACTGATTATTTCAGAAACCAAATTGTGTTGTTCGAAAGTGTTGTTGGATACGCAATCACCGGTAATTTTGTTGTTGTTGCAGAGGTTGATGCAAACAAGAAGTCACTCAATGCTAAGGTCACTGTTGATGGTGTCGTATTCGCCGACGCTGCATTCCCACATGATTTCAAAGTCGATCTGCAACAGGCTTATTCTGTTTTGGATTCGTCTTCTCAAGCAATCTTTTTGCATGTGACCACAAGCAATACCGACGGTTTCGAATATGGAACTATTTTGAAGTCGAACTCCAATGGTACTTCATATGTGACTTCGTTGGAAAATGTTAACAGAAACAGAATTGGATTTGTTGATTATGACAGAATCGAAGGTCTAGAAGGTGTGATTTTGGCGAATGTTGTGACTAACCCTCCAGATAAGGACAAAAAGAAATTGAAGACAAAAATAACTCATAACGATGGTGGTGAATGGTCTTATTTGCCTCCACCACCAGTAGATTCCAAGGGTAAAAAATATAAGTGTGCCGGCCTGTCTTTGGATATGTGTTCATTGAATTTGCATGGTTTCACTGAAAGAGCAGATTATAGGGATACCTTTTCGTCAGCTTCTGCCATCGGTCTTATGATTGGTGTTGGAAATGTCGGTGAATCATTGGATGCTTATCTGAAAGGATCCACATTTATTACCCGTGATGGAGGACTCACCTGGAAAGAAATAAAAGAAGGTGTGTACATGTGGGAATACGGTGATAGGGGAACTATTTTGGTCCTTGTGGATTCGATTAAAGAAACCGACACTTTGCTTTATTCTTTGAACGAAGGAGAGAAATGGCACGAGTATAAGTTTGCGAGTGAGCCAGTTAAAGTAATAGACCTTGCAACTGTTCCCTCAGATACATCTCGCAAATTTATGATCTTAGGAAAGAAGGGCTCCGACAATAGAAACACTTTGTCTTTCTCCATTGATTTCAGTAATATTTACAAGAGACAATGTCAGCTTGATTTAGACAACCCAGATAATGATGATTACGAATATTGGTCCCCAAAGCATCCTTTGATTGCTGATAACTGTTTGTTTGGTCACGAAGCTAAATATTTACGTCGGTCTACTGACGATTGCTTCATCGGGAGTGCACCATTGAAGGAGGGCTTCAAGGTTTTAAGGAACTGCTCTTGTACCAGGAAAGACTTTGAATGTGATTACAACTACTACAGAGATTCAGATGATACCTGTAAATTGGTAAAGGGGTTGACTCCTCTGGATAGGAAGGCTGAGTTCTGTAAGAAAGAAAGTGCATTTGAATATTTCGAACCTACTGGCTATAGGAAAATTCCTTTATCTACTTGTATCGGAGGCAAGAAATTTGATTCTTTGAAGCCAACAGCATGTCCTGGTAAAGAGAAGGAATTTAATGACCACTACGGATTGGGCATTGGCCACGGAAGATTATTCTGGATTCTTTTCATTCCATTCCTTATTTTCATATTTGCTGTCTACTTTGTTTACGAAAAGGGCATCCGTCGTAACGGTGGATTCAAACGTTTCGGACAAATCAGGCTAGATGACTCTGACGATTTCCAACCAATTGAAAACAATGAAATTGATAAAGTCGTCAATGCTATTGTCAGAGGGGGTGTTTATGGTGCTGCTGTTGTCATTTCTCTTGTCAAAACCGCCAGGAAGATAGATCTTGCTATCTTGGAAAGATTAACTTCTACTATATTCCGCCGTAGCCCCGGCAGGAGAAACTACGTTCACGTTCCAGACATTGACGAGGAAGACGAATTGTTCGGGAACTTCCAAGACAACTATGAAGAAGAATTAGAGGAAGGAGCAGAGGTCGATAATTTTGAAAATTATGCAGATGACATCGATACTGGTGATTTGGCTGAAACCACAAACAACGAAGAGGCAGACTCCAGGCTTTTTGGTATTGACGACCAATCTGATGATGAAGCCCCAAGGCAGACTCCAAGTAGTGCTAACTAAGTATTTAAAACTTTGTTCAAGAATAGATTCAAGTGATAGCAAATATTCAATGCTTTGTTGTACATTGTAGTTTTTCTCAATAAGCTCAATTTTGAGAAGCAGATTCGAAAAAGGTTTTGCCAAATTGCTGCGAAATTCAAGTAAACTTGTATTTGATGTGTTTTGAGCCGGGACAGCTGGGACGAGAAAGGAACAAAAACCCGAGTTAATCACTCCCTAAATGAGATACAGTATGATTCGGTTTACCACATCATAATTCACGACATCTCCAGCAAGGAAATAAAAAGAAAAACGAAAGACAAAAGAAGGCTCCTCTTTTCCTTGCGGTATTTTGTTCAAGAAATGGTGTATGGATATTGAGACCAAGCATGAGCTGAAATAGTTCGTAGTTGCTCTTTTCTTCGGCTAAACATTGGTGGAATGGTTGTCTACTTGGCAACACCGTTTGGCAAAGGAAGGTGTGTGCATATACGAAAAGATGCGGTGGCTCAATTGGTAGAGCTTTGGACTCCAAATCCAAAGGTTGCAGGTTCAAGTCCTGTCCGTGTCATTTTTTTTCAAACTTGCAAACTTGTTAAGAAGAATAACCTAATACCCATTACAAATTTGCATCAATTTCGTTCTACTGATTAATTCGAATGTAGTGTTATTAAAAACGTACTTATGGATTACAGAGAATTTTCATTTCTTGACAATCCATGATAATTATAAATGAAAACAAGTAATAAAAAGTCTTGACCAATAATTGAAGCCAATAATGTGAGAGAAGTGAAATGAACATTAAAGTTATTAGTGATGACGTGGAATGCGGATTAAGCTTGATGGTGTTTACGTGTTTCTTTGCAAGTCCATCTCGTGGAACAATTCTTCTGGGTTGACTGCATTCATCATCTCTTTTTCTTCAATTCTTTGAGATGAACTTTCATTATCCTTTTTCCTGAATAGCATGAAGTAAGGAATAATGTATAATAAACCAACCAAGGACGTTGAACCAATTGCACATGCCAAAGAAATACCAACGACTTTACCCTTGGAAAGATGTTTGCTACTTCCAACTTCATCAGAAGATTGGAAGCGGTAAGAATCTTTGATCAATATAGTGTTGATTTGACCAATTTGATCAGATCCTTGGGTAGAATAAACGTATGGAATCCAATTTTTACCATCATAAAGGGCGACATTAACCAAGCCATAGTCAGCCAACTCAAATATACCGGATAGAATCAAGACTTGATTCTTATCAAAGTATGTCTGTTTTTTATTGTTTGAGCTGGTACCAGTTAAAGTTAATAATTTCAAATCAGTGAAAGAAGTATGGGAATCGTAGTTTATACCAGTATCGATTGTTGCCCATCTTGATCCATCATAACCAACAATGAAATCGGACCCGAATGCTGCGAATCTGCCATTTAAATCACTATCAGCTTCATCATTGAGTATAAATCTTTCGACAGTCTTTGATGAGCCGAGTTTGTTCAATGAAGACTTCGTGGTAGAATACAGCCCTTTGTCAAAATTATAGGTGATAAAATTGGCATCCTTAGAATTGATGGTGAAGTTCCCACTTATTATGACTTCATTTGACTTGAAAAATTTCATGTCAGTCGCATATCCATCAATAGAAGGGCTTTTAGAGTCAGTGGCAGGGTCCATCCATCTAGTATTTCCAATATCATAGATACATAAACCGACGCACAGCAAAGAACCAGCCAGGTTGAAATCACCCCCAACTAACAACTTCTTACCTTTGTCGTATAACACGATGGAATTAATATTGACGGGTTCATCGTCATTGGAAAGTTCAGCCGGTTGGAAATCAGTAAAGGATTGGTTCTTCAAGTTGTAGATAATGATACCAGTCACGTTTTGTGAGTCGTTGATAACGACGGAGCCGTTGGTACCAATAAATAAGTATTCGGTTTTGCTATCAACATACAAGGATTGAACAATGGCATCTTCTGACCATTTCAAATCATTGCTTAAAGGAGTTATAGATTTGTTCAGTTTGGTGTTGTCGATGAAGCCCACATTCACAGTTGAGCCAGCTTTGAATTTACCTCCGATCACACTAAGGGAATCATTTATGTGAAAGGAAGAATAAATAAGGGAATTGTTTCCTGAAATTTTGAAATTGTAGTTCTTGAACTTGGTCTTATTAACAATAGCAGCCTGATCATTCTCATAATAATCCATAACATTGAATGATGAGCCACTCAACACCTGTTGTTTGGAGTTGAGGTTAACAGCTTGAGAAATGTCTAATTGAAGCTCACCGCTCGTGACCCATTTTGATGACGATTTATCCCACATCTTATAATCATTATTTCCTGATCCAATGATTAGATACTCCACATCATTGACAGTCAAGTTGGTAATTTGATTATAGTCAATATCTTTATAATCATTGCCAAAGGAATACCATGTAGAATCCGAATACAAAGCGATATTGTTTCCAGATGATACCGTTTGATTTTTGTTGGACATGTCCTTTATTTGGACAGATGAATTACCACTATTGCTGAAGCTGAATTGACCAAGGAAGATAACACCATTGTCGAGAGTAGTCATCTTTGACACACTATTGTTAAATTTGAGTCCATAAAAGTTATCATGACCATCATTATCATCTCTTTTGTGAATGTTTCGGGTAGAGAGGGTAGCAGTTGTCTCATTACCTGTATCATTATACTTGCCAATATTCAATGTTACAAGACTATCACTGGTCAATGTTAAATTTCTCGAATTGAAGTTCCCGAGTAGAAGAAGCTTATCGTCATTATAGTTTATTTGATCGATGGACGAATCAGAGGACAATTTTGAGCTGAGAACGTTGATCGAGGAGTTTCCCACAAAGTTGTTATTCTTGCTGATATATGACTGGTTGTCTTTCTTGTATGAGACCCAGCTTTCATCAAAATCAGTAAAATTAGCCAAGGAGTACTCGAATAACCCGTTGAGCTTAAGATGAGCCAAACCCTTATTTGTTTTGGTTCTGTTGGTACTATTTTTGTCAAGGTAATCGTCTAGTTGCACGATGTCCACCATAACCTTATCGACGACAACCCATGGTTCAGTGGCACCTTCCTCAATGACATTTTCATAAGATATTTCGATTTTATTGTGACCGTCATATTCTGAGGAGCCATTTAAGTGACCGTAATATAGGTAGTCGAATTTGTCGTTTTCGTTGTTTTGATAAATAAGTTTGGAAGACAAGGTGTTCTCTTCATTATCGACGACTGTGACGTTGACAATTGATCTTTTATCACAGGAGCCATCGACTGCACAGCCTGGAGTCATCAACAAAAGAGAATAGTTACCAGAGTAAGAGATGTTTGGGTACAAAGTTATAGCTGCCTTCGTATTAGTTTCATCAATAATTGAGACCAAATAATCCGTATCAGTAACTGCGTTCGTCAAGCTTGTGACTGATGTCCAATTTCCAGAGTTTTTATCTGAATAGTTACTAATATCTTCATCTTCATCCCCGCAATTTGGTTCGTTCAAGGTATCATTACCGTAAACTGTGATTTGGTTCAGGTACAATTGGAAGCCAGATAAAGCACCTTTGGACCCATACCAGTCAACTATGGTTACTCCAATTTTATCAATACTAACAGAGTTCTCGAATGCGAATTCTTGGTAGTCAGCGCCGTAACCCAAAGTCTTCGTGAAGGTACTTTCATCATAGTAAGTGGAATATGATCCATAATCATCGACAAAAGTGATGTCATCATTCAAATCATCTTGATGGTCAGTGTTATTCTTAGTGATTGATTTTAATTGAGAAAATTTCTTGAGAGGACACCAAGCGTCACAGTATTGGATTTCATTAGTGTCTGGGTCAACATAAGTGAGATTCATGATACCGTTGTTGGGATATGAATAAATACGGAATAATTGAGCTCCATCATCGCCATCAGGAACGTAAATACGTGCCTTTGTTGGATAAATACCTTTCATTTCGTCGGGTAATTCTGCTGCCCACTGGCCACCTTCATTAGCACCCAAAGACCAATTGTTGCTAGAAGATGGGCAAATCAAGGAGCTGTCGTCACTGTTGTCACCATTTACGTTTGTGAAAGTGGCATGTTTGAGCGAGATTATCTGTTCTGCAGTGATGAGGGAACTATTCGTCTCATTTTTTGTTCCGTTTGAACTTATGTTATGAACTAATAAATCCAGAAGTCCGAGAGTATTAAACTCACCACCATAAACAATTGAACCTTTTTTCAAATCTTTCAAATCATCATCATTTTTGTCGTCCAATATTTTGGTGATAGCATTGACGGTAGAGTTCTCACCAAAACCCTTGAAAGGGGTATTGTAAGTAGATTTCGAGGTTTTATTGTAGATGGCAGCACCGTAAGTGCCATTGAATTTGAAATCACCACCCAAATAGATCAAATCATCATCAACGTACATAACTTTGATATTCCCACTGTCAATTTTAGGAGAGTCATCTCTCTTCGATGATGAAGGGAAAAGAGATGAAACGTCTTTGGAAGTGACGTTATATATTATTGGAGGGGAATATGATTTATCGTTGAATTTTGTAAAATCACCACTGATTATAACAGTATCATTTGACAAAGGAAGGATTTGAAAAACTTCACCATTAACGTCTCCAATCTTCAAATTTTGATTTTTGGACGGGTCTCTAGAATACAAGTTTGTTGACGAATCTGATTTCGAAGAGTTTTTAGGAGATGCAGAAAGGAATGAAGATGCATTTTTGTAATTGTAGAATGACAAAGCTTGATAAGATCCAAGTAAACCTATTCTATCCCCGATACTTGAAAATTTGATGTCAGGATGGGAGACAGATGTGAAAGCGGATGCCAACACTAGAGGTATGAAAAGTAGAAGGTAGAGACTCTTCATATTGAAAAGTTCCATCATAGAAACTGGTAAGATAAAGATCAATATAACTCCTAGCCGACACGTAAAATTAGTTAATGATAAATGGTATTAAATTACTAATAAAAGGAAGGAAGTGATGCCGAAATTTAAACACCGATTCAAAGATGGGAGTGTAGAGCTTGTAATATCCTTGTCGAGAGCTTCAATTCTGATCTGAAATACTATATCAATATCAGTTTAACACAATGTTTTTGTTTAGCTACAAAATTTTCTCGTCTAAGCGAAAGTTACTGGGTTCTATGGAGTCCTGCACATATGTTCCTAGTAGCTTTCCAAAGTCTCGCGGATTCATTTTTAGCAGCAAAAAGCTGCCCCAAGTTGAAAGATTTTCCACTTGGAAAAAGTCAGAAGAACAAATGTTCGAGAGAACCCTTCATTGCGAGCAGTCAATCTCCGAGGCTGTCAAAAGCGGATTTTTTCAAGGGCAAAATTATCTAGGGTTCATCAACGCCTGAAATGAGATGCACGGCGTCGTCTCGCACGCACATAATCTGCTGCCACATAAAATCAGGTATTATTAAATGTGCTGGTTATTCTCCACGACATCCCTGCAATCACCCCTCTCGATGTCAAAGTCTTATAATGCCAGCAGTACAATCATCGCTATAGCACACTCAGCTCAATTGAACTGTTTGCATTTGTTCCCAATTGGGAAATCCTATTGATCTGATGATTGATGGTGTACGGACGTTTGGTCCATCAATTTGCAGACCTATTCAAAGTGACTATACTCCAAGGGTCAATAGATATAGAAAAGAATTTATAATGATTGAATGCTTCATACTCTTTGGAGGAGAAGATTGAATGATTTCACTAGGATTTATCGCGTTATCGTGATTTTCTTGTGAAAACGCCTGACATTTCACCGAAAGCACCGTAATACTTACTCCAGTTTTTTCCAGCTCTTTACAGCACTTTTTCCAGCTCTTTCTCTTTATTTGAATATTTCCTAGAGTTTTGGCATATACTGGTGTTTTGTACATATCAATCGAACAACTTGTGATTTTGAATTTGTGAATACCCCAAGCCGCAGATTCAGAATATCAAAGGCGCACTAAAACTTGGAAGCATATTTTAAACGGTCAAACATTGAATACTTCTCCTTAACTATTAATTTGGCATGCCATATCCTGAAGGGCTTGATCCTTATACGGCAAGGCAGCATTTGCTACACCATACTTATTCGCCGTTGATATCACTTCTGCCCCTGTACAATGCCGAAGTTTTACTACAACAAGTATTAAAGCAATCAGATGGCGCCAAAGACACTTCATTGTTACTGCTCTTCCGTCTGTATGGGAATAATGCTCGATATGGTATTCCCAATCAACTGTTCAAAATAACTAATACGCAATTGATCACTAAAAATTACCCAAGTTTCCCGGTTAGATTCGAACCATCATTACCCGATCTCCTCCTGGTACTCAGCGCTTCCACCTCCCGCTCCTCATCGGATTATAGCAACAATAGTCCCATTCCAAGCAAGCTCCGTCAACTATTCAGTATATCCTCTTTGGAGGTTCTCTTGAAGCATTCAGCTGACGTTAATCATGGAAAGAAAGATCTCTATCTCAAATTTTTCAATAAAATCATAACTTCGAACAACATCGTCCCATTTGAGACGTTTAATCATCCAACTTCCCAGATCTTTGTGATAAATTATGCAGGGGATACAATCGAGAACTTAAGGAAGATGATCGTTGAGTTCAGAAACTCAACTTTTCCACAGTATTTTCAAATTGATGATCTCTTAATTCATGTTTTTGTCTTGTACGACCCCTCCCAAGTTTCAGATTCTGATGTGTTCTCTTTCCAATCTAATATCAAGAAGGCATTGAGTGTCTCTTCGACCGGAATTCCAACGACAACTGAATCAACAAATGAATTCACTTCAATACCCATTGATGAAATTTCAACTATTGATGAAGAATTACAAACTATCTCATTAAACGAGTCGTCCAATAAATCTCCACCTCCTGTCATCGAGGTCCCCAACGCCGTTGATTCCGCCATTCGAAATAAACTAAATGAGTACATCAACAAGATGTTGATCCCTCATATGGAACGTAAGATTAGAATTTGGGATGATCAAATTCTATCCCCAAAGAAATCGTTCACTGGGAGAATTTTCTCAGTGTCTAGGAAATTATTCAATAATAACAATAATGACCAACACAATTCAAATGGACCTCATTCTTCCTCATTCAATTACCAAGACAATTGCTACCATAAATCGTCCACTGAGCAAATCATTCGTAAGCTAGCTGATTGGTCACTAATACTTAAGGATTTTAAGTACGCCTATAGCACATATGATTTGATAAAAAAAGATTATACTAACGATAAGGCCTGGGTTTACGTGGCATCAACACAGGAAATGTGCATTGTTTCACTTCTTCTCGCCCAAACACAACAGATAACCCAATCTGTTAATTCTCCTCCAGATAGAAATACGTTGAGGAAAATAAGACACGACATCATTGAACCATACATGGATAATTTAAGTTATACATTCAAATCAAGACTAAATGTCAAAACTTATACCATTAAATCTTTGATCATTGTTGTGGAATTATTACTTTGCATGTGTTTGACATTTGACATCTCTTGGTGGTGGAACGATATACTTGAAAAGTACATCTGCAGATGCATTAACGAATTTGATAGCCATTTCACTTCCAATAATAAGAATCTGAACGTAATAAGGGCTTTGCTATACGAGAGATTAGGATACACCTTTGGAAAATGCTTCTATATCACAGGAGAACACGACAACCTTGTTGACGTATCAAACAAAGGACAAGGACAGCAGAGAGTTGAAGTTGATAAAGAAGAAGGATTGTACAAAAATCCGCATAAGATGATCCCTGATAGAAACAATTCAACAAAGGGCCTAACTAGATTCAGGAAGTCTACCATTTGGTATCTACTTTCCATCAAGGAGTGGAGTGTTTTGAACAATCATGCTCAAATAGAATTATTACTTGAAAATGTTGGTATCACGTATGAGATTGATGAGATTACTTCTGAATGGTATGATAGGAGTGATCTTTTACTTGGGTTTGTAAAAAGGTCATTACAGGGTATAAGCGACAAGACTATTACAAGATCTGAGGAAATTGCTCAGAAGTCATAGACTGTAGTATAGTTGCATGCATTAAATAACATTAATAAAATTAATGAAACTCTATTCTAGTTCTTTCAAAGCCAACTTTCTTCTTTTATCCATACTGAGCTTGATGCCCAAACCTCTATTTGCAACTTTCTTCTGAGATGATATCCAAGACCAGAATGATTTAAGTGTGGAAGCAGCATGGGGAATAGTTGACACTTCACCTTGAGCACCTTTCAATGGCGACAAGCTAAAAAGATTTGTCTGTAAATTCTCTGTCTCTTCAATTTCTGTAGATTCATTCTCTTCGCTATTTTTATAATCCTTAGCATTCAAAATTTTGTAATGAGTCAACAAATTGAAGGTCATATCACCGAGGTATCTAATTGGAATAGATAATGGGTACGGAAAGAATGTGTGAAGTGAAAATTGTTCTGATCTATCTCCACGAAGGGATGAATTGTCCAAATGCAATTGTGTTTGAGAAATCAGTTCATGATTCGTAATTTTCAGGTTGCTTGATTGTGTAGATGGTCTATTTTTGAACTTAGACTTGTTTGATCTCTTCCTGTTAAGGGCAAATGGAAGTAAATATGATTGTCTTTCGTTTGTACCCACTTTTACAAATCTGAGATAGATCCAACTAGTGACAAATCCTAAAATTGCAAGCTGCACCGATATAGCGTAATCCTCATTAATGAGCTCAACAATGAATAACACGGCTATAAATAATAAGGGAAGGGTCGTGATTTTGATACGCAAGTTTCCTTTGAAGAAGATGAGGTAGTGGTTGGATATTCTTTGTTTAATCCCAACCAAAAGTGCCATATTAATGGCCATTGATCCAATGACAACTGGTGGCACTGAAGACAGACTTTCCGCTAAAATTGCAGCTTTCGACCAATACCACGCGTATATGAATACATTACTGGTAAGGAACACAGTACATATGAATTTTGTTAATTCTGTAGATCCCCAAATGTTCTCTAAGTAGCGACCTAAATAGAAAATCATTAATGAAGTGAATAACACACCAGCTGTTGTTTCTTCAACAAAGCTGCTAGTGACTAGAACCCAAGGACGGGTTATGACTGGGGACTTAGTAGGAATGAATGTAAGTAATGGGACATATAATTCATGAGGGTGAGGAATTTCACCAGTTTCTTGAGCGATAGAATTGACTTCATCAGTAGTTGCCTTCGAAGATGAAACTATGAGAACAAAATAAGTGTAATATTTTAAGATGAAATTGAGTATACTAAGCGATAGAAGCACCACTATAAAGATGTTGGTAGCTTTATTCACCTTCATCTTATGTCTTGAGTTTAATTGGGATCGAGATACTAACGCTTATGAATCAAGATATAGTATACATTGATGTTTTGCTTGTTGCGCGCCAAATTTTGAGGAGAAATTGTGAAAATATGATTGTTCAATTAGATACAGTTTTCACTTAATTAACATGTTCAAATTAGGTTTTAGAAATGGTAGAATACTCTCGAAGAAGCCAACCATAAGGTTGTATTCTACACCAGTGCAACCACCAACGTCTCGTCCGAGAATCCGAGATTTGTTCAAAAATTCTGTATTCAAATCGGTTATAGTGACTTTGATATTTGGTTCCGCCGTCATTGATTTTATAAAGAGAAGAAAAGAACTAGAAGCTCTTACTTCAACTTACGAGGCCAAGTTTATCATATTGGATGAAGTGATTGAGAAGTTACGGAAGGGCGAGAACGTTGATTTAAACCAAGAGTTGAAAATTGCTAACAGTTTAACAAGACATCAATATAACACTGTTACAGATATAGAGCTAGATGAACAATTGAACGAGTTTTTGAAGATGGCGGAAGAAGAACAACCGAAATACAATCCAAAACCTGAACACCCATCTGAACCTTCAGTTGCTAGCGAAGGTAAGATCGATACTAATAAATTCTTGTAATTTACAAATTTGTACATAAAATCACACTATAGTTAATACATACCCAGGAATTGAAACGAAGAGAATACTATACAAATAAATCTGAATTATCGAAAAACAGCAATCAAGTAAGCGAGATCTTTCGGATAGTTCTTCTGTGACTATCACCAGTTTCAACGATTTTACCTTCTTGCAGCAATCTCTTGATACACTCATTAACATCTTGATTTTCAACTCTTGAACTGCCTCTTTCATTGAGTTTGACAGCCAATTCGTTAACTCGGATGTTATTGTTATTTTCATCAAGAATTTTCAAAATTTCATTAGATAAATCTTCTTGAATTCTTCTTTGAGCAGAAGTAGTACCAGTTTGAACCATATCCATATCAATTCTTCCAGTAATTGGATCAGTGGCATAATCTTTAATGGCCGACTTGATCAATCTAACTGCCTCCTTGACATCAATGAGTTCAACAGTGTCACTCAATCTCATTTTAGCGTGAGCTTCGGACAATCTAATCATCGATTCTAATTGTCTAGTGGTTGCAGTGATTCTCTTTTCCGAAGATCTGCTGTCATCTCCAAGTTTTCTCATGTCCACGTAAGCTTTAACCAATTCATTCTTACCATCTTCAGACATAATTGGATGACAATTTTCCTTAGCATACTGGATGTACATACTCAAGAATTCAACTGGTAACACAACGTTATCGGTAACACGTTCTGGCGCATCTTCAAGGTACATATCAGTTAAATGCCTTGCCAATTGTCTGTCAATATTTTCATCCACTTTGTCTAAAATTAAGTAAACCAAGTCAAATCTAGAGAGCAAAGGTGGAGGAAGGTCAATGTTAGCAGTGACAGGTAAGTTTGGGTCATATCTGGAATTGATCGGATTAGCAGATGCTAAAATAGAAGTTCTAGCATTAAGAGTGGTGATGATTCCCGCTTTAGCAATCGAAATGGTTTGTTGTTCCATAACTTCATGTAACACAGATCTAGTTGCATCACTCATTTTATCGAATTCATCAATGCAACAGACACCTCCATCAGATAACACCAAAGCACCAGATTCCAAAACCAATTGTTTCGTGTCAACATCTCTAGTAATATAAGCTGTCAAACCAACAGCAGATGAACCTTTACCAGAAGTGTAAATACCTCTTGGGGCAATTTTGTGGACATATTGCAACAATTGGGATTTAGAGGTGGATGGATCACCACACAATAAGATATTAACATCACCTCTATATCTACCACCCTTCTGGAATGTTTTGTTGGTACCCCCAAATAATTGAAGCAAGATCCCTTTTTTGACATCATCCATCTCATAAATGGAAGGAGCTAATGATCTGGCTAAAACTTCATATAAGTCATCACGTTGAGAAACTTCTTTTATTGACTCGATATCTTCAGCAGAAAGTTTCCTAATTTGCTCAACTTCATGATCTTGGAGAACGTCTTGTTGCTGAAGGGTTGAAGTATCATTACCTAATCTTTTCTTGTCAATCTTTTTGATATGAACCACATCCAAGTAAGTTTTATATAAACTTTTCAAAGCTCTTTGTCTTGAGTTAACTCTGACAGGTAGGGATCTGAAAATACCACAAACTTCAACACGATCACCTGCACGACAAGTATCCACTAAATCATCGTAAACACACAAGTTAATCGAGTGGGGAGTTTGTCCATCAGGAACCAAGTCAGGTGTTTCTTGAAGTTTGATGATTTGCTTATCAGCGAAAGAGGATCTATTGTGAATAATGTGCATGGAGTTTCTTTGAGAACAAACTTGTCTAGGACAAACAGTTGGTTCAGTGATAACACCCCTGTCAATTTCCACAGCCACAGTATGGTCACAAGCGCTACACTTGAAGAAGGCAACTTTCATGTCAGGAATAATTGGGGTGGCACGCAAGACCAAACCTTTAACACTGACTAATTTATCGATGTCGTTAGGATTCAACTCTCTCATACCTTTTTGTGCAGCATTTATGTTGAATGGACGGATAGTATAAACGTTGGTTTCAATTTCGTCAATATTAACATTTGAACTGTTGTTATATTCATTAACCAAGGAAATCATACAATCCTTCACAGTTTGATCCATGATCGGAATAACTTCTTGAGGGTAATTAATCAATTGGTAGTATAATTTCTTAGTATCTGGATAAGATAAAAGGTTTCTAGCGTCCAAGTTCAAATTGGTCAAACCTAAGTCCTTCACGTTGTTCAATTGATTGACGTAAAATAAGTCGTTATCTTCGGGTTCAACGGGTTGGTGATCCAACAACTTTCTGTATTTCAATTTGAAGCTCATCAAAAAGTCTCTGAAGGTATTGGTGCATTCCTGGATAGACACATTAGTACCCCAAATGACTCTAACTGGTTCGTCATTGGCATCCACAACATCTGAAGTCAATTGAGAGGGCGGTAAAGATCCCTGGCTCTCCGGAAGACCCTGGTTGCCCTCGGTGAACACTCTCCTTCTTGACGGAGAAGAACTAGCATCGTGTAAATCACTTCTATTGTGTCTCCTGACAATTCTATCAACTTCACTAGTAAGCCTATCAGATCTAAGCCTTCCAGATCCGCTTCGGATGTCTGAGGTGTGATGGACAGACGATGTGTAGTGAAGAGGCGAAGAAATGTTGTTTCTGTCACTTCTGTTCTGTGAGTTTGGTCCGTTTACATCAGAAGCAGGGTTAGATGAAGAAGTAGCGAAGAATAACGGTGATGAAGGAACAGCGGGCTGTTGAGATTGAGACTGGGACCCAGTATCTCTCATACTTGGATCCTGATTGGAATCAGGGGCTGGAGAGGACGACATTTGTATAAGAATTAGTTATCCACAAGAAAGAGTAAATAGAAGAAAATGTAATGAGCGGAAATGAAAGCGTAAAAAGATTTGATGGGAGACGCGTGGAATTTAACACTAATTAGATTTCCCTTTTGGGATAAATTACAGATGTCCGGGTTTGTATTTATTGCAAAGACTGGGGGTAGAAGTTAGTTAACTACTGACAAAGTCTGTATTTTCTATGGTTTGAAGAAAGAAGTGTAGACGTGATAAGGTCTTGTTTTGAATGGACCGTCTTTTATCGGAAGGCGTACTTGCACTTTGAACTATTGGAGAATGGTGTAATATGTTGTGAAAAATAGCATGGTCCGCACTTAATTTTATCTACAAGGTTTCTTTACCAGCTCAATGTCAAATACCAGCACAAGAGGAAGACTGCCTACAGGAAAAGATGATACCAAGAGATCGACGCTAAAGGCACCAATAGCGTTGACTAAGCTCTCAACGTCGCCAGCTTTGAATCGTGGTCCAATTTCACCAGTGAGAAAAAGTGGGTCTCCAGAAAGAAGGCAACTAATTGATGAGTTCGAGAGGACCAAAAGAAGAAAGGTAGACCCAGAAGGAAACGTAAAGAAAGTTATAATTAATGATCAGGTCGAATACAGCGATGAGAGTACAACCAATCATGGCTTCAATTTGAAGATCATGGATAGACTTGCCACCATTGAGAAGACACAAGAACTTATTCTTCTGAAACTTTCTGAAAGAGACCAGCTCAGTGAAAGAGTGGATAAACTCTTGGGCATGCTACAGAATCCCGACAATCGTTGATGTTGCTTGAAATTAGAAATCTATATCCTTTTTCGTTTGGGGTGTTCCTTGGCCATCTTGTCCATCATTCCCGGTATCCTCGACGGGTATGCCCCATTCCTCGATTTCGAATTTCTTTCTGCCATTCTTGAATGCGTATTCACCATCATATATCATCATCATACCCTTCTGCGATAGAACGGGGATTTTTGAAACATTCACTAAACCTTGTTGAATCTTAGATGGTTCATTCTTGTAAGCTCTTTCGATCAAAGCAGACATATCTTGATTGAATGGTTGTAAATGAATGACGGAACCTGCAAGACCTTCCAACGCATTAGTTAGACATGATTCTCTTGGATATAAATCCAATGGGAGAGAAAAAATTGCAGACATGTTGTTACGATGCTTATCGAGAAGCCCATGTAAACTGTGGAAAAATGGGATTATGAATGAAGGTCTCGACAATTGTGGAGCATAAATGGAAGGATTTAAAAGATTTGGGATGATCAACCTTATTGTCTTGGATTGGTCTGATTTAAGTTGATTATTAATAATGGAAGTTATATTCGAAATAATCTCCTTGAAATTGTTGGAGAGTGGAACGAACGAAATGTCTTGCCCACTCGGACCAGGTATTAATTTTTGGGTTATATCAAATTGATTATTATAATGCACGTAAACAATTGGCAATTCCGTTTCCTTGGTTTCTTGTTTTTTATTCAATCCGTATCTCCAAGCAATTTTCATATCTTGTTCCGATCTAGTAGTGTTGTTGGTGGAAGTGAGATTCGAAACACTAACCTTTGATTCGTTTTCCAAAATTTTGGCCTTTTTCTGTTCTTTTGAAGATCCCTTGTATACACCAGGCAAATCTTTCGCCCAAGCAGAACCCAAACCAAGCACAATAACATGTGAATGTATGGTCTCCTTCTCGATTCGATTTTGCAAAACACCTTGTGATGCGAATGCTCTCAAAAGAACTGATGAAAAGTCAGTAGTTCCAGACTCTTCAATGAGGAGCGATGTTCCTAGAGGTAATCCCTGATGAAGCAAGATCTTATCCAAATCAGCACTTCCCGTGGAGACCGTAGCCTGAGATGTCAAGAGAGAAGGTCTCACGCCTGGATTCTTCATGACTGCCTCAAGAACTTCTTGATCTTTGGATTTGATATTAGGTTTCTGGACATAAGCACCTCTAGCTGGTGCTACTTGTGCTCTGCCAGGAAGAGGCCTCCCTGCAACTCCCATTGGACCAGGGATAGGTCTGCCGGGCACAGACACACCAGAAGGTGCCCTTTGGGGCACTGGAGCACCGATTACTTCACTCCTTTTTCTAAATGACATGATGAAATTGACTGGTGCAAATCATGTTTTTAGCGATGAGAAATTATCGCTGATATACCAAAGATGGAGCACTGCATACAATGAGTTGAGAATAATGTCATTTTTTCCTGTCACCACCATTTTAACAAATTCATTCCTTATCCTAAGACTACTGAATACTACTTACTATGGGAGCACTCGTTTCAGTTCCCATGACGTTGGCGTCGGGAGGGATGTGTTTTTGTGCATCATCTATTTTCAGCTCATTGGGTGGAACTTTTCAATCTTCAATACTCACTAGGATAAGTTATGCATTTTTACTTCTCATAAATTCAATATTATCGTGGATTGCATTTTCACCATTCATAGTTCATCGGTTGGAAAGGGCATCTTTTGGTTTCATCAATATAGGTTGTGGTCGTGACGGTGCCGAATGTGTCAGTTTCACATCGGTGTATCGAATCAATTTTGCCCTAGGAGTTTTACATTTAATATTAGCATCGTTATTGATTAATGTGAAACTGACTTCAAATCCAAGATCAGTTATTCAAAATGGTTGCTGGAGGTTGAAAATATTGGCTTGGATTTCCTTACTTGCAATCAATTTCTTATTGATTCCTGATACTTTCTTTGTTTTCTATGGCAACAATATTGCCATCGTATTTTCCACTATCTTCGTTGGTATTGGTTTGATACTTTTAGTTGATTTTGCCCATTCATGGGCAGAAACTTGCTTGGAGAAAATCGAGTTAGAAGAACTTACCGGGGAAGATGAATATAATGCTGGATTTTGGAAAAAATTACTCATTGGAGGGACATTGGCCATGTACATTTCCAGTATTGTCTTAACTGTTGTCATGTACACTTTCTTTGCTGGCAAAGGCTGTAGTATGAACCAAACAGCTATAACGCTCAATCTCATATTCTCCGTCATCATCTCTGGTTTGTCTATTCATCCAACTATTCAAGAATCAAATCCTCATGCTGGTTTGGCACAATCTTCCATGGTCGTGTTTTATTGCTCCTACCTTGTGATGAGTGCGGTGGCCTCTGAACCAGATGACAAAATGTGCAACCCATTGGTCAGATCAAAAGGAACCAGAACCGCTAGTATCGTACTTGGTGCTATTTTCACTTTCCTTGCCGTCGCTTACACAACCACAAGAGCTGCTGCAAACTCAGCTTTATTCAAACCAGAAGATGAAGAACCAATCGGAACGGCCTACATTAGCTCACAACCATCTTCCAGAAATGAAATGCGTTATCAGGCCATTAGACAAGCTGTTAATGAAGGCCTGTTGCCCGAAAGTGCTTTGCAGCAAGTTGATTTGTACGACGATGAAACTGAAGAAGCCGGTCATAGCACAGATGAGGAAAGGCATAAAGTCAATTACAACTACGCCATATTCCACATAATTTTCTTCTTAGCTACACAATATGTGGCTACATTACTTACGATCAATGTGGAGCAAGACAACTTGGGGGATTTTGTGCCTGTGGGAAGAACTTACTTTGCAAGCACTCTCAAAGTCATCAGCTCTTGGGTCTGTTTCATCTTGTATGGTTGGAGCTTGGTCGTTCCAGCCATTTGGCCCGATAGATTTGGGGTAAATATTTAATTTCCGTAATGAATTATAATTTTGTTTCTCTCTTTCCGTACACCTCATTTAAATTCTACTCGGTAATTTTTATTGGATGAAAATTTTCAATAAATTGATCCTGGAACAACCGAGTGAGAAAACAATCGTTATTAAATTTTCAATTAAATATCTATTCCCTAATTAACATACAAAATGTCTGCTATTATTAGTCGTGTCACTGGTCTTACCAACAGCTTGATTACCAAATCTACTGAGCTCGCCAACTGTGCCGTTTACTGGAGTAAAGTTGGTGCCGAAATCGGTAAAGTCGTCTACAAACAAGAAGGTTTGGCCCCACCATCCCAACAAAACTTCCAAAAAGTCTATCAAGATGCATTGAAATTCATCAAATCCCCAGCTGAGCAAAAGCAATTGATCAACCAAGTCGCTCAATTCAAGCCAACCAAAGAAAATGGTGTCAAAGTAGCTGTTTATGGTACCCAATTATTAGCTTTCTTCTCTCTTGGTGAAATTATCGGAAGAAGAAGTATCTTTGGCTACCCATCCGTTGGACATGCTGAACACCACTAGAGTTTTTTCAAAAAGGCATTAGTCAATTCTTTTATATACTGTGTATCATAATGGGCCTCCATATTTATATTCATTCAATGAGAATAAACACTCGAAATTTCTCGATGGGCCCCTTTCATACAAAATTGGAGCCTAGATTCATATTCTTAACTTATTCGAAAAGTTTATCTGCACAATGTTAATATATGTGTTAAGCTATGGAACTATCTTAATTTGTAATGTAATTAATTTTTGTCATCTTCAATGGCTTTTCTCTTTTTAGAAGCTTCAATCATTTCTTCCCTTTGCCTTCTTTTCTTCTTCATAACTTTCGGTACTGTACTAATTTGGTTTCTCTTAATCTCATGCTGCCTGATATTCTTCTTGTCTTGCTTGGTTAATTTACTCATATTTTCCATCCAATCACTGTAACCATCTTGACAACCAGATTGCTTCATCACATTGATGATTGGTTTCACGGATTGATCATCTTCCTTGGTGAAGAAAGTTACAGCTTTACCAATCTTACCACCTCTACCGGTTCTACCAATTCTGTGAACGTATGCTTGTGAACTTTGAGGAACATCGTAATTGATAACGAGATTCACTCCTTTAAAATCAACACCTCTTGCTAGCACATCCGTGGTGATGAGAACCCATATATCACCATTCTTGAATCTTTTGATCACTTCATCTCTTTGCTTTGGTGTTCTTTCAGCATGTATCACATCAACGTTCAATCTATCATATAACAATTCATGAAATAATGCTTTTGCACGAGGAATCGACTGTAAAAAAATAATGATCGGTGGTTTAAACTCACCCTCGTGAATCATTTGTCTGATGGCCAATAACTTACCTTCTTCTGACCCTGTGAAAACCAATTTTTGTTGAATCGTGTTGGCGGCAGCTTCTTTGAACCCAATAATTACTCTAATAGGGTCTCTCATTATGGTGTTGGCCATTTCCTCCACACCTGAAGGAATGGTAGCCGAGAATATGGATTTACGTATTTTTGGACTGGTACACTTGGATAAGATATCATCGGTTTGTTCGACGAAACCCTTATCAAATAATTTATCGGCTTCATCAATGATTAATTGCTCAACCTTTGATAAGTCCATATTCTCGTTTTGAACAACGTCAATAAGTCTCAATGGAGTCGAGACAAGTATATCATATTTATCCGATTTCACTATCTTATTGTTAATTTTATGAGCCAATTGTTTGGATAATATTCCAACCTTCAAGTTTTTCCCTTTGGTTAATATCTCTAATTGCAGAAAGATTTGAGTGGCCAACTCATTAGTTGGGGAGATAATGAGCCCTCTAATACCATTGTTTTTGCTTTTGGGAGGTGTGGACATTATAATGGATTGGACTAATGGGATAAGAAATGCTAATGTTTTACCAGAACCAGTTGGTGCACAACCAATAATGTCCCTATTTTCAAGGCAGATGGGGACGGATTCACATTGAATTGGAGTAGGCTCAATGAAGCCAGAGCCAATGAGATTCGATAAAAGTTTCTTGTCAAATTGGAAACGACTAACTAAATCTTCAAAAGATCCGATGGGCAAAGGTACGTCTTGACCTGTGATATTACACCTGTTTATTGCCCGAAGCTTCTCTGCTTCAGCCTTGGTGGTTATTTTTGGTGGAGGAATTTCTTCTTCGAGTACCGTTTTTTCTTCTTCGTTCACCACCTCTTTCTTCGTATGCTTTTTGGTATGAAAGAAGTCGGTTTCCTTATCGACTTGATCTTTAATGAGTCCCGATTTATTCTTCTTGATTTCAGCTTGTTTGTCGGATGGCATAGCATAGTCAGTAGTGACTTGCTTACTTTTCTTCAAAGAAGCACCACGACTCAAAATTCTGAAGATATCCATGTCTAAGTAATACTAGTGTTTAAGATCATCGCATCGATAGACAATTTTTCAGCCATATTTCGCAGAGTAACTTTGACAACTACAAAGTAAGCGATTATGTAATCCAGGTAATTTTTTCTCTCACTGGCGAAAAAAGGAAGAAATTTTTCAAATATAAACCAAAGTATCGATATTGAAGAGTTGACGAAAGTCGTTGGTGTCTTCATAAAATTAACAAGAATTTGCATATTTCGATGAGATTACGGAGCGTTACCAATATCAAAGCTTCTGGATTCATTCCTAAACGAAGTCTCTACTTGCATAGCGGACCTAGAGTCGCAGGTCTAAAGAAAGATCCTGAAGTTGTATTTACCACGAACGATGGACATAGATATGGGGTTGAAGAAGCCAACTTGAGTCCTGTTAAGGCATTTTTACAAGAGAGATATTCCATATCAGATGATTTAATATTACAAGTCATCACCCATAAATCATTTGGTAATGGGATAAAGCCATATAATGAGAAATTAAGTGCAATGGGATCCAAATTGTTGAATTTGTATTTGGCACAAACAGTGATTAGTGCACCAACTAATAACGAGTTATCCATAAATGGGAAGAATTTGGATCCTTTAGGGTCACCAATGGCTAAAGAATTAGCAGGGAGAGTTACCTTGGGTATATTCGCTAAAATGTCCAATTTAAATTCTATAATGTTCTGGAAATCATGGAACAACAGTTTAGGGTTCGAATCAAGTGGTGAAATGAGTGTCAGTGCTCAAATGGTTTATGCATTAATTGGTGCAGTTAACTTTGTTCATGGTAAACAAGTAGCTCAACAATTTATTCAAGAAAAATTAATTGATTCCAACCCATCAATACAATCAATTACTGCTGAACTCTTAGAAGCGAGAGAGGCTAATGAAGGAATTCCTACTCAATCTGAGCAATAATTCTTCCCCAACTTAATTTTTTGAGTTCTCCTCAATGTATATATATGTTGATTAAGATGTACATAGTTAATCAAAGTCTAAACGACCCCATATGAGAGTATGGAATGTTCACTTGACCTGAATATTCAAACTTTAAAATCCATAGCAACTTCGAATAAATGTAAAGCTACAAATCCCATTTAATTGGAACTTTCAGCCATATCGAATCATGTGACATCATACCTATGGATGTCTCATTAATTCTAATAACATTTGTTATTTAACGCACTTGAAACAAAGGTATCCTTGAAAAACTGACGCGGTTTATAAAGTTTTTTTGTGTCACTCAGGATATTGGCCCGGTTGTTTATTTTCTAAATTCCTTGATTTCCACAAAGACAAACACTCCTTCTCTTTTCCAGAAAAAAATCTCTTCATCTGAAGTTTATTCATCGAAATTATCAAAGACATTGGTCTATATATGTTATTGAGTTGTTTCCTAATCTGCTGTTAAATTAGTCTCAAGAAATAAAGTGTCGACGAAATTGTTTGAATTTCAATCCTCGTCTAATTAGTTAATTGATTTATTAAATATTGGTGATTGAACTTCGAAAATATGAGTGAATCTGACTTGTCACACCACTACAAGGTGTTGAAACAGTTTCTCGATATCTCCGATGACCTGAATTCAAGATCTCAATCCAATGCAACACGAGCAGTGAAAGCAAGAGAAAAACTTTTAAAGTTATCAGGAGCCCAATTCAGAGAGTTAAGTACTGATGTTTATGATGAATTGAAAAGAAGAATTGACGAGTCCAGAGGCGAACCAGACTTCCTTTTACCAAAGTCAAGTTTCCACCCAAAGAGGAATCAAGCCAGGCAAAAATTGTCATCTTTACCGCAAACTAGATTCAAAGATTTAGTCTCAGATATCTCTTATGAAATTGAACGCCGGAATTTGCATCAACCAAAACAAGTGGAGAAATCAATTGAGCCGGAACCTGAACAAGAACCTGAATTTGAGCAAGAAAAGGGAAAGGATACTAATGAGTCATTTACAGAATCAGTAGATAAACTGCATAATCAAAAAACCATTGGTATTCAACCAAAAACTGTGGTTCCAACCAAAGCCAATTTAACTTGGTCAAGTGATGAAGAAGATGCCGGTGATGACGACAATGATGACGTTAAAGGTCATGATATTTTGAATGAAAGTCCCGAGAACCCTAACCTTCGTTCAATCAACAATAATGGACTCGATAAAGATCACGACGTCAAACTTCTAATGGAAGAGAGTTCGAAAATGGATTCCTTGATCACTGATTTAAAAAGGGAGTTAAACGAAGTAAAACAAGAAAATGATTCCTTGGTTTCAAAAAATAACTCCTTAGAACAACATGTAAATCAACTTACAAATGAAAATAGAGATTTAAATCATTCCTTGACGACTCAGAAAAACGCTCCGCCTGATGGACAGTTATTGAAAGAGCTCGATAACTTAAAATCAGCGAATGCATCTTTAAGATTAGAAAATCAATCTTTGAAAAATTCAAATTCTACGTCATCCAGAGATCTTCAGCGTTCAAATTCTAAAGAGAACAACGGAGTATCTTCACTTCCAAAAGGTGATTTCAAACAACAATTAGAATTATTTTATGACAAGTTGACGCAATTAGATGATCCTGCAAGCTTCAAGGACTTTAGAAGCAACATTGATGACACACAACAGTTAAAGGCTGAAGTGTCTAAATGGCAAAGAAAGTACGAGGAATCAAGATCCAATATTATTACTGCAGACTTGGCAAATCTTATCATGAGCAAAGATAAAATGTCTTCTCTTGTATCTCCAAATGGTCTTATCTCTATTAAATTAGTCGCAGATTTGCAAAGTCTAGTTGAATCGTTCATGATTTACATCAATGAAACAAAAATTGACCCGGACTTGTTGTTTGAAAAAATCTCCAGGATTTCTGTTCTCTCCAATCAGATAGCTTCACAGGGTGACGCAGGATCTTTAAACAGTAATGAGCACTCCATATGTTTGAGAGATTCCACCAGCCATGCTTTGACTGCTACCCGTTATTATGCGCTCTACTCAAATGTTCTTCCGAAGGTTATCATTGAACGAGCAGTGAGTGAATTGTGCTTTGCACTTTGTGATCTCCTGTCTGTTTCCAAATTGAACGAAAATTCCTTCCATTCAACTTATGTTGATTCTTCTTCCCTCAAAGCCAACCAAGAATTAAAAGGCTCAAACGGACATAGTGATGACATCGCCGTTAGGCCCTTCAGAATGGCTAACAAAGTGAGGGATTCAGAAAGGTACGACAATCCCCCCACCGGCTCCAACAACCCAAGAGAAATTGGCTCCACTTCAATACTTGGTGGAAATTCTGGACTTACAAGTCCAGTCCAAAGCTTGATCAATCAAACTTCACCAAGTCGCAACACCCAAGAAACTCCCACTAGAGTTGGAATACTACCAGATCAATTATCCCCTGCTCAAAATTCACCATCGAAAACACCTTCTAAGGATCTGAATGGACTCTTTGAGAAAAGCCCAATTAGCAAAAATGTGAGATCGATCGCATCCAAATTCAGCGAATCTCAAAATAATTCGCCAAAGCAAGTGTCTCCTAAAGGTAGCATCACCCCTACTCGTGGTGTTTTTGATCGTGTTAGGCAATTTGAAAGTCCACAAGAAGATGGTAAGATCACTCGTTCTCAAGGTCAGTCGTCTCCAACCAATCGCGGCATTCAAAACAACAAACTGTTGTCCGAACCATTCGAAGCAGTTTCTGAACAAGCTCAAAGCCCCAAAACACTTGAGGCGGCAGATGTTAATATCAATTCGAATAAAGTGAGTACTGCTGGCACTGCCGGTGCAGCTGTCATCGCAGCAGCTACTGCCACTGCCGGAACAGCTGCCACACAAGTGTCGCCAGCAAAACCAAGAGGTCTTCTCCAGAGTCTTAAAGAGAGATTTGTCCCCGAATCGCTGAGCAAGAGTGACAAGCCCGAGGACAAGACTACAGACGAGAACTATTCAGATGCATCCGAAAATGACCGCATAGATATTAGTACCGAGAAGGTGACTTCCACTGCAGAGACTACTCCTGCCAAGGATAACGACAGTCAATATGACCAGGCCCTGGAACCATCACCCAGTGATAAGAGTGAACATGGTATATTTAACAATGACCGTGTTCAATCGAAAGCTTCTATCTCTGGAGCATCTGATGTTACCGTTCATAACGATGTCAATGTCATTGAACAAAAACCGGGCAAGAGTGTTGGCTTTGCGTCGTCCCCTCAAACAATCGAACACATCCGTCACAATTCCGACGAGGCAGAAGCACAGGCCGAAAAAAGGGAAATGGACGAAGAAGCTCGAGAAGCTGAAAGCGCTAAAGAAGGAGAAAAAGAACACGTAGTAGAAGAAGAAGAAGAGGTTGACGAAGACGAAGAAGACGAAAGTGACTCTGAAGATGAAGAAGAAGCTGAAGCCAGACAAAGGCAAGAATACAGGAAATCTATGGCTGCTGCTACTTTCAATGTTGACCTTTTTGACATTGATGATCCAGACAACTCCTTAACTCAAGTGTTGCTTTATTTGGAACACCAAACCGTTCAGGTCATCTCCACCATTCAAACTTTGCTTTCTGCTATCAAGAAGCCGGATGCCACCAGGGGTGATCTTTCGGACAAATCTCGAGCCATCACTGAAGTCATTTCACAGATGTCTGAAGCCACCAAGACGTCTATGAACCAAACACGTAACTTCCAATTGAAGGAGCATGGTAGCTGGGTTGTCACCAGTTTGGAAGACTGCAATCACCGTATGAATATCTTGAGTAAATCAAACTCCGAAAAAAATGACTCCGATTTCGCAGATAAGAATTTCAAACAAAGATTAGCTGGGATTTCTTTCGATATTGCCAAATGTACTAAGGAATTAGTCAAAACTGTGGAAGAAGCTAGTTTGAAAGAGGAAATCAACAACCTCAATGCGAGATTAAGCCATGGTGATGACTTGACTTAGCGACCACATTCCATATTTAATTTCATAAATTATTTGTGTATATTTGTATATTAAAATTTTGATACATGCTATTTCCAATATTATCTTACGTATTTTGATAAGAACTGTTGATGGAATTCGGATCGTAACGTGTCATTAGTGTAATCATCTTCTTTTTTAGATTGTTCCTTCTTATTACTGAAGGCTGATTTTCTCCAACTTTTATTCGGTTTCGGGTTATCATCAATTTGAACCAAAGGATTGGATTTTTTAGCTGTCTCAGCTTTTCTTTCTGCCGCTCTTTCTTCTTTCAATTTGGCAAGCTCTGCCATGAGTGCCTCTGTGTCATCTTCAGACCCCTCTTCCAGAGATGAGTATTCTTCATCTTCATCATGGTCACTAGTTCCATCATTTTCATCATCTTCTTCATTTTCTGCAACTTTCTCATCCGGTCCGTCGCCATGGTAGTCAGTGGCAACTTCAAAGCTCGATGTTTCCTCTGTTTCAGATTTAGAATCTAGCGCCTGTTTTCCTTCTTTTGCCAATAGCTCTAGTTTAAGCTCATCGAGCGCCTTTTTACCTCTGTCCTTGCTAATTCTTGCACTTCTATATTTGAGCTTAGTTTGTTGAGGTAAAGCTCTCGAATGCGATATGGTATCTGAGATACCCTGGATTTTACCCCTCTTGCTTTCAAGGGTTGGTCGATGATTAGTAGTCATAAGGAAGCGATAACATATTATTTATAAATGCTCATTTTATATTCGGGTTTAAAATTTGGCTCATTTTTATCCCCAACTTTCCCCACTAAACCCATTCAATGCCTACTTATTTTTAAGATTGTTCGAGGGAAATCGATTCTCCGTTCAACTTTATTTTTAACTAGTGACTAAATTAAAAGTCTCTTATATGCGTACTCAAATATAAACAATGTTTGTGTTTCCGGCCTTTGACCTGAATTATAAAACCAGGAAAAGAACATTCAAATGTTGCCAACAATGCCGAGTCAAGAGAACAAAGTGTGACATATCTTCCATCGACTACGAAGAAAAAGGATGTGCAAGCTGTTTCAAAAATAACTGGAAATGTGATTTAGTGATTGAAAAAGATGAAGATCATGTAAGTCAGCAAGAAACACCTGATTCTCGTGGTGACTTGTCCAGCACCAAGCCGGACGGAAGAATCTCTAGCCAAGGGCAAAATGCAAGGAAAAGACTGAAAGGTAATGAAGTTGGTTCAAGAAAAAGAAGCTTATCCACTAATTTCCCCAACTTCAAAATCACCCCGGAATACCTAAAGGAGAAATTCAACTTCAATTTATCAGGCCAAGGGTCTAGCTCCAACTACCAATATGTATTTCATGATCATCCAAAAGCCATCATTGGTAAACGATTTTCAGATCGTGCAATTTATCACGAATCGGGTGTTTACGTGGACTTTCTGAAAGATGAGGTGGGCGATACCAGCAGATCATACAAACTCCGAAATTTCAACGGTACAATAAAAGATTGTTATATTAAGAACATGAAAACTTACAATTTCTTGTTGTCCATCGATGCTTTCACATTGTCTAGTGCTGAATTTCAATTTGAAAAATCGGACATTGACCAACTTGTCGAGCTATACTTCTTAAAATTGAACTCAATTTTCCCCATAGTCCATACTAAACGGTTTTGGGATGATTATTATGAGGATAAAGCACAATCTATTTTGATATACGCAATGGTCTTGGCAATACTGAGAGATAAACTAGCAGAATCGATCCTAATTGAAATTTTTTCAAGAAGAACAAGTATTCCAGTAGACGAAATCAATGCAGCAGAGTTTCACGATAATTTCGTTGAATTTGTTACTGAATTGGAGATGAAAATTCGTCAGCTTTTACTTATCTTACCAGAGCTTGGAGACACGGATAAGTTGACTAAATTAGTTGTTCATTTGCTCCTCACTCTTCATTTCAAGTTTGACAGGCTCGGAAACGAACATGGGGCTCATGATTTAACCGCTGCCATTAATTTGGCAGGCTCAATGGCCATTCAAATGAAAGACAATAATCCCACAATTTCAAAAGAGAAGGAAGAATATTCCAATAATCTATGGTGGTGTTGTTACATCTTTGACAGATTCAATGCCATTGTTAACTCAAGATTTGTTTTTATTAGACACGAAGACTTCAATGTTGAACTCCCCTATAACAATCCAAATTTATTGAGAATAGTCCAATTGGCAGGATCAATTGAGAAAATGCTATTTTCAATCTTTCAACCATTCAATAACAGTCATCGAGAAGGAGATTGCAAAGAATTAAGAATGAAGATTTTCAATATTGACCAATTTGAAACTATGGAATTTAAGATATGTGATGATGAATTTACTCAAAATGCCGACACACCAACGCAGCATGGACCTCTCAGTATTGCTCGTTTAAGATCTTCATTCAATGAATATGTTGAAGCACAGATCTATTTTTTATCTCGACTTATAAACAATACTGTTATCTTAGCTTCTCAGAAAGCTAGGTATGATGATAACGAAATCTCAAATAGAGTACCAGCAACAAATGCGCTGAAAGCATCCCAAAATATTCTATTTTACTTGAGGAGATTGAGACCGGACTTTTTGTTGAACATGCCGCTCATTCCTTACTGTATGACAATCTCTATGTCTTGTTCGTTAAAAAATAAAGCCAGGGAATATTTGAAATCAGGTTTGGTTCCAGAGATAGCGGAAAATCAATTCCGGTATCGTTTATCCGATTATATGGACGAATTAGAAAAGTTTTCAAGTAAATGGTGGCTCATCGAAGAAATCTGTCATTTGTGTAATGACTTTGTTACAAGACTAGAAGGATCGAGACACAATGGACCTGATAATAGTCAAATATACAAGTCAAATGACCAATCTTTAGCATCTACCCCTCTCACTCTGGGGATGCCGCGAATAAGGTCAATCCCCTCAATCAAGAACATGTTGCAAGGGCCTGATACTGGGAACAATTCTCAGCGAAGAAAGCAAGAAGGTAATTTTAGCGGATTTATTCCTGGTATTTCCGATTCAAGCATGAATGATTCCCCAAGTAATTACCAGGCTCCTCCTCCAAGCAACGAGTATGATTCTTACTTGGAGTCAATTCATATAGACATGTTTGACAATGAGTTCTTCAAAGACTTACCCCAGGTTATGAATTTTCTCCAATAGTCACTTTTATAGAGAATAATAAAAACCTACGATTCGGAATCGGTTCCTAATTTAGAAAGGTTCCACAAGGAAATATTTCCGTGTGGGGAAATTACCCCATAAAATGCCAAAAAAATGTGTTATGTCAAAAGCATTTAAAGACATACAAAACTCCTTGAAGTAAATGTTATTTTCCTGATCACAATCAACAGAAAATGGCTCCAACTGCTTTACAAAATTTATCTCAAAAGGTTCCAAAGGATTTAGACCCTCGCTTCTCAGATCTCAAGGCTAAATTAGTACATCCAAAGAATCGCGAGGCTGTCGTTGCAAGTTGGAAACGTCTTCTCAAGGAGATCGAGAGAGAAAATAAGGACATTATCGCCAGGGGTTCAAGTGCAATTCCAACGGTACAATGGGAGGCTGTCAAATCAAACGGATTTAAACTTCCAGAGGAACAGGCAAAGGAATTTCGAAAAAGTGGTGCTATTATGGTGAAAGGCGTCGTTGATGAAAAAACAATTGATACTTGGTTTGATGAACTATGGGAATTTTGTAAAGAACATCCCGAAACGGCGGGTTACACCTTTCCCAACCCAGCTTCGTGGTACAACTTATTTTGGACCAAACCCCAATCTGAAGCCCGATCACACCCTAACATAGTGAAAGTTTTCAAATCGATTTCCAAAGAATTTTACGTTTCCGATGAGGAGAATACTTTAATTGATATCGGGAGTCAGGTTGTTTATGGGGATAGAATTAGAATTCGACAACCAGGGGCAGGTGCATCTTTGAATATGCATTTAGATTCAAGCTCGATTGAACGTTGGGAGGATGAAAACTATCGTGCTTGTTACAAGGAAATCTTCGAAGGAAGATGGGAAGACTGGGATCCCTTCAAGTTAGATTACCGTGCCTTCTCTAGAGAAGACTTATATGAAGATGTAGGTGGTGCAAGACCGACGATTTGTTCTGCTTTTAGAACAATGCAAGGTTGGTTGGCTCTTAGTGACAACAAAACAGGTGAAGGAACGCTCAAGGTCCTTCCAAGTCTCAAGCTTACGATTGCTTACATCATGTTGAGACCTCTCTTTTGGATTGATCCAGTTTCAGGAAACATTGACGATTATGAGATCGATCTCGAAACTCCAAAGTTTTCTGGTGCAATACCATCTTTAGGTCAACTTTTCTTGGATGATGAGCTTTACCCTCATTTACAGCAAAAGAAGACCTGCGTGGGTATTCCTGATGTCAATAAGGGTGATTTTGTATTCTGGCATGTTGACATTGCTCATGAGGTCGATAAAGAGCACAACGGGGATGGACACTCAAGTGTGTTCTATTACTCTCAAGCACCATTGACTGTTACTAACATACCCGTTTTGTTGGACACAAGAAACAGTTTCCTTGCTAATAAATCACCTTCTGACTTTGCTTCACAACTCAAGAAGGAAGAATATGAGAATGATTTTCAAGGTGCCGACGTGAAAAATATCACTGGTGAGTGTTTACAATCCATGGGACTCAAAGAGTTTGATACTGAAGAAAAAGGGCTTTCAGTAGGTCAGCGCAGAATCAGAGAGATTGCCAACCAGGCATTGAGAGATGGTCACATAGACATCAATCCCTACTTGGATGAGTTTAAGAAGACATTACATTAAAACTTTTTTATTATAAACTAGTATATGTTACAATCATTCTTCATCACTTTGGATCTCGTCTTCCCAACCATCTTCAGCTTCAACCTTTCTAGAAGGTAACAACTCAGACATGTTAGGGCCGCCCAATTGGTTAAGTAAATCAGAAACTTGATCCACAACTTCGGGTTCGGCTTCCTTGCCTGATTCACTATTTATTATCTTGAAACCTTGTGTCAACGAAGATTTGGCTTCAGAAATGAAATTCTGAATTTTTTCGTCCTTGTTAGCTTTTACAGTTTTCAAATCCAAATCTCTATAATCATCATTGTCACTTAATTGTACCAATTCACTGTAACATTTTTTGGCAGATAAGATGTATGCGTACGCTTCATAGTAGAAGACTTCCAAGAGTTCTTCGTTAATATCTTGGGTGTTAGAAGTAATTGAAATTGCTAGGTCGTATAACTCCAATTCAATAGAAAATTTTGCAAGTGTCAATAAAGGTTGTATTAATTCGATGTATTCCATGTTTACCTCAAAAGAATCAGTGTTCGTCTCGCCATTTGCAGTAGCTTCTTGGGATTTGTTTGCAGCTTCCTCTAATCTAGTCTTCTTTTGTTGGAACAAGCTCCATGATTTTTGTAAAGATTCACGAGCTTCTTCGGGTCTTTGTTGGGAGATTCTAATGGATGCTAATAAGGAGATTGATTCTGGATTTTCTGAGTCAAGTTGTAAAGAGTACGAGATCAAGTCGTCGCAATTTTGTTCGGCTTCTGGTTCCATACATAAGTCTGTCATCCAAATTTCGATCTTTGCAAAAATTCCCTGGTTCAACTTCATGATTAAGTATGTTGTCAACGATTCTTGACTTTCGTAAACTTTAGCCAATTCAACCAAGAGAGGATCTTGTTCACCTTGGTTGTTCTTAACTAGCTGTAATTGGCCATCTAATTTTTTCAATCCAGCATCAAGGTACTTCAAACCATCTCTTCCACCAATTATTTGACCCAAGTAGAAAAATTTTTCTGTTCCGGAGTTGGCCTCTGGGTCGAGTTCACAAGCGGTTATAAAGATATCATATGCGGTTTCCAAATCATTGGTTTCTAGCAACACTTCACCAAAAATTTGAAGTAAAAGGACATTGTTTTCATTCCCTTCTATAAGCGGAGATAAAAGCTCCAATGCCTTGTCCGACTGTGATGATTGGATTAAGGCTCTAGCAGTACCGATGACTTCTTCCAAGGATGCGGTTGACATTTTGCCGTGCTGTTTATTGTAATTTGATCTAATTGAGCTTATGTCAAAGTAAATTTTTATAAGCTGCGATGCGATGCACTGGTTTCTGGTTTCAAGAGCTACTATATTAAATCATTTATCTACATAAAGCACTAGTATGGATCTAATATCGTCGGAGCAATACGATAAATTGGTGAATGAATATGGCATCATCCACCTTCTTTACCACCGAAGTCGAAATCAGCATCATTTGGCACCATGGTGGAGTATATTCAATATACTTCATAGGAATGTAAGAAAGATAATTAAGCTCATAATTGATGTTAAACATGCTAAATCTGCTAAGATGCTGATGAAGAAGAAACATCAAGCATTGGAACAAGTCAAGTACACTCTCAAAAAGAAAATATTTAATAGAGCATTTTATCAGTTCAACTCCATCATAGCTCTAGGGCAATACATAACTCTTGGTTTGGCACTACTAGGTACCACAAGTCAAATATATTCCATTTTAGTTGAATTCAACGGCATAAAAGAACTTATGAAGGTATCACATCAGGAGTTTACGGATAAATTGAAAGCAAGTCATGGAAAACTACTCGATGCTGAAGATGATTTAGGAGAAGAAGTAAATTTAGAAACTCTTTCAGCCTCCAACATACGCAATGAGACACGAATTAACCAGGATGAACCTAACGTTCTGCCACCTAAAAGACCCAAATTCGACACGTTTGATGTTTTCCTGTCGCTACCTAAGCAGCGGCCAGCCAAGATGAAAAAAGGAACCATTCAAATGGTATCAGAGTCTGATGTGGCAAGCACTCCAGTACAACTCAATACAGATAATGTCACCAAAGATATAGGCCCCAACAAGGAAAAGAAGAAAAAGAAAAAGAAGAAGAAGAAGAATGATATTGATGATATCTTCGGTTGAACTACACTATATAAACGTTAAATATATTTTTAAACTTCTCAATTATGAAGTAAAAATGACACAAGAAATAAAACAAAAATTTCAGATTTAAACATTGACAGGTGAAAGGCCTGGCCTCTGGCTAAAGGTATTATTAAATCTACCCATTAGTAAAGATAAGCAACAAACAAATTAAAATCATTAGAAGTCGTTAAGCAAAAGCAAGTTAGCGTACAAATTTCAACCAGTGAACAAACCCATATTGCCTAGTAACTTTGGTAAGAAGCATGAGTGTTCATAAAGTCATAGTTAGGAATGTTCATGTTTCCATTTGGGAAATTGCCAACTGGATTGGAAGTTTGTGCATTGGTGATGAAGTTCATATCATTGGTTCTGAGGTCGAAGACATCTTGAAATTGATCAAAGTAGTTTAATTGATCAGTGTCAAGGCAGAACTCATCATCGTAATCCTCAGAAGGCTCAAGCTTAGACATGAAGGCAGGGGGATGTTGAAACTGTTCAAACAGAGGGAAGAATTGTTGTTGCATACCTCTAGCTTGCATGTTCATTATTCCTTGTTTGGATTGGAATTGTTGATTTTGCAAATCTTTCTGGGATTGCACTTGCTCTTGTTGTTGTTGATGTAATTGTTGCGCTGGATCAGAATAAGACTTTGGTTGTGGGGTATAGTTCATGTTAACTTTATTACTTTGAGGAACACCAGGAATCGAAGGGCTAATTGACAAAGTTGGAGAGCCTGAGTTTTGACGATAGTTAGCCATTGGGATTGGCATTTGCTGGGATTGTTGAATTTGATATTGTTGATATTGGGGTTGAGATGTTGGAGTTGCGGACGTAATGGATGACGGAGTATTCAAAACAGGACTGTTATATTGAGCCAAGTCATTACTGGAGGAGTTGGAGGAGATGGAACCATTTGGATGAGAATAGGTGGAGTTGTTTCCAGATGCAGCAGCAGTAGCAACTGCTTTAGCAGCAGCGTTGACCGTTGCGTCATTGATTTTACCGTCTTTCAATTTTTTCAGTAATTGTTTTCTCAATCTATTCTTAATTCTTGATTTGCCTTTAAACCCAGGTGGTAAGTATTTGCATTCACCACCTTCCACATGGATTTCACACCAAATTTCACTGTTTTGAAAATATTCACCACACATACTACAGTTACCAGGGGTACTAGAACGTTCCTTAGTCTTGGTACCCTTTGGATATTTGAAATGTCTTGATTTCAAATGGGTCTTATAGGTGTCTCTTCTCGAAAACCCACCGTTTGGGTGACACTTGTGGGTGATGTTATTTTCATCGATATAAATGGAAAACTTGTGGAATGGACATGAGTAAGCCTTTTTGGAAGCATGCTTTTTCAAGTGACGGGTCAAATAGCCCCTGATTTTGAAAGAAGCATCACAGTGAGGACATTGATGAACTTTTCCGTCTTCTTCTTCACCATCTCCGCTACCTTCTTTGTCAAGTTTGTCATCATCATCAGGACTAAACGGACTTGAGGAGCCAGCTGATGACATTGGAGTTCCTGCATTGGATAAACCGTCCCCGTGATTCTTTTTCTTCTCGAATAGGAGAGAATCATTATTGGAGGAGTTCGAAGTGACTGGAGTTAATCCGTTATCGTGTTTGAGACCCAGGGAATCTTGGTTTAATTTGAATGTGTCTAGTTCATTACCTGGAATTACATCTTCAGTGAAAGCCCATTCGATTTCACCGTGCTCATTTTTAAAAGGTAATAATCTAGTAGTCAAGCCAGTTGAACAAGGTTGGGCGGTACCGGCGACTTTGGTGTCAAGGTCAACATTATTAGAAATCTTTGGGAATAAGCTTGGGGTCTCTTCACAGATGTTTGAGGATTCGATTTCTTCGTGCTCTTCTTTCAGTGACTCTTTATCAAGTGGGAAAGTAATATATTGAGTGGGAATGATGATGCTGACAATAAATGCCCAAGCTTTCACAAGTAAAGCGAATAATGCTGAGTCAGTGAAAATTTTAATCAAGGACTTGGTAACATTTGGAGTTGAGCGACTATTATTAGAGACGTCTTTTGTTTTAGCAGTGGTGAGAGTCTGCACTCTCTCTGATCTAACCGTGTTCATAGTGATGTAGAAGTGAACAAGTTAGAATGTTTCGTTAACGAATTCAAAACAATTTATAAAGTTCTTACTCAAGAGGGATTTTGAAATTTAAATGATATTTTCTGTACTATGTAGAAAGTCTTTCTATTGGTTGAATGTTCCTATGGATTTTGAAAATTTGATGGATTGATTAAGCAAAAAGTATTAGCTAGTTGATAATTATTAATAATTGGAGTAAAGTTTTTCTTCCCTTTCTTTCTTTCCTTTTTTTTTTTCCTGCGGTTGCGTGAGGGAGAAACCTGAGCGAAAACGAATTAAAGTTTCTCTCACAAACAAGGGTATTTTGAAAACTTGAAAAGGAAACTACAGTTTGCGAATGCCTGGTCAGGACCTACACCTACAAGGAAAAACATAGATTGTTGACTATTGTTTCTCGGGTCATTCTTCAAATTCATGATAAGAAAACTTTGTTGGCTATTGTAGACGAAATTGTGATCGCAATTACTTGATTGTTTCAAGTGGTCGGGAGTCGGAGAGGTGCGGATCTCTCAATTGTCGAAATAGAAATAATATCTCTAACTTGCGATTTTCGTGACTGTCACTCACTCGTCTACGATGTATTTACAGGTTGTCATTTCTTTTTCCTCTTGATGAGAAAATTTACATTCCAACTCGGAAAAAATGTAATCTGGTTGCAGTATATTTCCCCTCAGTCAAAACACGACTTATTTGTTATTTGTTCTCGGTAAAACTCTAAATAAAGCACGATAAGTTTGTGCATCCGCACTACCGGATATAGCAGGGGAGGCACTGAGATGGAATGAAGATTGATTGCGACTATTTTAATGTACATTGGCTGCAAAAAGATATTATACAATAAATATAAATAGATAATACAGTTAGGACTGATTTCTGTTACTAAGCATTTCCATGAGATTTGGAATGAGGGATTGCTCATTCATAAACATTTCCATGAATCTATTTGGGTCAAATGACATTTCTTCCATACTTGAAACTTCATCCATGTCTTCATTGAGCGAAGCGCCAATAGCGTTTATGTGAGAAAATGTTGGTTGTTCGTAATTGGGATTCGTGTTGGCTGGTGTCGGTGCTAGGATGCTGGACTCGTTGTCCCTAGTTGCTTCATGACCGATGTTAATCTCTCTGATTTCATTATAATAAGTTGGTGAACTAACTCTTGGAACTGATTTTAGAAATGGTTCAATTTTACTATTGTCATCTGCTAGTAATGAAGCGATTTTCAATCGATCCTTATTGGATTTATGAGAATCTGAACCTTCGTTTTCATTTGCACCGACATCATTGGTCGTCTTATGTAATAAGTATGCTCTTCGAAGTCCTCCTTCTCTTTTGAATGACGATTCTAATTCTCTGTCCAATCTCATGATCTCAGATATAACACCTCCGATGAAAAACCATGTTTGGCTCAATCTCTGGAAAATTTTCATATAACTATCCCATAGATATTCAACGAGAGTTATGGTCTCATCGGTGATTATAAAATCATCTTCCCTGATTTGAGTTAAATCCCCTCCATCTTTCACCCTTTTTTTCAAAGCGGATAAAATCCTCATTCTTGATGTTAATACAATGGTGAAAGTGAGTGACATCACACTTGGGACTAATGAAGTACTTAGTATAAGTTGTTGATCGTATTCGTCTGCTAAGCAACGGTGAAGATTTATTATATTCTTAGCGATTTTTAATGTGCTTGAATCATTGTTTTTACCTGTCATCCGAGCACTAATGCTTTTGAATGCATAAATCATTAGGTGTTTGAGGCATCTGTCGATGAAAAAGACCATGCGGTCACGATAGTCATCCTTAGAAACCTTGGGTAAGTATTCATTTGTAAATTCATCTGGCGTTCTTGGTTTGGGTTCTATCTTAAACTTTTGAAAAAAAGAAGTAATGTATTCCTCATTACTACCAATCTCGAGTTCTTTATCCATGAACTCGAAGGGGTCAAATCCACCGTCCTCGGCCTTCTTTTCTTTCGTCGATTTCATGTGATCTTTTGGTTGATAAATTGATACCATCATGTTTTCTAAGGAAATCGTGGAGTGAATCAATTCCTGAAAGTGAGGATTCTCGGGCATTGGAATGTTGAAGTCATCACGCTTGATGAACATGGCACGTGTATTGGACATGGCATTTATTCTATCAAGGATGAATAGAATCCACCAAAGATTCGAAAAGTACTGGGACTTTTTCTTTTCGCCATTATCCAAAAGCTTTTTATGGAAAAAAGTGAGATGAATGAATAAAGCCATTGCATAGTTAATACAATCAGTTAAATCTTGACTCGATTGTTCACCCCCAAATTTGTTGAAATTGAATTTCAATGCAAGGATCATCTGAGATTTCAATCTTGTCACTTTATCTGTGTCACCAAGCATCGGCAAAACTAGTAGAATTTGGCGTATTTTTAACTCGAGTGTCTTATTGAGCTCTATGCGATTGGTCTCTAGATCAACCCAGTCTTTCTTGAAGCATTTCTGTAATATTGGTAATGATAGGTCGTCATAAGTCATTATTAAGACCATGGAAAAGATCACTAAACTTGGAACCTGGTTTTTTCCAAAATCTTCCCAGAATTCCTCTTCATCTATAATGGGAAGAATCGAATTAATTTTGAAAAAGAAGAGGCCGCATAGCTTTCTCAACAAGTCACCTTCGATCTCGAAAAATCCTGTGGAATTGAGTGTGAATGCTTCTAGCGATAGCAAATATTCACATAAAATTGGATTGTCGATATAAGGTGCTTCAATTTTGTTGCTATGCTTTTGTGCTCCTGTGAACTCTATTTCAGCCGAAGGAATCTCACTCATTCCATATCGGTATGGCGTCGAGGTTGTGTTGAAATTAAAGGTCTCCTTGAGGTATTTCAAATCGAGTCTGGCTGATTCTCTCTTTTGCCTCTTGTTGCCCTGATACGGATCAAATGGCCTGAAATTCGATCTAGCTGAGTTGTGGTCTGACAGAGATTCAGATGTAGGCTTTGTAGACTGGGATAATGGACGTAACTTATCTTCGTGCAGTTTATTGAGGGATCTCAATCCTTCTGTCTTTCTCTTTGGCGATGGGGTCGATGCATCTGTGTGGATATTGGGTGTGTTGTAGGGCTGATATTGCATTCGAGACGAGGGATGAATATTGACCGATTGTTGTGGTTGCAATTGAAGCATTTGTGCTGGAGGCGGTTGCTGGACATGTTGGTGTGTTTCTATTGGAGGCTGCTGGTGAAATAAATGCAGATGAAAGTCATTGGTTAAGTGATTATGAGACGAGGGAGATCCAGTAGGAGGAAAGAATTGGTTGGACGGTATTTGCTGAATATTGGGAGGTATTTGAGGAGTTGCGGTCATACCTTGATACATCATTTGGTTGGAGCCATAGGGAATGTGTATCGCTGCTGGATTGGGCATCTGGAATGAGTGGGGATCATTGGTGATATTTAGTAGTCCTTGAGGTTGATTTTGGTTTGGTATATGGCTTGGGTCTTTGTTTCGGCCTTGGTCTTGTGGACTGGCTCTATTGGGTTTGACTTGAGCCTTCGCTGTGTGGCCTGCTTTAGCACCACTATTTGGCGTTTGTTGTTCTGCATTCGTTATCAAGTCACATTTTATTCCACTGTTCCAGCAGTTATCACAACCAACCACATCGTAATTAGCTGAATTGATAATACATTTAATTCTCTTAGATCGGCATTTTCGACAGCATTTGAATGTTCTTTTTCTTCCCTTGTAGCTTGCATTCAACGCCGGGAATACGAACATAATGAGACTTTTTCGATTTTAATGAACGCAAATAAAACTAGAGACTCATGGGCGTATCTTTAGAGGAAAGGTTGATGTAATATGAAAGTTGGGAAGTCTTGAAAATGTTTTAACAGCTCATCTGCACATTTAAATAACACTTTAACTTGGGTTATGTGAAGGTAGTTTTTTTCCTTCAAACCACTCCTGATTATGCGACCATTCTTGGCCTCGAAGCTTTCTCTGATGACAAATAACTTGAAGAGTTTTCTTTCCCGATAAGACCAGGATCACCATGGTTAGTATCAGCGTCTACATTACACTTCTGCAATCTACACCATCAGCTAAAGCGATGCCAAAAAAAAAATTGGGAGGTGGTAAATAAAGTGATGAAGTAAAGTCAAGATATGAGCCAAGGCGAAGAGATGAGACAGAACACTGTTTCAGTTTCGAAGTTTCTTCAATTGTAAATTAGCTATAGTCTATATTTGGACCTATTCAATATGTTGAAATAATGTTCTTTCTCCTCTTTCTATTCCCTCTTTGACCTTGTAGCATGGTATAGCACCATTGATCCCCAACATTCTTTCGTGGCTCTCACTGTTATTCCCAACAATCTAAAGTCGCTCTCACTATTATTCTCAGTTCACGACTCCTTAGATTTTCCTGGTTCAGCAATACTTATTCTGTCAAGTTTAAATCAAATAGATTCTTTGGATGGATCCCAATTCTCTTTTCTTTTTCCACAATTCCTTCATGTTTCATTGATCATAGATAATTGGTCGATTGATTTGACATATCTGGGCTTTTTTATTATCTCTTAATGCGGAATAAACTCTGAAGATACACCATTCATGCTAGTTTCCTTTGCAAAGAATAACTAACACAATTGTCAATGTCGAAAAGCAAAAATTCGAAAATACGTAGAGCTTCAAAAAGTGAGTCATTCTATGGTCTAATTGAAGTACATTCATGCCAGCTAAGCAGAAAGTCTGAGCTGCTATTTGCAGCCGAAAGCATAACTTAATATAAACTTGTCTCAAATTCATAATCCAAATAGCATTATACTTCTTTTACTGCTAGGTCTTCAAGATTTTCTTATTAGCATCGGTCGTAATTCTCTTGGTCCAATTTCTATTTGAGAGAAGGATTTCCATGCTAATCATCTATATGGCTGCAAGTGGCTGTTAATTTTCTCTTTATTAAAGTGAACTAGACTGTGTAGATAGAGAAGTTCTTTTCGAATTCACTTTTTGTACTTTGTTTTGAGATGTTCAAAAATTCCAACTCGAGTTTAGGAAGACTGTAGCCACGAACAAGGATACTGGAGCATTTTGTATCTTTCATCTCCTTGATCGGTGGGAGAAGACGCCGCTGCGTGTCTTCTGATTTCACGCCCAAGACTTCGGAGTGAGTTAACTCAGAACGAGGAAACTTCACTTCTTCCTTGCTGGCAATAGCATTTCTTGCTGCAACATCGTTGTGTGGCATTGCGAGCTCGTGGAGCGTTCTCAGCTGATTTGAGCCGCTTTTCACTATTGGCTGCAAAACTTTTCGGACTCCATCTCAATATAATTTGTCAAAATGAATCAGCCTTGAAAGAATTGACGTGGGTAACTGATTCTTAATGAAAGGAATACACGGAGCATCGAACGCTTTATTTTCTCCCTTGTCCTTGATAATTACTCAGACATTGTTCAAGATGGTCTTGAATAGATGGGAAATGCACAAGATCGTTGAATTCTTGAAATCTTGTGCAAATCTTTTCTCGATCTACTCGGCCTGTCCTGTAGTCAACGGAGAAAGATGCGTGGTCTAGCATCAAGTTCTTGGTACCATTGGCCTCTAACGGACAATTTCCGCTAGTTGGCCCCAAAAGACTATTCAAATTAACGGGGCTGGTATGAATCAAGAAATGAAATCTCGATACACTTCAAAGTCTAGTTTCTTTGACAATTCCTTTTTTAAAAAAAATACTGTTTTATCTTGTTTTGCAACAATTTTTTAAAAATCTAAAAAACTTCTTCTCAAAATCAGACTCGCTCTAATTTCAAACATGCGCCTAAGATTTATTCCGTGATGCCGCAAATTGTGTTCAACTCACACGACAGTTGGTCGGTGATTGCATCAGTTCCATGGTATGTTGGCAACTACTAAAAGTAATAACTCAAAGTGCTCAAATGGCGGATGGGTATCATGAGATGGGATGTATCGGTAAACTGCCAAAACTTTATTTCTTGTCGTATTAAGAGGCTTCTCCAGAATTTTTTCTTCGAAATACGAGTAAAATTTTTTTAACTATATAATTGAAACGCTTTATAGCCATAGTAATTATACAATACTAAAATGATCTCGAACATACATTCTATTCAAGAAATCGATGGGAAATATTGGTTCCACGAAAAGGACGAGTCGTCGTTTCCGGGACAGTCATTTGCATTGGAAGTTGAAGAAGTTTTACACCATTCCAAAAGTACTTATCAAGATATATTAATATTCAAGTCCAAAACTTTTGGAAATGTCTTGGTATTGAACGGTATCATACAATGTACAGAAAAGGATGAGTTTGCATATCAAGAGTTGATTACCCACGTTCCTATAATGTCACACCCTAGTCCTCGGAAGGTTCTTGTCATTGGTGGAGGTGATTGTGGGGTTGTTAGAGAACTTGTTAAACACGTGAACGATGGAACAATTGAGGAGGTGACCATGGTTGAAATCGATGATATGGTGATTCAATTAGCTGCTCAATATTTACCAGAAATGGCGAAATACCGCAACCATCCTAAGGTCAATATCGTGATTGATGATGGTTTCAAGTATCTCAGACAAATAAGTGATTCTCCAGACAAATTTGACGTTATAATAACCGATTCATCTGATCCTGAGGGTCCAGCCGAGGAATTCTTCCAAGTGAATTATTTCCAACTCTTATCTAACGCTTTGAAACCAGACGGGATTGTTATTATGCAAAGTAGTGAAAATATCTGGTTGAACATTGATTATTTACACCAATTAATATTGAAATCTAAAAAGGTTTTCCAAAACGTTGAATACCTTCAGTGTTACATGCCTAGTTACACCAGTGGTCAATTAGGACTTCTTATAGCCACCAATGATCCTGTCAAGAAATTGTCAAAACCATTGAGGACTTTCAGCTCACACAAGGAAGAAGAAATCTTCAAGTATTACAATAGTCAAGTACACCAATCATCCTTCATTTTACCTACGTGGGCAAACAAACTTTTAAATAACTAATTACGTAAATAGAATCTTGCATCAAACTAATTAATTCTCAGGCCTCGGACTGTCTCAGATCTGATCGAAGTTAATTCTCGATTATGTAATCAATTGATGTGTGAGGTGAAAAATTTCATCAGGCGGTCGTGTATCATTTCAAACCTTTTGGTAAGCCCATTCCCACTCAAAAAATCAAAACAACAGAATTATCCACTTTTTTTAACCTATTCACACTACTACCATTTAACACGACCACTGTCTAGTTATCTAGTAGTTTGCAGAAGCACCGTGATACCATAACACAATTTGCAACCTTCAATAGCGATTGATTGAAATTTATTAGAGTTAAATCAAAATGTCTCGAAACGCCGACGAAGAATATCCCAACAACATTGATGAACAACTCTTAACTGCAGTTAAAGATCAAGTTGGTAACCATCATGACTTAGAAGACGCTCGCGTCAAGCTTGAAGAGATCGCTTCAGCTGCTGCGTTACATGAAAAACAAAAACAGCAGCATTCTGGAAATCACCAAAATGAACTTCAACACAATCAACAACTGCAACACTCGCAGCTGCAAATGAAACACGACCCACATCAACAATTTCAACAACAACTTCAAAGACAACAAGCGCAGCAAGAGGGCCAAAATGATAACAAAAACATGCATCTCCATTTACAACACCATCATCATAACCCGGGATACGTTGAGGACTCCGAATATAACATCCAGATTCCTGAACCAATTATGGATGCTAAGCTGAAGATTTACCCTGTCTCTGAGAACACAATCACTGCGGAAGGTAATTTGATTACTCGTCCCTTCCCAGAACAAGTGTTCCGCAACAGAGAAGATCTCAATGAATTTATTCAGGAATTCGCTAGAGACAATGGTTTCGGTGTTGTTATTGCTCATTCCAATAAGAAGGCTATTTATTACACCTGTGAATTAGGTGGCCGCTACCGTCACAAGAAGCTCAAGAAAGATGGAACTGAAGACGTTGGGGACGCTAACAGCGCTTCAAATAAAGCAGACAGCCCAAGTGGTGTAGATATTGGCAATGGTTATATCTTAGATCCAAATACGAAAACCAAAAAGTTGAGATGCCCATTTTCGATGACAGCTTCTTTCAAGAAGTCCACGTCCATCTGGACTTTGAGAACTACTTGCAATGAGCACAATCATCCTCAATTGGATCCATTGTCAAACCACCCGATGTTAAGAAAACGCTCCGATGAGCTTAATTTATTGATTCTTGATCTTTATAAAGTTGGTACAAAACCATCCCACATTGAAAAGAAAATCAAGGAGCAATACCCTGATGTTTTGATCAAACGTGAAGATATTTATAATGAAATCAGAGGATATAAAAGAAAATTAAAGAAACAACACCGATTCATCTCTGGTGGTGCTGCTGGTAACAGACTTGCTGCTTCCAGGAGAAGTAACCAAAATGACGGTTATCAACAAGTCTTGGATAATGAAGATGGTCACACCCATCATGGTATTTCTGATCACGCAATTCAGTTGGAAATCGAACGTCAACAGCAAGAAGCTGAATTACAACGTCAACTACAACAAGCACAACACGGCCACCATCACATCGATGAACAACAATTGCAACACTATCAACAGCAATTGGAACACGGAATGGACGACTCAAACAATGACAGCACAGCAGCCGCTGCGATTGCTGCTGTTGCTGCCAGCACTGGTCAAAGTCATGGTCATAGCAATAATGAGTTATCGATGGAAAATATAGACAGCAGGTTGGTTGGCGAGTAGTCCCAAATTCTTTCCTTCGTCCACTCAATCCACTCTGAATAAAAATGTGCTTACGTCCTTTTCTCTTTCGAATACCAAAAAGCTTTTTGTTGCGGTATCGAATTCTGTATTTTACCTACCTCATCTCACAAAGAGGAAGCTAGTTTTTATAATTTAACGTTTATTTTGTCCATTAATGCTATAAATTTACGCTGGTCATATAAATTGTAATTTTAGTAGTTGCATAAAACTTACGAGTTGAACTGAACTCGAATGCAGTCATCAAATCATAAGGTCTTCAATAATTCTAAACCTTGACACCTTTCTTCATAAAGTCTTGCCAATTCACCAACTTTCCTACCCCTGATTACGGGCTTCTTGACGTTTAGGCTCTGGTGGGGACTATGCGAAACCAAGTCTAATTTGGAACTCTGAAAATTTTGGCTCTTTTGGGAACTGAGTGTTACGCCAGAGTGTGAAGAAAAAGAACTCATGACAGAGGCGGAAGATGATATGGTTTGATTTGAAGAGGTCGACGAAATGTTCAGATTTAATGAAGATACTGAAGGCATTTTGTTTGGTCCTCTTGATTGCTTTTCAACCTTTTGCTTTTGCATGGGGAAATGATAGGATGCAGTAGATGACGGTAATTTTTTTTCGAGAGATATAGATTTAGTAACAGATGACGATTTGTTCACAAGCTTTCCTTCCGTTGGTTGGTGGATTGATGATATCGAGTTCGGAACTTTAACTGTGTTATTTGGGGTAGGAATAAGCTGTGAATCTTTTGTTTGTTGATTGTTATGCAATTGATTTAACAAATTATTATTGTTGCTTAAGATATTAGTCGTTGAAACATTGGACATTGCCCCACCGTCTTCTGTATCCTCATCGTCTTCGATAGTTATATCATAGGACAAGTCATATGAGTCGTCTAGCTTGGAAGTTTGTGAGTGCTTCTCGCCTTTGATGATCAGCACCACAGTTGGAAATTTATCCTTGTACAAAGGTTGAATCTTCGGCCAAAAGTCAATGAAATTTTTGAAAAGTCTGGTGATTATCAAAACCTGATCCTTGTTATGCAGCAGAAGGAGCTGCTGGCTTATGCAGTAACTCAATGATTTGGCTATAGATAAGGAAGTATGTTTGGTAACTTGAGGATTAGAGACGATATTGTTGCATAGGTCTAATAACTGGCATAAAACCATCCCGTACTCCCGTTCTATTCTGTAATAGGATGTGATGATTGCATTGAATGAATTGAGGGTGTGCTCAAAGTCATTTATGATCGGTAAAGAAATATCGCTGCAAGAAATCAAAGGATTAGGTAAATCCATTAAAATTTTCTTGAAAACAGATGCTATGCAATAAAGATCCCAATCATTAATCCAGATCAATTGATTCCTGATAATGCATTTATATAGTATGTCAGTGTTCGATTTGTTACCCGGTTTGTGGAAAATCATTTCAACCTTATCGCCGTAGAGGTTGACGATATTGAAGATTTGGTAAAAGTGATGGAAAAAGACAGGACTTTTATGACCATCGAAACTGGTACTATTCGTGATGAGACTTTCGACGGGATGTTGAAACTCTATTTGAGATTCTAGTAAAAGATCGTGCTTATAAATATTCAAAGATAATTTCAATTTTGTAAGATCGACGTATTCCGTCAATTCAGATAAGGTGCTGCAGCTTATAACTAAATTGGGATGGTGCATCAAAGCAGACGAAACTCCAACATTGGCAATGGTGCCAGTCAACGTAACATTGCTGAAGTTTTCAAGAACTTTGTTCAATGAAGATAAACTTTTCTTAGTAATGTTGTAGTTTTTCAATATCTGAGTGATGGACTTGACAAACCAGCTTTCATGAACAGTGATAATTTTAACTAAATTATCCAAATTATTGACTTTATTCTCCGGTGAGAGAAATGCTTTTAAAAACTTTATACCCCAGACCCAACTGATTTTGTTAAGCCCACAACTAAACATAATTAATACATAATTTTGATTGGGTAACCCATTCATGAGTGTAGGAATGAATTCATCATAATTTATAAGATCAGCAGATGGCAAATATGAGGTATCGAATACGTAGATAGGGAGTCCAGTATAAGCATCTAGAGAGTCTGATTTGTAAAGAATCCTCTCCATGGTAAGATTAAGTTATTCCGTTGAAGTGCTAAGTAAATGGAAGAACCACAGGTCGCCTTCTTTTGTTCTTTGGGATAAGTGGACTGAAACTTTCGAACGGATCTGAAACTAAGCTCAAGTCTTTTTTTTGCTCTTATGTTTAAGGAGATATAAAATTTATATGAAGGTATAAAATGTTTATTTACTACTCTGCTCTCTTTGTTCCAACGCTTAATTCGTTTAAACCATAATAGTGGTGCATGAGAACATACGCGTTGGACGGATCACGTGAGGGATGCCATCAAAAGGGATTGTCGCAGAGACATGATCAGCGACATTTCGCTTGCCACGACTTTTCTCAATTTGCCATCCAACCTTTAGTCGCTGGATACAGTTGTTAATTGACCGAAACTTTCATTTTATACAATTTATTAATCAATTGTTTGAAACAAGCATCGAAAATGGCACCATCCAAAGCTCCCGAAGAGCCAACCAAAAAGGAGCAATCTTCTGGGACGTCTGCTGATCTGCAAAAAGTGGCTAATTCCAAGCAAAAGAAGCAAGAAGAAGAACTTTCTGAAGCTGATCAAAAGTTGAAAGATGATTTAGAACTTTTAGTGGAAAGATTGAATGAACCAGACCAGTCGATCGATTTATATAATGAATATTTGACTACTTTGAAAAATTTCATCAAAGATTCGACCACTTCGATGACTGCTGTCCCTAAACCGTTGAAATTTTTGAGACCACACTATCCTTTAGTCACTGAAATTTATGAAGCCTGGGCAGCTAAATATAAAGCCAATGATATTGTCATCAAATTGGCTGATATTTTGTCTGTTTTAGCCATGACTTATTCCGATGCTGGTAAAAGAGAATCTCTCAAATATAGATTATTATCTACTGATGATACAATCACCGATTGGGGCCATGAATACTTACGTCACTTGGCATTGGAAATCGGTGACTCCTATCAAGAGAAATTAGGCTCTGATGATGAGCACATTTCTCAGTTGGTCCATTTATCTAGTAAGATTGTTCCCTTTTTCTTGAAACATAATGCAGAAGCTGATGCTGTCGATTTATTACTTGAGATTGAAAGCATTGATAAATTACCTCAATATGTCGATGAAAACACATTTGCCAGAGTTTGTTTATACATGGTCAGTTGCGTACCTCTCTTGGCGCCCCCAGATGATGTTTCATTCCTTCAAACAGCCTACTCAATTTACATCAGCCATAATCAATTGACCCAAGCTTTGAACTTGGCAATCAAATTGGATGATGAAGATTTGATCAAACAAGTCTTCGAAGCTACCAATGATGAATTGATCCATAAACAGTTAGGTTTCATTTTATCTCAACAGAATAACGGCTTCAAATATCCCGGGAACAATGAGGATGTTCAAGAAACTATTTCAAATTCTAAGTTACATGAGTATTACGCTTACCTTGTTAAAGAATTAAACTTGTTGGATCCAAAGGTTCCTGAAGATATCTATAAGTCACATTTGGAAAATGCTAAGTTTGGGCTCGGCAATTCAGGCTCCATTGATTCTGCTAAGCAAAATTTAGCTGCTGCTTTTGTGAATGGATTCATTAACTTGGGTTATGGCACTGATCATTTAGTTCAAACGGAAGAAGACAATAAATCATGGATTTATAAAACAAAGGCACATGGCATGATCTCTACCACGGCTTCTTTGGGTTCCCTCCATCAGTGGAACATCAATGATGGGTTACAAGTGTTGGACAAATACACTTATTCCTCTGAAGAAGAAGTTAAGGCTGGTGCACTCTTAGGTACCGGTATCGTGTCTGCTAATATCCATGACGATGTCGAAGCTGCTTTGGCATTGTTGCAAGAGTACATTCACGACCCCAAGAAAATCTTTCAAACATCAGCTATTAATGGGCTTGGTATCGCATTTGCTGGATCAGCCAATGAAGAAGTCTTAGATTTACTTCTCCCATTAGTATCCGATTTGGATGTGCCGGTTGAAGTATCGTCTCTTGCTGCTTTGGCCTTGGGTCATGTCTTTGTTGGTACCTGCCATGGTGACATCACTTCAACCATCTTGCAAACTTTATTGGAAAGGGATTTTACCCAATTAACAGATAAATTCATCAGATTTATGTCATTGGGTTTAGGTTTGTTATACATGGGCAAGACTGAAGCTGTGGAAGATGTTTTAGAAACCATTGATGCTATTGAACACCCAATTAGCAAAACTTTGAAAGTGTTGGTCAATATTTGTGCCTATGCCGGTACCGGTAACGTGTTACAAATTCAGGCCTTGTTGCAGATGTGCACCGCCAAGCCTAAGGATCAATTAGCTGAAGAAAGGAAATTAGAACAGAGCGAAGAAGATCAACTTGAAAATGACAAGAAAGCTGAAGGTGATGTTGCAGCTCTCCCAACTGAAAATACTACATCTGGTGACATTGAAATGGAAGATGCCGAAGCACCTACTGCTGATACCAAGGTTAAAGAAGAAACCAAGGAGGGAATTAAGGAAGAAGCAGAGGAGAAAGAAGAAACCGAAAGCGAAGAGGACGAAGAGGACTTATACCAAGGATTTGCTGTCTTGGGTCTTGCTTTGATTGCAATGGGTGAAGATATTGGTCAAGACATGTCTTTACGTCATTTCTCTCACTTAATGCATTACGGCAACTCTTTGGTGAAGAGAGCAGTACCATTAGCTATGGGTCTAGTTTCTACTTCCTATCCTCAAATGAAGGTGTTTGACACTTTATCGCGTTACTCACATGATCCAGATTTGGAAGTTGCTCAAAATGCGATTTACGCAATGGGTCTTGTTGGTGCTGGTACAAATAATGCCCGTTTGGCCCAATTATTGAGACAGTTAGCATCCTACTACATAAAGTCACCAGACTCATTATTCATGGTTAGAATTGCTCAAGGTATATTACATTTAGGTAAGGGGACGTTAACATTAAATCCTTTCAATAGTGAACGAAGCATATTGTCAAAAGTTTCATTGGCTTCTTTATTGACTATTTCTGTTGCCCTATTAGATCCTAAGTCTTTTGTCTTAAGTGACTCTAACTCAGAGACAACTCATCAATTATTATACTACTTGACTCCGGCCATTAAACCACGCATGTTGATAACAGTCGATGAAGAATTAAATCCAATCAAGGTCAATGTCCGTGTTGGTCAAGCAGTTGACGTTGTCGGCCAAGCAGGTAAACCTAAGACCATCACTGGTTGGGTTACTCAATCTACACCGGTGTTATTGAGTTATGGTGAACGTGCCGAATTGGAAAATAACGAGGAATGGTTAAGTTTAACACATTCATTAGAAGGTGTCGTTATCTTGAAGAAAAACCCAGAATACATGGAAGTTGACAATTAATTCATCAACTCATACATAAAGCAATAAAGGAAATATCAAATAAAAGTTTTTTTTGACTAAAAACGAATGTAGATCTATTGATTTGTCATTACTGGTTGAGTTAATATTGGATTGAGACCAATTGATTTGGAGAAGAAATGAATATTAGTTGTTTTGATGGACAACGATTGAGATAGTATGCAAGGTCAGCGAGTTTGAAGGATCACTTGAATTCTTGAGCTTTTCCAGCCATTAATAAACCAACAATCAAACCAAACAAACCTAGAACGGAACCGAAAATTTCGATAACCAAAATCTTGACGAATAATGAAGAATCAGCGGCATCACTAATAGCAGCAGTCGATCCAGTGACACCAACGGCAACACCACAGATTAAATTAGAAATACCAACTGTGATCCCAGCCCAAAACAATGAAAAACCAGTATACATATTTTCTTTGGTGTACAATTGAGTCAGGGGAACATCATTTAGCTTAGCAGAGAAAACAATGGCCATGATCAAGCCATAAATAGCGACAACTTCACAGAAAATGATGGAAATTAAGTTTTTAGTTGTGATTCTAGGGGCCTTAACACCAGCACCGATAATTGAAGAACCCGTGATAAAAATACCCCAAGCGGCACCGACAACTGAGAATCCAATACAACTGACAATACCAAGATTAGCCCACATGTAAGGAGAAGTTGTTTCTAGGAATTCACCAAAGTTGAAGGATTCACCAGCTCCATTGAAAAGCATATAGCCTCCCACGGTAAGTAACGAGAACAACGCAAGCGATTGAACGATAGCCATATTAAGATATTTATAAGAATTACACAGCCCTTTCCGATTCAATGGGACTATGAATAACCTGGAAGAATAGATTATCGAGATTGATCTTGAGTCTGTGCTAGATGATTCAATTGGATACTAACTTGGCGATAATTGTTCAATTAGTTTTTCTCTGGCACTGAGACGAACCTGCAAATGTGCTTTAGCATTACAAGAATGCAGGTTGTACAGATCCGTGCACCATACAAACTTGGCTGATTGGATTCTGATCTTGAAACTATTGACGTCGATGATGGCAATTTGACAAGTATAAGTGTTTAGTTTTCCTTCACTGGGATGTTTATTTCCCTCCTTGATAAAACGGGAGAGATGAAATGCAAAGGAAATCGAATAATATGCAGAGTACCTCGTATATCTGAAAGCGAGCGAGCAGATGCATTCTGCGGTACTTCTTGGCAACTGCTTGACGTCAAATTATTGGAAATTGTCGCAAAAGGCAGCATACTTGCCTTTTAGGCCATTACGGTCAATGTCTTCGTATAGCAGGATATTTGCAAGGCTCCCCGAAAACGGAAATCAAATTAAAGTATATATAAGTGCGAAATATGTGGAAAAAAAATTATTACTCATCGTTAGAATTTGAACTTCGCAGCCAACATACGATGAAGAGAGATGTAACTGAGGAGCAGGAGTTAGAGATGGTTCCTGGTGACATAACTGGTGGCGAATCCAATCGCACTGAGCAAGCTAGTTTTCATGATGCAGTTGACATAATTGCAACACCACTGAATTTAGATGAGCAATACTCAGAGGGGAAAGGAAGACGCGATGAAGATGATGAAGACCTCGTAAGACTCTTAGATGATCCCTCTTTGTTCCCCGAAGGAGGAGTGGCTGCTTATAAAGTAGTTTTTGGGTCATTTCTAGGACTAATGGGGATGTTGGCATTCATAAATTCTGCTGGAGTGATGGAAACTTATGTCAAGGCACATATTCTACCGGATGTTCCAACATCAACAGTTGCATGGATATTTTCCATTTATAATTTCATGTCATTTGGTATGGCGATTGTACTGGGGCCAATATTTGATCACGTTGGAGCTAAAAAGCCAATCTTTGTTGGAAGTATGTTAACAGTCATTGGTTTGATGTGCACTTCATTATGCACAGAATTTTATCAGTTCATTTTGGCATTTAGTTTACTTACAGGAATGGGGAATGCTTTGACATTTACACCATTTGTGTCTGCAATAAGTCATTACTTCTGCGCGAGAAGGGGGCAAGCAGTTGGTCTAGCATATATTGGGGGTGCTGTTGGAGGTATATTCATGCCATTACTTTGCCGGTCATTATTTGGCAAAATTGGATTTGGATGGACGGTCAGAATCGGCGGTTTCATCAGTTTCGGTTTATTGATGGCGGGCTGGGTTTTAATCAGTGATAGAAGGCATGTGTTCAATTCAACGCTACATCGAGACTCAAAATTGCTGTTTGCATTGTTTTATGAGATCATTAAATCAATTGATCTCACACTGTTCAAAGAACCAATCTTCAGCATGCTCACGATATCATTTCTTGGGAACGGTTTTGCATTTTTAGTTACGATCACTTATTTACCATCTTATGCAGTTGCATGTGGATTATCAGAATCCCGTTCCTTTCTTTTATTAACTGTCTTTAATTCTTTATCTATACCCGGAAGAGCAATACCAGGTTTTTTGGCCGACAAATTCGGTCCGTTTAATACGTTGTGCTGTGTCAGTATTTTGATTACATCAACATTTTTAATTCTTTGGTTTCCACATCCAATCGGGCACTCAACAGTTGGGCTTTACGTATTTTCTGCAGTTTATGGGTTTGCATCCGGATCAATTTTATCACTTACTCCAACGTGTGTTGGAGCAATATGCAAGACAAAAGACTTTGGTAAAAAAAGTGGTACTGCTTTCTTTGTCCTCAGTTTTGGAGATTTATTTGGGATTGTTATTGGAGGCGCTATATCAGGTTCAGGAACTTTGAAAGAATATGATCATCTCGTAATTTTTGTGGTTGTTTGTTCAATTTTTGCTACTTGTTCAGTCATGGTCTCTCGCTACATCTACGCGGGCGCCAGATTTATCAAAGCTTAATATATAGAGGTACATATATTTGAATCGTTCAACGGCTGAACACGCATACATATCCAAAGTAGAGTTTGGGCCCCACATGGATCAAAAAACGTCATGAAGGAGTAAGGGGTTTTACACCTCGTGCTCAGTCCAAAGAATGTACTGTGGCAGTTTAATGGTTGCAACAAGTGACAATTAAAGTTCTAAAATGTCAATTTCGCCGTTTCGGTTAAATTGCCAACATGAAGGCATGCATGGTAATGCATCTCATCTACCGTATTTTGGCCATGTGGTGAGGCACGTTGCGTAAAAATACTAGGAGTTTAATTTTGACAACTTTGCACAAGCTGACATGTCCCAATTATTGACTACGAACCAAGCCGTATGAAACTTTACATCAAGCTATCAGCCCCTGAGCAATAACAGTACCATTTTGGAGTCCTTGTTTGTTGGTTTTTCGCAATTTCACTAATTAAAGTGCGTTGTTGATTCAAAAAATAGAAAGAAGCGCATCATGATTTGGGATTCAAAACCATCGAGGTACTCAATCAGGAAGAAATATATAATGCTTGTAACACGCATCGAAAGCCATTGAAGACTTATGGTGGTTTGAGTGCTTGCTTTTGCTATGTCTGTTGAATGTGATCATCAAAAGCTGGGGCATATCTACCTCTTTCTTCCAAAAGCAGTTACCATATGATGTACATGAGCGTGCGAGATGGACCCTTTCAGTTCAGGAAGACTTACTTGATTGGGATGATTTCAGATGACTCGGGCTACATTACTACACTTGTCTCAGGTAATCACTATTGTTCTTTTTTGATTTGGCTTAGGAATCATGGGCTTTGTCAAGCTGAAATTTTTTTGCTAATTAATTCTTATTCGACCACCTGGCACACCTGTGTAACAATGCTAGGATAATTGACAGGAGGCACTCCTCGTGCTACTGAAAGTTTTAAGTATAAATACCTTACACTATGACACCTCCTCGAATCAATTTTGTTATCAATTGGCCTTTTTTCAAATGCTTTCAGTAAAACAAACACGGTTTATCTATCCATTGACTTTATTATTGTCGGTCCTGCTAATTTGTGGTGTGACCATCAATTTCATTGATGGCAGTGCCCACGCAAAACTTCGTCAAGCTGGTCTTGTCAAGAGGGACGAAAGTCTGGTCAAAACAGGTGAAGATACAATCCAAATCTTCGATTTCAATATCAAAAATGATGCAAACGCTGATGACTTAGAAACCGGGGAACAACCGTGGAGTGTCAGAAAGGAAGGTGTTCTTAGTGCAATCACTAATCGTACCGAGAAACATGATACCCTTATTGGTTTACAAGAAGTAATTGAACATCAATTGACTGATATTCTCGATGGGTTAGGCAATTCATGGACTTACTATGGAATTCCAAGAGGTACAAACAGCTCCGACAATGAGTTGAATCCAATTCTTTACAACACCAACCAATTTGACTTGATTTACAATCACACTTACTGGTTGAGTGAAACTCCTGATTATCCGTCAATCTCTTGGGGTGCGAAATATGATAGAATCGTCACTGTGACTTCTTTCGCCCATAAGTCTTCCGGCAAGAAATTTCATTACTTGAATGCTCATTTTGATTATGTTACTCCTGAAGCTAGGACTAATTCAGCCAAAGAAATCATTGACATCATTGACAACAAGCTTGGGGACTCTGAGGCAGTATTCTTTGGGGGTGATCTCAACGGAAGACTGAATGAAACAATGTACGAAACGCTCACTCTGCAATTAATTGATACCAATAAAGCCACTGTCAACAATAAGAGAGAATTTGCTATTGACTATAGTGCTGTCATCGATTATATTTTCTACAAGAAGAACGATGACTCTTCATTGAAGCTTGAGGATTATCAAGTTATGGACGGGTTATACAAGGGTTACAACATCAGCGACCACGCGCCAGGTTATGCAGTTTTCAGCATCTAAATATGCTGAACAATTTGTCTCTTCGCTGTTATCCCTCTTTAGTCGACTATTCAATCGCAACTCGAAATTTTAGATGTAGTGTATTCTAAGTTTGATAGATTTCACAAATTACAACTTTTTGATAACACGAATTCATTTCCGTAATTTCCACGAGACAAGTAGTTTAAGATCCTGTCTCCAAAACTTTGCTACTCACAATAAGCTCAAGTCAATTGTCAATAAGCTGAGAAATGTGAGGTGCTTTTCTGTTTGTTGACAAGCCCTGTTGTTTTAATAGCTCGCAGAACCCAATGCCTATTCACAATTAACTTCGAGTCTGTTCACAATTAACTTCAAGTCCGTTCACAACAAACCTCAAGTCTATTCACAATAAACCTCATAACTATTCACAATAAACTTCAAGTCTATTCACAATAATCGCAACTAACCTAAATTACTATTGCGAAAAAATGTTGCTCTTTTCCGGGTTGAATGCTGCACTTCCGTTTTCACGCGTACGTCTTGTTCTCATCAATTACAAACAGGTTTAATTGCTCGGTGTGTACACGACTCCGAAATATCATAGGCATTTAGCAGCAATTTATTTATACAAGTTCTAGAATAGGGTTTTCGGATAGAAGGGCTTACGAGGTTTGTGTTTGCTATCGTAAAATGTGTCAAACCTAATTATGTAATGAATTGTTAAGGCATGAATAATTTGCCTCAAGCATGATGTCACATTGCTGATTGCAATATGACAACTCAATTCATATATAATGAGAAGATTCCTTGTTTCTTGAAATCGAATCATCACTGCTTCATAAATCACAGATTCAGTTCAAGAAAATGCCAACTCACTTATCTGCTAAGAAGCCTGCAATCTTCTACGTTCACGCTGCCTTATTTGACTGCGATGGTACCTTAGTGAATTCCACTGGGGCAATCAGTGAATTTTGGAGGGAATTTGCCAGTACTAGACCTCACGTCAACCCTGAGGAAATTATCAAAACTTCTCATGGCTGCCGTACATTCGATGTGATTGCTAAATGGTCTCCCGATGATGCTGATGAGAAACAAGTGGCAGAATGGGAGGGATCTATTCCTGACACCTTTGGTGAATTTGCTAAGCCGATTCCTGGTGCTGTGGAATTGGTGAAGAGATTCGACGAGTTATCCAAGACCGAAACTGATAATAAACATCAAAGATGGGCCATTATCACTTCCGGTACTTTACCTCTAGCTTCTAAGTGGTTGAAACTCTTAACCATTGAAAAGCCAGATTGTTTCATCACTGCTGAAGAAGTGACAAAGGGTAAACCGGATCCAATGGGATACAGAAATGCCAGAGAGAACTTGGGATATGACGCTCCGCACAAAAAAGTCGTTGTCTTCGAAGATGCTCCAGCAGGTATCAAGGCTGGTAAGGACGCCGGTGCTATGATTGTTGGTATCTGTTCAACATATGATCCAGAAAAGATAAAGGATTCTGGTGCGGATATTGTTGTGAGCGACTTATCTTCCTTCCGCATTGAAAAATATAACCCAGCAACTGATGAATTCAAGATCATTGTTGATGACTATCACTTTGTTCAACCCGAATATTTGATTCGTCGTCCATCTGTTGTTGCTTAAATCACGAATTGAATGTTAGTCTTAATTAGTCCGGTAACTTATAGTCAATAAATCATAAGAACTCTATACCGTCCCTAAGATTTGCCTTAGCATCAGTAACACCGTCAATAGAAACTGCGTGAACTCTAATATGATTGCCTCGACACATTAGTCTCCACAAGGATGTTTTCAAAAAAATCTCTATTATCTCGGGCCTGGATGATGGTTCTTCTCCTAAATTTATGTCCATAACTTTGCGCTTTTTGGATTCTGGTATTTCCGTGACTGTAGAAGAATAGGCCGAAAAGAGCTCAGAGTTATCCGAATCACTCCCAAAAAATTTGATGTACCAATCTTGTTTCATTGTATAGCCATTAATAACGGCTTTAGAATTCGATATTCCTGCTAGAAGAATAAATTTTTCATCTCCGGGGTCTGTCTCAATGAAATCATTAGTCAAATTTCTTGCTATTTGTAAAAATTTGGATTTGGTCTCGCCGACAACATGTAGCACAGCGATCTTGTCAGTCTTATTTATCACCAATTTGATGCCAGGATTAAATGGATCAGTATTGTTAATTTGGATTATCAAATTTCTTTGTGGTTCCCTTACAAAAGGCCTGGAATATAGAATTGGATATTCCACGTCGTTGTGAATAGCCCTATTCATTATGCCCTTTGGAGATATATTGAAGATATTGAGAATAATTTCTTGAGTCTTGGTGTCTTCACTGTTGTAAATTACTTTATGCTTTGTGATTCTTTGTTCTAACTCCAAGAATCGGAAATATCTGCATTCTTTGATTAATAAATCTCGATGTTGGTCATTTTTGATAACTGACGTATTCCCCTTCAATAATTCTATGACATCCTTGAAGAGTTCAGGCGATCTGTTGGGAACACTTGCTGGTCTGTGCGGTGGTGGTCTCAAAAAACCTTCGTTTTCTATTAATCTCAAATGGTCAGTTAGAAGTGTTTCGTAGTTTATCAGGAAAAAATTGGGATGATTACCGCTATCAATAAGTAAAGTTTTCGGTATCTTGAATGATACATTACCAATACTCGCAAAAACATCTTCGTTTCCCAATTGCTCTTGAAGTCTCGTTAAACCGAAGTAATAACTGTCCAGCCATAAGTGCACATACTCATAGTCAGTTTCAATATTTATATGATATCCTTGTAAATGGGTATATATTTTGTCGAAAATAGTGGGATTTCTATCAATGAACAAGATTTGTTCTTCGTTACCCTTCTCCATAAAGAACCTCGTGAAATAAGATGGAGCATCTGATGATAAAGAAGCACCACTTAATCTGAATAATTTGTATCCAACTTGCACAGAGTATACTTTATCATGAGGGAGAACCAACGGTATCAATGGATCAAACTCATCTGTAACTCTCAATTTCATCGGGTGAGACGATTTATTTTTGTAGCGTGACATATTTGACTATCTCGATTGATGGTTTATAGATAAGATTCATATAAACAATATGTGGGATATGGTAAAAAGATACTCGCTTAGTTTTTCTGTTTTTGTAAAATTAATTATCAAAAGAAAAAATCATCGTTACACGTCAAATGTTTTCAAAAATCTATCTTTGATCTTTATCATTGGACCATCCGCTCCTTCTTGGACAATAAGCTAGGGTAAATCTGTGGTGTGACATATTGTTGCCGGTGACTACATTTTTTTGAAGGCTCAACCTTTTCTTAGGTTTATTCACCTGCATTATTCTCAAAGGGTATTCACAACCGAGAGTCTCAAATTACTGCTAAAAGCGACGAGCTAATATTACTTTTACTCATAATGGGGCCCAAACCCAAAACAAGGTCTTTTAGCGGCTGTGCAACATGCCGGGCCCGGAAAATCAAGTGTGACTTAGGACGCCCACATTGCAAAAGATGTATGAATTCTCTGATTGAATGTGGGGGGTATGACATTATTTTAGGGTGGACTGATCCGCTTTCAATATCTCCTAGTGATGGAAGTTTGGTAACTCTAGATTCTGGACATGGCCAAGGCCTGTTAGCATCGTCCAACTTCAAACGAAGAACTGTCCAATTACCCAACTTCCCAAAACACATGAGATACGAGACATTTGCAGAAGTGAATAATGTTCTTGAGCAACTAGATGAAGTATCGAAGACTATGAAATCCAAGGGATATAAGATTGGTCCATTTGGTGCATATACTTACCTTATGAGAGGGGTTAAAAGAAGTTCTTCAGAGACTCCACCGGACGGATTTAAGAAACCCAACTTGAAACCCACAAGTCAAAGAAATCTTAGTATAAAAGAAGGGAAAATAAAGAAGACCCCTAGATCCAGTTTGATTTTTTCCAAAACTGATAATACATATGTGCATTACAACTTACTCAATTCGGCAAAGTTGACAATTGTGGCTATAAAGGGACCTACCTATAAATTTAACGAACAAAGCATGTTTCACATTTTGTATCCGAAGTTCTTTCCTAACACAGATAGTGATGAATGGATACCTGATAAAGGGGTAATGAACAAGTTCATTCACCCATTGGCTGGTGAATCAAGTATCGCTATCATGAAATTACTACCATCTGTCATGCAAGATTTTACTTCGGATATTCTATCATTCGTCCGGTTCAACTTCACCAATAATTATTGGGATGTCCTTGTGGTTCCATTCATCAAGTCTATTGTTTGTGAATTTTTATGTGAGAATCCAATATCTTGGGACTCCATCTTTGAAAAGAAAGATAACCATACTGAAAACAATCCAGAGGACTACTTAGAAGACTACCTGAAGGATGAATTGACCAGAAGTTTGAAACTCTCCATAGTTTATTTGGTCTTTGCATTGTCCACATTTAAGAAATCGAAGAACTCAGAGATTAAAGTGGTGAACGAGAACGATACATTTTACATTGATCCATACTTGAAAACTAGCATTGAGTTGAGAAAATTGGCCATAAAAATTGTCAATTTCCATTTGGATGAGTACGATACCTCAATTAGCAAATTTGAAACATTCGAAGGATTTGACACATTAATGATGTTACTGATAACTCTCATGATCCAAGTCGATAGTTATTTCGGAGTATTCGAGAATTTAGATCTTCTCTATGCCATTGGCGGTTATATCCGAACTAACCGGAAAAACAAACTGTCAGCCGTTTTGAAATATCTAATGAATGTTTTCAAAATTACAAGCATTTTTTACGAAAGCACACAAGCAATCACAAACTTTAATTATGCAATATCAGAAGGTGATGAAATAAGCAAATATGGTGATTTGAATGAAAGTTATGATTTGATAGGAAACGAAGACGACGAAAAGGATGATGAGGATGAAGATGATGATGAAGATGATGATGAGCAGATTAATGAGAAACATGATATCGAAGGAGGAACCAGTTCTGGGAGCAACCTCATTCAAATTCAGCCGCAAGCACTGTCTGAACTTCAAGAGCCAAACAATTCAATGTCTTTCACGGTCAGTTTCAATAAGCCCAACAATTCGGGGCTTGGGAGATCTAGAAGTGAACATATATCCAATAGTTCCAAGATTAAAGAAGTCATGATTCCACGACCCAATCTCAGTAAAGGTTTTGATATTAACACTTGTTATATGATTTATGGTCTTCCAAAGGAATTGATAGACTTGTTTCACGATGTTGTTCAGCTCACGAACCATAAGAATGTGTTTAGAAGGAAGCAAACTATTCCACGAAACTTCCCAAAAATTTGCGCAGACGTGGAAGATCGACTCTTGAATTTTGATATCTCTACAATTTGGACACTTCGTGCCTCCAATGGACAATTCTTACTGAACTACCATGAGGCACTCTGGCATAACGTTAATGCAATGCACTACGCAATAATCACATACTTCAATCGGTTGATCAAAGAAATTCCAATCCAACAATATCAAGGAGATGTGGAGAAATCATTACTAGAATTGGAAAAGCTATTGAGTTTGAAGACGACCGACTACAGTTTCAATACCAACTTTTGGCCAATTTTAATTTGTGGTGCCGATATTGACTTACACAGTAAGTACAGCTATTTAAAGGATAAGTGCCAGCAGATGTGGCAACACAAACAGTATGAAAAATACAATTATTGGCGCTCGAAACAAATCTTATTCGAGATTTGGAACAGAAGGTCTCTTGGTGAAGATCATAGCGTGATGAGCATGATTCGTGAATGGGGGACGATTCTAAGTTTGGGATAGTTTATTTAGTTTCTTTTAAATTTGGCTGCTAATTTTTTCAGTCCCTCTTGCACTCAAGTAATTGTGTAGTTAAAAACGAAAAAATATTGAGAAAGACCCCCAAAGAAGGAAACTAAGAAGAAAATAATCACGTGATACCCCGGGTTGGTTCCTTTCGTGCCCCCACCGTATTTTGCCTCCTGTGCAGCTGTATCGTTTTGTGATTCTCGGACAATAGGAGCATTAAAGGCTTTTTTGCGGAGGTCCCGCGCAATGTGACACTTGCCCGGAGACGGCTCTTTAAGCCAGGTTCAAAAAAACCAATGGTGGTGGTTGGAAAAATACGTTTGACTTGAGAGAACTTAAATGAGGTGGATTCCGAGCTATTGGAATTACTCCGAAGATTATCTTATTGTGCTTCCCTTCTCAGCAAAGCCTCGGTTATAGTAGTCGGAAAAACTAATGATTCTCGGGATTTCCACCCTGTTTTTTGTCCATGATTTTTTCTGTCGCTACTTCGCTGGATTTCGTGGAGCAATTCCAATTGATCTTTCAGATTGTTCCACATTAGTTAGTGTAGGCTAAACGTAAGATAGAGAGGTCAACTTCTCGATGAGGCTTCATTTCTTTGTAGAAACGGAAATTTTTTGAACAATTATACCTTAGTGTTGCCCAAACTGTGCACTGATGAAGTACCATATTCAGGTTCTTTGTCCGAAAACTTTGAGGCTTCCTGCTAATTTTTTTTCCCTCCACTTATTTACCTTGTCATCATTATAAGTTTTTCATACATACTTGAAGTTTTTTTTGCCTACTGATTTAAAGTGTATACCATTTACAACATAAGGGTTTAAACAGTTAGGCTTACGTTAATTGAATCTCCACATTGGATCTCGCAATTCTATCTCATTTGATTCATATACACTTTATACCATCAACACAATTTTATCCATTTTAACGCCTTGTTAACCGCCCTCAATCAACTGACCATTCGAGGTCCGATCCAATATGTCTCTTGAGCTGGAAAGTATCAATCAAGATCCAAAACAAGATGGACAACTTCTGGGTTCCCCAGATTCCGGAAATGCTGATATCTCTTCAAACTCCCCCAATCATCCACGAAAACGGTCGAAAGTTTCAAGGGCTTGTGACGCCTGTCGAAGGAAGAAAGTCAGGTGTGATGCTGAATATTCCACAACACTTCAAAAGGTCACTAAAATTTGTACCAATTGTAATAAAAACTCTGACAATTGCTCATTCTCAAGAGTCCCCTTGAAAAGGGGTCCGTCAAAAGGCTATATCAAAGACTTGGAAGAGAAATTGGAGAACAGCGGCACTTCGAAACCTAGATCTAAATCATTATCCTTTGATATTACTACGCCTTACAATGTTCAACATGCATCACCTATTTTACCCATTCCGGGTCAAAAATCAACTGTTAGCCCAATAAATACTAACGTCCCGACTCCAATTCATAAAGCATCTGTTTCCTCAGCACCAGGTCAATCACCAAATGCTTCTGCGGCCATGCATTCTCCTATAATCCTTCCCCCTCTAATTGGTAACTATCCTGCCTCTATAAACCAACACCAACCTCCTCCACCTCTGCAACAACCTAACAAGCTCAATATTCTACCAAATGTTGCTCCTAATTCAAACCCGTCAAGTCCAAGAAATGGAGTATCTGAGTCTGATAAAATGGTAAGTAAAACAGGGAGCCCTCCCATTCAAGGTCCATTCTGGAAAGTTCCTTACGAGATGCCTGGGTCCAACAGCGGGGTTTCAAGTCTCGGTTCGTCCAATGGCTTCCCATCCAATGGTAATTCAAGAAGATCATCTTTGGACTCCCTCAGTTCCACATCTACTAATAACTCCAGATCCAGACTACCATCGCTCAAGCCTTCGATTTCAGTCAACAGCGATAATGGAATTAGCGACAGTGATGATGATTTCTACAGTGTGAAGTCTTTCAGGGACTCCTCCCAAAGTATAAGCCCCCAAAATTCGGTTTCATCGTTATCAAGCCTTTCTGGTAGGATGAGCAAGAACTTGTCCTTGAATCCAAATAGTAACATTTCTTCCATACCACCACAGGTTCCTATAGCATATCAGTATCAGTATCAAAATGCTCAAGTCCCACCTCCTCCAGGAGCATTTCAGTTTTACCAGCATTCCCAATATCCTCCTCCAGGAATGTACAAGGACTCCAGACAACTACAACAGCTCTCCCCAAACCCACCGCCATTACTACCTCAATCGCAACAGTATCTGGCAAGACCGTTGGTTCCTTTACGCTCCCTTGAACAAAATTTGCAGGCATACTATGAGAAATTTCATCTTAACTTTCCCATACTCCCTTACAACGAAAATGTGATGAAATCCGTCATTGAATCCACTGTGATGGATGAAGAATCGAAGCCTATACTCGATTTTTTTAACGCTTCATTGAGTAGTTTGAACAATTACCAATATCAAACACTTGGGGATAATATTGAGTTGTTCCATAGGCTATTATCGCTCTATCCGTTCAACCATTTCGGTATCAAACTAAACGACAATGTACTTCTCCTATTCTTCTCCTCGTTGGTTTTGTTGAACTATTCGATCCTATTGAATGGTGATATTTATTCATTGGGCATTTCTATGAGTGTATCCATTTTCAATGATTTCAAAGTTTTGGAGAATTTCAACGATCTCATCAGTGAAGTTGACAATAGTGGTCAGGTGGATTCATATATGGATCCCGATAATGTGAAGTTGTACTTACCCAAGCTTTACTATTGCATATTTGTCATTGATCATTGTTATAGCTTGAGCTTCGGTGTTCAGCCCATTCTCAACTCAAATTTTGACTTACTTCACGATCGTTTGCAAAGATTTCTAATTCCATCTCAAAAAGCCTTACAGCAAGGGGGTGATTTCAGTCCTGTGAAGGGCATCATCAACTTTTCAATTGCAAAAATCATTTCTAATATTTTAATATCAAGGAATCAAGCCATATTCAAACACCAAATCAACAAAAAAATCTATCAACAATGGAACGAGTTGCTTGTCGTCCAACCCAATGCTTTGGGGTTGAATTCACTTAATTTGTGTTTTGCCCATTTATTCGTTTCATTGATCAAAGAAAAATATGAATTAGTCGATTACATCGTCGAGACATTCAATTTGTTGAAAAATACCGATTGGAATAATTCAGATGACGACGACGAATCTTTGGAAACGGTCCACGACTATCAACTAAAGTTGGGTAGGCTTTTGAAGAAATTGACTCAAGCAATTATTAGCTTGGCAAATCATGTTTCTACTGTCACTTCCCAGAGGAACGATCAACCCAATGAATTAGTTAACCCATACTTCAACGTGAGTTATGGGCAATGCTACAAGTTAATCAAACTTTCCAAATTAATCATTGATTCCTTAATAAAGCACGTCAGTGATGCCGAATTGGTAAATCGGTCAATCAAGATAAACAATGACTTATCCATCGCTTTCAACTTATTAACTTCTAACTTGAATAATTCGAGGAACGACACATCCAATCTGAATACCACTGAAGGTACCCCTGTACCTGGTATTACGCCTTCACAAGCTAATAATTTAGGAACAGTGCCCGGGCCTAGTGAGATGAATAATTCGAACAACTGTGGATTGGGCTCAGTTTTTATAAATTTGATCAAAAACAAAATAAGTACCTATGATCTATCTTTCGGTAACATCCCCAGCAATACCAATGCAGATAAGAACAACGCTACACGAATGAATATTTGGAAAAGCGAGTTTATGAGTTCAATCTATCCTTTCATTGATAAAGAAAACATTGACGGTTGGCTTTGATACAGATGTTGGCAATTGAGAAGTAAGATACCTCAATTTATTCAATTCGTTCATACTTTATGATTCTTACGTATTATTTATTCAATTCGATAATTTTATTGAGATCTTCATCTAGGCAATAAACGCACTCTACGGTGTATCGAGAAGTATGTATACTGAGATAGTCAAAGTGATATGTGAAAACGTCAATACTTCAATCGTGACGATTTTTTCAATAATATTTCAATCAATCAATTTTGATTTGGGAGTAAATGGCTCTGACAAAGAACAAACTACTCAAGAAACCAATTGAACCACAGACAAGGAAAACTAAAAATGAGATAACACTTGAGTAACCGACGTATAGAACAATCGAGGTTAATCCGGACAAGCTTTCTCCACCAGTCAAGAATAAGGAGTGGACAAAAACGAAAAGAGCACAGCCACCACCAATAAACACTGACTTCCATTGCCATTTGTAGTTTTCAGAACACAAGGTGTAGTAGATCATCAATGCAGAAATCAATGAAGTGGTCAAAACCATGAGAATGAAACAGAAAAATAAGAAACCAAACATGTAGAAGATTCGGTTGAACCATAATGAAGAATAAATGAAATACATCTCGACGGCAATTGAGCCGAATGGGAATATTCCTGAAATAATCATCACTGGTAAAGACTTTAAGTACCAAGGTTGTTGAGGAATTTGTCTTGGAATTTGGTTAGTTCTCACTGGGACGGAAAGAAGTGGTCTCTTAGAAGCTAAGATGGAACCGATAACAGATAGTGGGATGGAAATGGCGAACCAAAGGAAAATCATGGCAAACATAGTACCAATAGGAATAGCACCAGATGATTGGACATAGATCAAGAAGAAGTTCAAAAGGATGAAAACAGTAAATAAAGATCCAGGAACGACAATAGGAGTTAAAATCATGTTCAATTTCCAGTCCTCGCCGCCGAAGAACCTGTAAAGGTAGCCACTAACGAATGCCGAAACAATACTAAAGAAAATGAAGAGAATGAACATAAAAGTTGACAACGCACCCCTGTTGGAAGGAGATAATAAACCAAATAAGGCGAAAGCAATGGTGAAAGAGACCATTAAAAACACTTGAGTTCCACTACCAACAAGGATAGATAAAAGCATTTTACGTTGAGGAGGTCTGAAGACATCACCATGGATCAATTTCCAGCCACTTTCATCAGAAATATCATCATCCAAATTAACTTCATTGTATTTCATGATATCGTTTTTCAAAGTTCTCATTAAAATATGGGCAATTATTATACCCAAAATCAAGACAATCAAAGAGAAATTGATCAAGGAGAACCATTGAATCTTTGGGTCGTAAACGTGTAAATATTTATCCCATCTAGTAGCCCATGCAGTATCAGTCTTGGTGAATTTAACACTGTATGTGTATAAAACTTCGGTTTCAGACTCTTTGCTTAACTGGACTTTAGCTAATTCAACATTACAAAGATCTTCTGCATTTGCATTGTCAGCCACTGAAGATCTATCCAAAGACCTAGGATGAACAGTGACACCCACAACTCTATAAACACCATTGTCTCTTTGGTGGTATTCAATAGAAATATCAAAATGGTTGAACAAATGGGCAACGTCATCCTCGACGTCACCGATGCTGAATCCAGCGCCATAGAAGGTGGTTTCAGTTCTTCTGTCAGATACTGTTATAGCAGCTGGTAAGCCATCAATGATCCAATTATGGTTATAATTGGCTCTAATATTTCTGTTAACGAAAACTGCATCAGTCTTACTGTATTTGGATTTACACAAAGATTGACAAGTTTTATCTTCCAACATTTTAATCTGGAAAGGAGAATTGAAAATTCTGTCGCCAAAAATAATTGAGCCTAAAGATTCCAGTTGTTTCTTTGGTCCACCTTCAGGAGTACAGAATCTGAATTTTGGATAATAGTAATCATATGAATAGACATAAGTTTTCGATTTGGCATTCCCCTGCGAAGATGACAAGTGATGCAAAGAAGGAGTCAAATGATTAACTAATAATGGAATGTTATCATCTTTCTTGTAATCAGTTGGTGCTACACCAGGGAGGTAAAAACCTTGGGAAACACCAACCAAATACACTAATGCCGTCAAAAAACTGTATAAAGAATACATTGTGATGTTCCGGCACCTCCTAATTGAATTAACTCAATGGCACTAAATATTTGTAGTATAGCGTGGGATTAAAAATAGTTTTCAAAAAATCAGAATTTGGATCAATTGTTTTATTTGTTCGTTCTGGTAGTATTTTTTACCTTTGCACACCGCCAGGTTTTTTTTTCACTTTTAGTTTACTATCTCGCGGCTGTTTGTGCCTGGTTCCTGTCAGTGTGCACAATAGACATCAGTTACACATTTATTATGACACCACTACTACACTAGGTATATAATTGAGAGATGAATCTCACTGTTGTCAACGAATGGCCACGTTGAGTCTGCAAAAGAGTCATAGCTATCCATGTTAGTAAATTTGGTTTGTAACTGTATTGCGCTGGGCCCACTGTAGAAGCGACCGATTTTGTTCAATGCTTGATTTTGTTGGCTTTTTTGAAGCCAGCAGTGATTGATTTGATTTCCTTAAGCTTACTGGAAAGCAAAGCTTCGTTACCCACGTAGTCAGGTCTTTGTTCAGAATAATCGCACGTCAACAGTAGTCTCTCGCAATCGCTACAAACCGGTTTCTCTTGCGAACAAGCCTTGTGACGGATTCTGCAGGTCCAACAACCACTTTTGGAACGCGAAGTTGATCTCTTTTTGCGAGGGACATCGTCATCGGACTTGAGCCGTTTGTTTGTTTCATTCTCTTCTAAATCTTCGTATTTGATCGGGTTCAAAGGACTAGGGCTGTCGTTTTTATCTGAGATCAAGTAGTTGATTATGCTAGCATGTGTGCCGTTTGGCATGATTTCCAAGTCTGACCTTTTGAGATTCGATTTAAAATCTTTTATCAATTGGGACGAAGCTAAGTTCGACCCAACACTCACTTCTGTTTTGGTATAATTACCGAGGCCCTTGTGTAAATTCACCAATGCTTGAGCTGTTTGAAAGCTTTCTTGATCCGTGGGTAATACCCCAACACTGTCATTGGATAACAAGTTATTTCCAAATTGACTGGGAGAAATAGGATATGGAAGCACACAATCAACCTCTGAGGACAAAAATGCTTCATCAACGTGTAAAAATACTTGACTGGGCCTTGAAGGTGATCTGTTGGAATGAATAGAATATTCCGGAAACTCCGTATCCTTCGGTCTCCATTGATCTCTTGAGTCGGGAGATTCGTCCAACAAATGGTACTTTTCGAGTAATGTCAGACTTCCTTTCGAATTTCCAATCGGTGATGACTGTACATCGTTCTCCGGTTCAGAATCGAGTTTCCTCTCGTGACAAAAGAAGATGGGAGGTAGCAACCCTTGGGGTTTTAGGTCTCCTGATTGATCGACCTCCTCAGTCATTATTCACATAGAAAAATGTGGCGTGAAAGCTTTTTAGGTCTTATGACTCTAGCAATTGTTCTTTTTATTTAAGATTATTCTGTGTTCGGCTTAAAATTTGCAGTGGCGAATTTTATTAGAAAGTAATGTGTCCTTTCTATTGGTGAAGTTGGGTTGCAAATAATTTCTATTTTCGCAGTCTTTTATTGTATCATATTTAAATAGATTGAGCTATTCATTCCCACTCTTGGCGTGTGCACAAGTATACGCTAAGATCCAATTTAAATTGGTGAGTAAGAATTTACAACTTTGAGTCCATTCACCGTTTGATGTGACTCTAATACTCTTTCCACCAATGGTATCTTTTTTCAGAGAAATTAAGTAAGGTAACTCAATTTCTTCATTAATGCGCATCAATTCAGCCTCAACTTGTGACATTATATCTAAAAGGGCAATCATCGAAATATCGAGCTTATTAAAATTGAACAATTTCCCCAAAGAAAATTCATTTGCTGAGTACAAGTTGAGGACTGTTTTGGTTCTTTCTCTTCTCGCTTCGTTTGGTGGGTTCGAAATGATATCTTGATCTTGGTGTCGCTGGGAAGTGGGTTTAACATATGAAATTTTCACAATTTGAGACCTTGACCCTAGAGGCACAAGCTTATAATCATGCAATTTTATGTCCAATCTTCTTGTGAGAAAAACCAAGAGAAAGACGATTTGTCCTAGAGCTGCATTGATCTCCGACCAAGATATCCTGTGACCGATTCGAAAGCCATTAATTGTTCCATATTCTTCAATGAAGGATATGTCAAAAAATTTATTATAAACATTCAAGTTCCTCAACTTATCAAGGTTGTTTAAATGTGTTTGGTATAATGCCTTGGATTGATCAAGACTGTTGGTTTTATTCTTCAATTCTAGATTCAAACTATTTTTCAATCTTAATATGTCTTGAACCTCAGTTTTGTTTAGTTGATTGAGTTCATTGTTTAGTTCATTGAGCTGGTGATCCAAATTCACTTTCTCCTCGACTAAGTTTTGTAGTTCATTAAGTCTTTCTTTCTCTTCTTCCTCCAATTTGTAGTATTCCTTGATAGTAACGGCTATCTTAGCATCTAGGTCCTCTGATCTTACATTCGATAGCAGGTTACTTTCCCTTTCTTTCAACTTTTTCAAAAATGCAAGGTAATAATCTTTTTCCTTCTGTGACTGGTCATACTTGAGTTTGAAATTTTCAATCAATAATTCAGAGCACTCAGAGCAAAGAGGATGGTCAACATCTTGATTAGTTGATAATATTCTGAAAATATGCTCTAAGGTATTAATTCTTTCTGACATACTATTATTCACATGATTCGAAGGTTTGTGAGCTTGTTGTTCTTCTGAAACAACGTCCGCGTTCAGGTTTCTTTGGTCTTGCCGTACCTCGTCACCTATCATAACGAAAGAATTGAGCGATGATGCGTGTTGTGAGGGCTCGTCGTCTTCATTGACTCCAATTTTCTCTGATCGTATGGGTCGTGGATTGCTTTTAGTTGCTTCCTCGTGCACTTTTAGCCTATCTCGTGGTATGAAGTCATTTGGATTAACTATGGGGTGTTCATCATTTCCGTCCGAAGTATTGATGGAAGCTCTGTTGGCGAGAAGCTTCAACTGATTCTGATTCACAATCTGCAAGCTCTCATCCAAATTTAGAGGTGTATTGCATTTCTGGCAATGAAATATCCGTTCTGTCATTAAAAAGTAAATTATAGCCAAAATAACGTTATCGTACTCTTGATATGACGCACAAAATCTTCAATTGGTGCTCGGGCTTAAAGTATGGATGTGAAAACATATTGATGAATAATGACACAACTACTGTACTGTCAATTACAGATGGCTTGTAGAATCAATGAGAGACTACAGGATTACTCTAATACAGTGACTTACTCAACAATTGGTACCCAAACTTCGAAATGGCCCATGAATGTCAATGTGAGAACAAAAAAATTTCTTAAACCACTTGAGAACCTTACTCATTCGAAAAGAATTGTTTTCACTTCATAAACACCATTCACCTTGCGTTTGAAAGAACGGAGTGGTAGGTAGTTTGGCAAATGGATGATGTGACGTAAATTATGAAAGGATATTGCAGGTGGTGTTGCTTTCACCAGTATGTCACCCACTCTTTGGCATTCTATGGGGAACTCGACTCAAGCTTTTTGAGCCAAACAGTAACAACCCTATCAGTTTTCCTCGATAGTAACGGACTTAGTATAAGTGTTGTTTGGATGTTCACATATTTGTTTCTTTCTGTTGTTTATGCTCGTCGTAATTCAATATAGATCGCCGATCTAGTATAGTGGTTAGTACAGTTCGTTGTGGCCGAACAAACCCAGGTTCGATTCCTGGGATCGGCAGTTTTTTTTTCATTTCTTAATGAATTCAAGGAAGCTTGGAAGGGTATGAATATTGACTGGCGGCCCTAATTGTGTTTGTGCTTGTTAGGTCTTGGGCTTTCGAAATATTAGGAGGGTAATCCGTATTTACTAAACTTTCATTACCCGCACGCATCGAGGTGAATAAAAATCTATCCGAAAATTTTTTATAAGAGAATATTAGGGACTACTGTTATTCAAAATGGACTTTTCAGTCTAATCAACAGATTGATCGAATAGTTTTTTTTACATACCAGCTAGCGTTCTTGACAATCAAATTAATTGTATGTTTCAGAATACTCAACTAATAAACATTCGGATGAACCTTTTATATCAAATCAAAGGATGATAAACTTCGTTGCTTGAAGATTTCGGTCACTGTGAGCACATGATTTCTCAATAGACTACAACGGTATCTGATCATTGATCAAGGTTTAATTGAATGTTTGCAACGCCAGTGCAGTTGTGATACTAACATTTTGAAGGAATAGCAAGTACACCATGGGTAAACGTAATGGGAAGAATTTGAAATCTTTGTACTCCAGACCATTACCTATTCAAACGTCTAATGACGCATATGGCTCACTACCAGAAGTATATCCGCATAATCCCGTATCTTGGTTATATTTTGGGTATACTTATGCTCGTATAGTCTTAACCAAACCAGTCCCTAGAAAATCTCAGCAAAAAATTCAAGTCTCATCAAACGAACTTGGAATTTTTGCAGTTACTGATGAGGAACATATGTATGCATTGTGGCGACAAGGTTTCTTCGGTAAAGGAACTTTGTCGAGATCAGATCCAACATGGAAATCTCGTTTCGAGAGGAAAACTTTTCTCAGTGATCAGAATGTCGAGCTGGCATCCAAAAACCAGCTTACCAACGAAGACGTAACCAAGTTGAGACGAGATGAGCGTAAGAAATTTAAGCATGAAAGAAGTAAAATACAAGACTTGGAGCTTAAACAACGTAAAGTTGACTTGCTGCAGGAGGAGATGGCTGAGCTTGATGCTCTTCGTAAGAAATTGGAGGATTTGAAAATTGTATCCTACGAAGATTCGAATTTGAATGAATCTTTCGATTACGATGGCATGAGAAAAGAGGATCAGGTTCTTATTGACCCCAACACTAAAAGTTTGATCAAAAATATCGAACTTTTACAACTACAACCTATCGAGGCGTTTTATCTCGATTTCGCTTTGAATATGGTTTCTGTGAAAAGTGGAGGGAATGAACTCTCTTTGGGCCAATTGTTCTCTGCTTGTTGTGGTTGTTCGAAGCAAGAGGAAATTTCACCTGAAAACAAGTTTATACTCGACTACATAACGTACCATTACTTTAGAAGTTTAGGATGGTGTGTCCGGTCTGGTATTAAATTTGGATGCGACATGCTACTTTACAAACGGGGACCTCCTTTCAGTCATGCTGAGTATGGGGTCATGATATTTTCGAATCAAAATTCGACAGAGCATCGTTGGAATAACGTTCAAACATTGAATAGGGTGATTGGTGGTGTCAAAAAGTGCTTCGTGCTTGCATATATCGATATTCCACCGATCGACACGTTCAGAGAAACTTTAAGCAAAGTCAAGTGTGGTCATGAACGAGAAGGATTTATTGAGTTGTTCAAACTCTATAAAATTAGTGAGGTTTTATATAGAAGGTGGAATCCTAGTAGATCTAGAGATTAATAATTTACGAATTGATGCGAGTTAAGTATAGGTGAAAATTATTGATTTGCAGCCAAATTTTGCGAAATTGCAAAAAGTAGTAAAAACTCATTTCCTGAATAATGCTCAATACCAGTTCACCAGATCAAGGGCAACTGTCGTCGGGGTGACTGATATTTCATACATATACGGTAAGCTACGCTTTAGCTACTTTCGCTGTTTCTTCTTGCACTGAGATTTGAAGAAACGAAACAAATCTTTGTTGTCGTGGTGACTGTAAAATCAAGATGAATTTTACAAAACTATCACTTCTTTTCGGATAACAACCGATAAGATAAAGATACTACTGTCGATCAATATCAAATGACTTAACTATGGGTGGGAAATGAAAGTAGATATTAACGATTCAGACACGACGTTTTCGATCCAATCGCATTATAACTGTTCCACTCCCATTAGATAAAAAAAACCTGCATGGTAACATGAGATATCCCAAAATGAGCTTCAGTATTTAAAGAAGTAAAAATTCCCGTTAAATTCCTCAGTTTTTTTTCGAGTTGAATTAAATTGTTTGTTTTTGTGATATTTTTAAAAAAAATTAGAGTTGCTTACGTAACTGTCAGTATTAACCATGTCGAATATTCATAGTATCATGAATCCTACCGATAATTACGATTATCAATACAGTGATAATTCCAATAAATCGGGAGATGCAAAAAAGGCAACTTCTGAACCGATTGCTGCAAATGAAGAGAGCACGGATAATAATGTTAAGGTCAGCCAACAGAGCATATTAACAAGCTACGAAAGGATTAAAACTCATTTTCCCGCAGCAAGAATTAAAAAAATCATGCAAAGTGACGAAGATATTGGTAAAGTTGCACAAGCGACACCTGTTGTTGTTGGCAGGGCCCTTGAAATCTTTATGGCAAATTTAGTTGAAGCATCAATCATTGAAGCAAAGAAGAACGGTGTCAAAAGAATAGGTGCCACTCACATACGATCGGCAGTTGAAAATACCGAGCAATTTGATTTCTTGGTTGATGCAGTTGAGAAGTACATGTCCAACAAATAAGGAACTTTGATTTAGTGTCAATTGTTCAGTTTACCTCGTCATGATTATACCGAGAATCAATTGCGAATTGACCTGCAACAAAAAATCAGTAATGACTGACGATTGTATAATAATTGTATATTAATTAGTACATTTCATGGATTTATCACTTGTATATATCCATCAGAGCATCTGTCCACTATTTGTTGTAAGCCCTCTTAATCCCCGACAACTTATCATGCTTTGAAGAAAAATTTGTCAAACTCATGATGTATAGCAATAGTACCGAATATCGTCCCCACGGAGTGCATATAACCATATCTTTGAAGTCATTCTACTAAGCCTGTGTGTTATAACACTTGCTTGCAATTGCCAACTTAAAGCAAATTTATGAGAGGTCATAGTTATAAAAAAATTGAATTGACATTCTTATAGCTGTGCTTTCTTTTTAAGATTTTCGATTTAGCCATCAATTCGTTTTTTCTTTAAAGTTATTATTATCAACTTAACTGTTAGTTAATATGCCCCCTCCATCCTCTAAATCTCATACTAGTCTTGCTTCAAGGAAATCATCCTTCTTCAATGCACATCAATTGGCCAACCCACCACAACCTGATGTGTACTATGTTGGTGTTGATGTCGGTACTGGTTCTGCACGTGCCTGTCTTATTGATACTAATGGTATCATTTTAGGATTAAGTGAAAGACCAATCACCCGTCATGAATTGAAAGCAAACTTCATTACCCAAAATTCCACCGAAATTTGGAATGCTATTTGCTATTGTGTTAAGAACTGTTTAAGAGACAGTGGTGTTGACCCAAGTGAAGTTTATGGTATTGGTTTTGACGCTACATGTTCGTTAGTTGCAGTCAATCAAGAAAGTGATGAACCAATTGCCGTCGGTCCCGACTTTTCTGATGACAAGGAAAATATTATTCTTTGGATGGATCATCGTGCTGAAGACGAAACCAACACCATCAATGCCACCGGTGACAAGGCATTGAAATACGTCGGAGGTCAAATGTCTATTGAAATGGAATTACCCAAAATGAAATGGTTGAAACATCACGCTCCCCTGGGAATTGATAAAATGAAATTTTATGACTTACCTGATTTCTTGACTCACAAGGCAACTTCATCTGAGTCAAGATCCTTCAATTCCACCGTTTGTAAGCAAGGATTTGTCCCATTTGGTGTTGACGGTTCTACTACAGGTTGGTCCAAGGAGTTCTTGGAATTAGTTGAATTACCTGAATTGGTTAAGAACGATTTCGAAAAATTGGGTGGTTTCCCAGGTAAAAACGGTACTTTCTTGAGTGCTGGTGATATTGTTGGTAAGTTAAATGCAAAATCCGCTGAAGAATTGGGATTAACTACCGAGTGTATCGTTGGAAGTGGTGTAATTGACGCTTATGCCGGTTGGATTGGTACAGTTGCAGCTAAAGTTGACGTTCCTAACTCTCCTCAATTTTCAGAGGAATCTAACGGCTCCATCGCTACTTCCTGTGGTCGCCTTGCAGCAGTTGCCGGTACATCTACTTGTCACATCGCAATGACCAAAGATGCCTGTTTCGTTAAAGGTGTTTGGGGTCCTTATAAAGATGTTATGGCTCCGGGCTACTGGTTGGCTGAAGGTGGTCAGTCATGTACCGGTGCTTTGTTAGCTCACGTCTTAGCAATTCATCCAGCTACCTCTGAGTTGTCTCACTTAGCTGAATCTTCTAATTTATCTAAGTTCGACTATCTCAACTTAACCTTGGAAAACTTAACCAATGACCGTAAAATGAGAAGTGTCGTTAGTTTGGCTAAACACATGTTTTTCTACGGTGACTTCCACGGTAACAGATCTCCAATTGCCGATCCAAGAATGAGAGCTTCTATCATCGGTCAATCCATGGATTCGTCTATTAATGACTTAGCTGTCCAATATTTTGCAGCTTGTGAATTCATTGCTCAACAAACTAGACAAATTGTTGAAGAAATGGAAAAAGGCGGCCACGAAATTGACTGCATTTTCATGAGTGGTGGTCAATGTCGTAATGGCTTGCTCATGAGATTGTTAGCCGATTGCACTGGTAAACCAATTGTGATTCCAAGGTACATTGACGCTGCTGTTGTGTTTGGTTCTGCATTGTTAGGTGCCGTTGCTGCCTCTGAAAGTGTCGAAGAACATATAAGAACCAGAGGCAGATCCAGACGCTCTTCAATTTTGAAGTCCCAGACCTCTCTCAACAACTTAACTCATCAAACCAGCCGCCAATCCCAGTCTTATGAGGAGCCCCACTCTCCATACACTGCACCATCTGCCACTGCTTCCAGTACAAACATGAGTACTTTAGTCTATGCTAGTGGCACTGGAGGAAGTCACCATCAACTTCCATCCATGACTCCGGTGGGCGAGGAACCATCTGATTACTTCGGTGCTGACAAAAAAGAGCCTTCTGCTAAGGCGGACACCAGTGATTCCGAAGAAGAAGAGCAAACTTTATCATTTGGCTCGAAGCAAAACACTCAACAAAATGTTCAAAAAGATTTGGGTAAGAAATTAGGAGCAATGAACTTGAAACCATTGACCAGTTTGAGTAAAAAATCTGAAGGCTCCAACCCAGGCGACAAGTTGTGGAAGATTATGGAAAATATGACCGGCCCTGGTAAAGTTATTGTTCCAAGTGACGCCAACCACCCAGACCGTAAATTATTGGATGCAAAGTACAAGATCTTTTTAGAGCAATGTTATAAGCAACAAGAATACAGAGATCTTGTTGATCAAGTGGAACATGAAAACATCAAAGGTTTGAAGCTTAATTGATTTTCAAGACTTAAGTCCACCTGATTTGATTGTCTTTTTTATCAAGTTAAATTTTCGATATCTTCATAGATAATAAATGTTGTATCGGTGACTCGAATTATGTAATGTCAAGGGAATTTTGATAGACTACAATATTAGCTAAAGTTAGAATTATTCTCGTAAGTATAATTTGTATCCACAGTTAATTGGAAATTCACGAAGTCAATTATAAGATCAACATGCAATTGGTTGAAGATTGTAGTTAATACCACTAGGTAGACAACCCCGCCCTAATTCCACGGAGATCAATGCATGTTTTATGTCAAATTTTTAAGCGAAGACCTTTTATTATTTACTACATGATTAATACGACGTACTTATAAATCAGCGAATGAATAGTTGCAATCGATATGCAGGGTGGAAAGGTCACATCAGTGAAAAAATTCGCTTTCGCCATCTTCAGATAAAAATTGCAACAGCACACGTGACGTGAAATACTGAAACATGAATTGGTATGAACAATTATGACTAAAGAAATGGGAGTTATCGGGGTCAGATTGAGCCAGCCGTTCCTAAGGCAGTTCGGGGAGTGCAATTAATTGATCCGGAGATCTTTGGTGTGGTTGGCATTGGAATCTTATTCATAGATCTTTAGCCAAAGTTGTTGCAATCACGTGCATGCACCTAACTGTGGACTTGTAGCAATGGCAAAATTTTAGAGTGCGGCATATAGGCGATTGCAACATTTATTACATCAGTTTATATATAATAAATCTATGCCACAGTGACAGACAACTGTGGAAGTATACTTAACTTTTGTTATTCATAGCTATTACTAGGTTTTTTTATTACTCAATAGAGTTCAAATTCACGCAAGAACGGCGAACCATATTTTTCAAGCCATACTTGTAACGAAATCTACTAACCAAGGACCCAGTTAAGTGGTTTTATATACTTTATTGTTGAAAGAACTTGGTGAACTAGATAGTTTTAAAACAAAACTATTGACATTAACAGTCCGTTTATCAATACCAAACGAACCAATCAACTTGGATCTTTAATAGAAAAGGTCGATCTCTTTGCTTAATCGAGATTGAATTTGAAATACGATTGAAATTTACGTAACTGGATCGTATTGACAAGGAGATACAGAAAATTATTTACTTGCCATTTCCTTCTGAATTTTGCATTTTCCGGAAACGAAACTAGATACTTATTTAAGCTTCTTTGTTTCCATCATTATTTAAAAAAAGTTTTCATAAAGCATTTTAGCATTTAACAATATGTCAGGTATTCCTCATAATGCTGAAGATTCAGTGGTACCTGAACTTCAACAATATAACTCTGATGCTGCTTCAAGAATCAGATCTCATGAATTCATAAGAGAGCACCATCCGAATTATGATTCTATTGATTCAAGTAACGTTACCGTTCCCGAATATGTTGAGCCTGAAGTCACTGTGTTTGACTATGGAAAATCAATCTTTTCAAATCCTCTACAAAAAATCATTCACTATTTTGTCTCTTTATTCCCTATCGCTCAGTGGATCTTACACTACAACTACAAATGGCTTTACGGTGACTTGGTTGCTGGTATAACCGTGGGTGTTGTTTTAGTTCCACAATCCATGTCTTACGCTCAATTAGCTGGTTTAGAAGCTCAATACGGGTTATATTCATCGTTCGTTGGTGTTTTTATTTATTCTTTTTTCGCAACATCTAAAGATGTTTCCATCGGGCCAGTGGCTGTCATGTCTGCACAAGTTGGTAAAGTCATTGCAAAAGTTCAATCTAAACCTGATGGTGCCAATTTTTCTGCTCCTGAAATTGCCACTTTTCTCTCGTTAATCTGTGGTGGTATCGCTACTGCTATTGGTGTTTTAAGATTGGGTTTTATCTTGGAATTCATTTCAATCCCAGCAGTCATGGGGTTCATGTCTGGTTCTGCTTTGAACATCATTGTTGGCCAAGTCCCCGCTTTGATGGGATACAATAGTTTGATCAACACTAGAGCTGCAACTTACAAAGTTGTCATTAATACGTTGAAGAATTTACCTCACACAAAAGTTGATGCTGCTTTTGGATTGGTTCCTCTCTTTGTTTTGTACGCTTGGAAGTTCGGTACTGAATGGGGTCAAAAAAGATGGCCTCGTTACAAGCTTTGGTTCTTTTACACACAGCAATTAAGAAATGCTATTGTGATTATTGTTGCAACTGCTATTTCTTGGGGTGTCATTCACCCAGAAGTGAAAAAGTGGACTGGCCCTAAATCCAAATTTAAAGGGTCATTCAGTACCATTGGTGAAGTTCCATCAGGCTTGAGACATGTTGGTGTTATGCATGTTCCTGATGGTATTATGAGCAGTATTGCTAGTGAGCTTCCTGTTTCTGTCATCATTTTATTATTGGAACATATCGCAATTTCCAAATCTTTTGGTAGGGTCAATGATTACAAGGTCGTTCCTGATCAAGAGGTTATTGCAATTGGTGTCAATAACTTGATTGGTACTTTTTTCAATGCTTATCCTGCTACCGGATCCTTCTCAAGATCTGCTTTGAAGGCTAAATGTGGTGTCAGAACTCCATTGGCCGGTATTTTTACTGGTGCCGTGGTCTTGTTGGCTTTATACTGTTTGACTTCTACCTTCTTTTATATTCCAAAGGCTACATTGAGTGCCGTCATTATCCACGCTGTTTCTGACTTGATAGCGAACTACAAAGTGACATGGAGTTTCTGGAAGATAAGTCCTCTTGACTGTGGTATTTTCGTGATTGCTGTGATCATCACCGTTTTCGCATCAATCGAAGATGGTATCTATTTCGCCATTTGTGCTTCTGCTGCTGTTTTATTATTCCGCGTTGCTAAGCCAAAGGGATACTTTTTAGGTAAAGTCAAGGTTGCAGAAGTCATTAACCCAGTTATCAATTATCAAGATGATGATTCCAGCGGTGGCAGTTCATACTCTTCTGATGATATTGAAATCCATCAAGTGTTAAGTAATGGCAGTCAATACCGTTCTAACGAAGATGATAAAGGTAAGGTGAAGGACGCTCTCAAAACATATCCTTCAACCACTTCCCAATTGAACAAACAGAATCCAAATATTAAATTCCACACTAGGTGGGTACCTTTAACCAAAGAAAACCTCAATTCATCTTTGAATATCCAACCAGCTCCACCTGGAGTTCTTGTTTTCAAACCAGTTGAATCATTCACATACCCTAACTCGTCTAGACAAGTTGAAAAAGTCACAGATGAAGCAAAGAAGCTCACTAGACGCGGTAAGCCATTCCTCTTTACTGATACAGGTTCCAGACCATGGAACGATCCAGGTCCTTTGAGATGGGATTGGTTTGGTTTCAAACCTGTCACGTTAACAGAAGAAGAACAAGAGAAAGACGAAAGACCAATTTTGAGAATTGTTCATTTCGATTTCTCTACTGTTGCTTCCACTGATGTAACTTCTGTTCAAGCCTTAGTTGATTTGAGGAAAGCGCTTAATAATTATGCTGATCGTGAAGTTGAATTCCACTTTAGTGGTATTTTATCACCTTGGATCAGACGTGCTTTACTCAATGCTGGCTTTGGTACTTACGGAGAAGCTGAATTGGTCAGTGAAACAACATACGTCAATATTGCTACTCAAGAAGATGATTTGGAGATTGGTGATGATCGCTTTTACGCTGCAGTAGGTACCAATACTCCATTCTTCCATTTAGATATTCCAGACTATTCTTAGGTGTTCAGAAACTTTCATTTCGTCTTTTTATTTACTTTAATTTTACCATTATTTACTTCTTTACAATTGTGTATTATAATGCCAACTATAATATTCGAGACATCCACAGGTGAACAAAAAAATCTAATTTAGTGTATTGTATAATTTGCATTAATCTTGTGTGAGCATTCTAGGTATTTGTTGTTCGCGTGAAATTTTATTTATCATTGAAAACGCGTCTAAACCTTTTTATTATTCAATTAAAATCTCAACCATCACCGCCGCTCTTTCAAGCTTCATTATCCAATAATTTACAAGTGCTACCATGGGGCAAATGGAAGGCACGTCAAATCCTCTGAAAGGTCTCACATCACCTTCTTTGACCCCTGCGGATGTTTCTGAAATCGTTGATCTTACACTGGCAACACCTTCACCTGAGAAACGGAAATTACCAAATGATCAAGGTGAAATAAATAAACGAATCAAAATATCCACTCCTGAATTTTCAGTGCACACTCCGTCCCCTGAGTCAAGCAGGCCAACATCAACTGGCTCTTCGGTTGGATCATCTAATATTCCACTCAGCTCACAACCCACAACTGACGATATCAGTAGCTCTCAAATTGCAAATAGCATAAAGCCCTTGACACAGAGACAGTTAGAGAAACAAATGGAAAAACAAGAACGCCAAAGGCAACGTGATCTCGAAAAGCAAGAGAGAGATAGGAAAAAAGAAGAAGAAAGGCTAAGAAAAGAGGAAGAACGAAAATTGAAAGAAGAAGAACGCAAAAAGAAGTCAGCTGAAAAGGAAGCTCAAAAGGAGTTCAAACGCAAAAAACTCGAAGAGGAGAAGGAGCAACGTGAAAGGAAAAAGGAAGAGGAAAGAAAGCGCAAAGAAGAAAAAGAGCAAGAGAGGCTAGAGAAAAAGAGAAGGGTCGAGGAAGATAAGTTCAAGAAGGAAGAGGAGAGAAAGAAAGCTGAAGAAGAAAAGAAGAAAGCCGAAGAAGCAAAGGAGAGGAGTCAAATGAAAATATCTGCTTTCTTCCAAGTACGCAATAAACAAAAAGATTCCACTTCTCCAAAAAAGGAATTAGCAGACACGAATTTAGAGTCGAAAGTGACAGAAAATGTGACTCAAAGTATCTACCAGCAAACGTTTCTCCCATTCTTTCTCAAGCAAAATGCCACCCTTGCGTCACCACATAGACTACATCTGGACGAGCTCAGTAAAGCAAAAGAAGATTATGATCAAGTAATTGTTCAAATTCAATCAGGTGTTTCCACCGAGATAAATACATTGAAGGAATTTTTCAAAAATGGAAATTCTAAATCCTTGGACAAACCTTCCACCGCACCTGAAGATATAGTGAGTGCACTCAACTCATCTGAAGCTACAGAGCAACAGATCTATCAACTATTCCAGAATCTTTCACCTGTGAAATATCTACAATTCTATGAAAACAAGAAACCCCCTTACATTGGAACCTGGTGTTCCAAAAAACATAAGCAGATCTCAATCGTCCCATCTGATCCATTTGATACTACTCTGAGCGGACTTAATTATGACTACGACTCTGACTTAGACTGGAATGGTGACGAAGACGGCGAAGAAGGAGAAGGAGAAGACCTTGACGACGAAGATGACGATGAAGAAGATGAAACAATGATTGAAGATGAGGACGAAATGGAAGATTTTGTCGAAAGTAATGATTCTACCAAGAAGAAATTTATAGGCCCATTGATCTCAGTAAGTACCTGGAATGACGGGTCAGATGAAAGCTTCAAAATCTTTGAATGCATGAAGTACGAAATTATACTTCCAAAAATAAATTCCTCCATCGATCCGTTGTTCGATTACTGGGGAGGTCCCGCCAGTAGCGAAGCGAAGGCTCCAGAATCCAAAGGAACCGATACCAAAACCAATGCCATTTCCAACCTCACTACGGTCGACAGTTCAGTTACATCTACGAACATTTTAACGCCCCAAAAACCTACAATCAAAGACCAAAAAGTCATTTATGAACTCCTTCAATTCGTGGAAAAGAACAACGATTTTACTATCGGAACATTGGTTGAATTGGCTAAAAAAGAATTCAAAACTTTCACCAAAGCCGTGGTCAAGCACACCATTCAAGATATTGCCACTTACAATAAAAAGTTGGGTAATTGGGAGGTGAAAGGTGAGGTAAAGGAAAGGTTATGTAAACAATTTAGTTAATAAATGTAATTTAATGAGATTTTTTATCAGTCATTACGCGTAATATCATACCTAACAATTGTATGTTTATTTTGAAGAGGAAAAAAAAAAGACATTCAAATTGACAGCAGTTTACTGAAGAGATTTGAGTTGGATATGAGACACACCGAAGATGGAGAGTCAGATGATATCCAGTTCTTATCCACACAAATGCAAATCAGGCACGAAGAGTTCGAGTCACAGGATAATTTTGAGCTAAAAAAGAGAGAAATTTTGAGCCTGCTAAGTTCGTTCAGAAACACTGACTCGCCACCAATGAAAAGATCACTGATCTTGGATATTCCCAAGAAAACCAAGAAACCCAGGAAGAAAAAAGACCCCAAGAAAGTTTCGTCAATCACCGCATATGTTCGTGATAATTTGGGGAAGGGTGATACATTGAGAAAAGAAGTGATCGATGACAACCAAATTTCAATATTGAAATATTTTTCGGGAGACAAGCGGAAGATTGATGCTATCCTAGCTAGAATCGAGAAAGAGGAGCTGTACAATAAGAATAAGGACCAAAACAGCATTGATATAAATGAAACTCAAGCCCAGGTATCCCAAACAAATGATGGATTACTTAACCTCTATAGTTGTGATGAATGGTCCCATATAGTGAATTGCATTAAGTTGAGGTTCCCAAATTTGTCACACAAGACAAAGAAAAGCTTGAAAACCATTACAAGAAGAATACTTGGACAGCAAACAGAAACTAGTGATCTGCCAATGTGGCTTGAAGCTGCTTCATGTCCTCAAGCTGATTGGAGTCCAGATTCCTTGAAGTGGCTTTACGATCTCGATGATCAGCAAATGGCCAATGACCACAGTTCATTTTTACAAACCGAATCAGAAAAGGAACCGAGTCAGCCATTTGTAATGACTTTATCTCAAGCCTTCAGTGAGTCGGGGAGACACAGCGAAATGGATACTGACTATGACGACGATGAAAATGAGCAGGACAACGAAAGTATCATATCGGATTCAGAGCAAAGTGACGTTGAAATCCTTAGTATGCCGTCACACCAACCTCCTGCAAAACTCGAAATTGGAGAGAGTAATTTGGAATCTTTAATGAAATCAGAAGAGTATATTATCTCAAATACGAAATTTACATATAATGGCGAGGGAGAAACTGTCTCTGACAGTTTTGAGTATCTGCCTTTGAAATTTGGCGTCTCCAACGATACGTTTAATGAAAATGCAAAAAATGAATGCTCATCTCCAGTTGTCCTGGGAGTCAGTGTGAGTCCCTTTAAAACACCAACTAAACCTTTTCTTGATGTTATCGATGTCACTTCACCCACTAGAAAGTATCACAAAAAGCCTCCCATTCGTTCGGAGACAAATATCAAGCATCCACCAACATTACAGGTGGCCAATTCCGTGATATTCAGCACCAAAGTGGTCAAGGAGTCCCAGGCAGCTGATGAGGACTCGCAAGTGGAGGTTCTCGATACTTCGGATATAGATGAATATGAAGAAGCAAACTATTCAACTGCTCGTTCTAACTTGATGTCCCCATCTCAACTCGAAGATAGACAAACGTTGAATTTTGATAAGGCATCCCGGACATATGAAACGGCGAGAGTTCAATTGAAGGGCAATTATCTGTTTGATAAGTCAAATGGAAACGTAATGTTAGTCGGAATCACAACAAGACAACAATCTACGGACGTAATCAGTGACACTGAAGATGAGCTTTTCTATGACAACAACGATATAACTACTGTGGACATCAGTATCCCAGCTTCCAACCAAAATGACACAAGCGATCATTCAATTGTTCAAGTTCCGTCTAGTCCAGAGGCAAACCCGAATAATACTAAATCTGATTTCAGGCCCCGAGCATTAGACATATTGTCAGAAGTGGATAATAAAACGGAAACGATATTCGATTCGATGCCAACTGTTGAGCTAGAAGAAAGGCTTGGGCCGTGGAAAGTTCACGTGGCAGGTAGAGCTGATGCGATTAAATTTTTAGCTCTGGCCTTGCGGATAACTTCCTCAGCTGAATCAATTGATGATGACGAGAATAAATATTTTCCCCAGTCTGACACTGGTGGCGTTCGATTCAGAAAAAAAGTATTTGATCGATTATCAGAAGTGATACAGTCCGATGATTACTGGTTCAGCAAGATCATCAGTACTGAGTGTATCCAATTACCTGTACTTAAAACCTGGCTCGAAAACGATCGATTTATGTTCAGCATCAATAACAACGTATTAAGATGTTTCTGCGATGAACTAGGTATAGTATACGCAGACGGGAGCAGGAAAGATTCATTTCATTAGCATGTATTAATAGAATTATAATTTTAATAAATAAGGGTAAATCAAAGATACTTTTTATGGTCAGCATCGATTTTATCGTCCAAGTATTTGTCATTCAAGTAAGTGGCTAATTTGATACTTATACCACCATTGGCAATCAAACTTCCAAGTCCAAATATCAAATTGTTGAATGAGCTGCCAAACTTATTTCCTGAAATGGCCCTCAATGCCCACAAAGCATGATAGCCCCATAGTATCAATAATGTGAGTGATAACACAGTAATCAAAGCAGCTTTGATGGCTCTATCTGTAGAAATTTCGTCTTCCTTTCTAGCTGTTGGCTTCCTAATTTGTGCCATTTCTGATAACCTCGAGTTGTGAATCTATGGAATCTACCAACTTAAAAATACCTTTTCTTTGCAAAAGTTGATATAAATCTTTAACTTGTGTGCCTTGAGCTGAAAGCTTTTGATACGTTTGATGGTCCTGCATATACAAATTCCGATTACCGCGATTATATCATGCCATTACAGCGTTTGATATATTCAGAGAATTAACTAGATTTTATTCAGAGATACAAAACTTAAGAAACATTAGTCTTCATTAGAATTGTGCTTTATCGATTGAATCTTGGGTGGGGTTATTTTCATAGTAAGTTCTGTCGAAAGGCGCCCAAATCAAGCTTTTTCTTACCATGAAATCAATTTATAAAGCCGACCCTGGATTAGTGGTTGAGCCGCTGTATTATTCGGGTGGTGTCCCTGTGTTCGAACCCACTATTGAGGAATTCGAAGACTTCTATAAGTTCAATAAAGCTATTAATAAATATGGGATGGAGTCGGGGATTGTCAAGATCATTCCTCCGAAGCAATGGAAGAATTCTTTGAAAAACAATTATACTCAAGAGATTCTAGAATCTGTCAAGGTGAAAAACCCAATCGTACAACACATCAATGGCTCTGGACCTGGTGTGTTCTCTCAGCAAAATGTTGAAAGGGCCAGAACATATAATATTTTCCAATGGAGAGAACTCTCTAAAAAACCCAATTATCAACCACCCGCTCAAAAAGGTAAGCCTAGAGGTGCCTCAGCAAGTGATACGCCGTCTTCTTGTGAACGTAAATCTAGTCCAGATGATGAAATTTTCAAGAATCGCTTGAGAAATGCTTCGGCTGCAAAAAAAGAACCAAATCATTACAATATTGATGCGTCCGAATTTGACGAACAGAGATGTGAACAATTAGAGACTGCTTATTGGAAATCACTCACTTACGCGGAACCCATGTATGGTGCCGATGTGAGTGGATCACTCTTTTCAGACAGGATTAAATCATGGAATGTTGCACATCTCCCCAACATCTTAGATTTGATGGATGCTAATATTCCAGGTGTCAATGACGCCTACCTTTACGCCGGTTTATGGAAAGCAACTTTTGCTTGGCATTTAGAGGACCAGGATTTATACTCGATCAACTATATCCATTTTGGTGCTCCCAAACAATGGTACTCCATTCCTCAAGCTGAAGAGGGTAGATTCTTCGAATTGATGAAGGATACATTCAATGATGAGTATAAGTCATGTCCTGAGTTCTTGAGGCATAAAACTTTCTTGGTATCCCCTCAATTCTTGAAGAAACATGGTATCCAGTGCAATAAGATCGTTCATAATGAAGGCGAATTTATGATTACTTATCCATATGGCTATCATGCTGGATTCAACTATGGCTACAATCTCGCAGAGTCTGTCAACTTTGCTCTCGATGATTGGTTCCCAATAGGTGAAGTTACCAAAAAATGTGAATGCATCAGCGATTCGGTTGGCATAAACGTCAGACAATTGTACTGCAAGTATAAAGGGATTCCTTATGACCTTGAGTTCGCAGATCTGACTCCAGATTATACTGCTTCTCAAGTCTCAGTCAAAAAGAAACAAACAGATTCCAAGAAACCCGGAAGAAAAAGATCATTATCCAAAGAAAACACAATTTCGACTCAAGCATCGAAAAAGACTAAGCAGCCTTGGGAAAGGCTTTATACTAGTCACAATAATGAGTGTATCTTTTGTCCCAATTCTCTCCCGAGCCAGCTCTTGATTTCTGATACGTTCAAATTGATCGATACTGATCTTCGAGATGAAATCACCAACAAACACTATAAAATTCACAAAATTTGTGCTAAGATGTTTCCAAAGTACTTGAAAATCAACTGCAATCCGGAACTTGTTACAGGTTTTCAATCCATCCCCAGTGCTCATTTCGGATTTAAATGTCTAGTTTGCGATACTGAGCAGCCTGGGAAAAAACATGACAGAAACCAGTCAAGAATTTCGGGGGTCTGTTTCAAATGTGACTACCCCAAATGTACTCGTACATATCATTCAACTTGTGCTATAGGGACTGGTTCATTATGCGAAGAAGGGCCTACGAAATTATCTAACTATTGCAAATACCATCGAAATAAAATTTCCAAACTCAACGTACCATATGGTGATTTATACGAGAAAGTGAGAAATATTCCTTTGAATTCTTTGGTCCAGTTTGCTTTGGGAAAACCTGACCATGTTGGGGCAACTCAAGGGAAAGACTTCCATTGTGGGTTAGTTACATCTAATAACACCAACGAAAGTACACTCAATGTCCTAATATTTCCTAAGCTTCAGGAAAGTATGGAAGTTCAATATTCTGATGTGTTCGTTGGGTCTAGGGCCAAGCCAGATAACAGTCAATTCTACGGCCTTTCCACGGAGGTTACATCCTCAGAAAAGCGGTTTTCTGATTCGAACATCAATTACAATCAACCACCTCTTGCCAACCAAAACTCTATGAGTATCACTAGCCTATTAAGTCCACATCAGGATTACGTGGCGACTTCTCAGATTACTTATGGGGATAATAATAACGATTTAAGGAAGTCCAATGACCACTCTATAAACCCAATGTCCACAATGAATTTGATCTCTATTGGACACAAATGATAATGAATCTAAATATTTCTACACCGATCATGAAACTTCGGCTCAATTTATTTGTTCTTATGTCAATTTGTATTGTATTGTATTAACCTGTTTAAACACATTCTTATCTACTTTTTTCCGCATGCGAATTTTTCGCAGCCATTTTAAACCTCGTAGCATGAAAAATATCGTGCAAAGAAGTTGAAGTAGTACATGAATATGATGTTGCACATTTGAATAAAAGCTAAAGCAAAGTGTCTCACCAAGATAGTTTAGCAACCAAAGATCCAGGATACTTTCTATAGACGAGTTTTCTAATCTCATCGTAGATGAAAACGACCATCCCAAATCCAAGAGCAATGAAATAGTATTCAACGGGCACTTGAGCAGTTCCCAAATTTTTTTGGATAGCGGGAATATAGTTTATAATGAAGGTAATGGCAAAGGCAGACGGAATTGCCATGAACATATAGATGTTTTTGAATGGTGGCAGCTGGAATATACTCAAATGCCTGGTTCTGATAGAAAGCAAATTGAAGAATTGCATAATGACCAAATTGACAAAATAGATTGAGGATGACATGCTCATGACATCTTCATAATTAGCATAAGCGGGAGAAGAATTGTATGATAGAGTCAATGCCGAGAATGGAATCCCGTGTCTTTGAAAATTGATGAACGCCATCATCATGGAAGTAAACGTATAGAAAGTACCAATAATGAAATATGAATGCAAAAAAAGCTTTCCGTCAGCCAACTTTTCCTTGGTGAACACTCTTGGCTTTTGAAAGAGTAAATCTTTTTCACTTGGCTCAAATGCCAAAGTAATTGCTCCAAGACAGTCGGTAAGGCAACAAATAATAATCATATTGAAAGAAGAAAGTGCTTGTGGTAAACCAAATATAACATTGAGTAAAATTGGCCACAATTCAGCATAAGTACCGGCTGGCAACAAATAAGCTAAAGTTTTCTTCAAATTCACAAATACCAATCTTCCGTACTTCAAAGCTTCCACAATTGAATGAACTGACTCGGTTAAAACTAGATCACTGGCCTCTTTAGCAATATCACAACCATCAACCAACGAAATCCCAACATCAGCTTCTCTCAATGAAGGGGCGTCATTGATACCATCCCCGACCATGCCCACAATATGTTTTCGCTTCTGGAATTCATGGACAATTCTCAATTTTTGCTCTGGAGTTGTCCTAGCGAACACTATTTCTTTGTAATTAGTTAAATTTTCCCATTGATTTTCATTCAATTCTAGAATTTCACTACCGGAAACAGCTATAGTCCCATCAATTTCATATTCCAAGCTCGGAAGGCTCTCTGGTTTGCAATCGGTATAGTATTGTTTGTCTAAATCATCAACTGAGCAAACTTTGTCATTTTCATTCACAATACCACAACTTCTAGCAATTGCAACTGCTGTCAACTCAAAATCACCCGTAATCATGACGATTTTGATCCCGGCGTTTTTCAAAGAATCAATAGTATTGACAATACCTTCTCTTGGTGGATCACAGATCCCCAACATACCAACAAAGCATAAGTCGCCTTTTTCTGCAACCACCGATGTAAGTTTCTCCACGGACTTCAAATCACTACTCAAAGTTTCGGAGCCCAATATTTCTTTATCTAAGACTTTCATAGCAAGTAAGATCACTCTTCTCCCCATGTTTGCCCATGCACGTTGTTGGTCGCAAATCAGATTTTTGGCCTCTGCATTCAATGAGTTCATTTCTCCTTCTTCATCTATATAAGTTGAACATTTTTCGAGTAGGATATCAGGAGCCCCCTTGATTGCCAAAAGGTATGAATCGTGGTGTGAGCCAGGAAGCTTCATGGCATTCCAAGATTGAGAGGAGTGACTTTCCATCAATTTTACCATGAACTTGTTTTTGGAATTGAAGGAGAGTTCTGCTTTCTTGGCCCATTTCTCTGTCAAGTGTTCCAGTTCGATAAAATTTTGTGAAAATTTGAACACAGCTTGGTCAGTAGCGTTACCTGATAACACGCCTCCAACTTTCTCTGCACTATCGTTGCAAAGACCGGCAATGGTATACATCGGATACGGAACGACGTGTTCTTTTTCATCGACAGATTCAATTGTCTTCGTTGTCTGTCCAAAGAAGATATCTGTAACAACCATCTTGTTTTGAGTCAAGGTTCCTGTCTTATCTGAACATAACACGCTGACTGATCCCAAAGTTTCCACCACTGAAAGTGAACGACATAAGATATTGTTCTTGAGCATGGCACCAGCAGTAATTATAAGACAAGTTGTCAAAGCAATTGGTAAACCTTCTGGCATAAATGCAACAGCAACAGAAACCAAATCAACAATTAAGGTCGGAACATTGATCCAATCATGATAGTCTTTTCTAAGCCAAGCAGCCCAAAGGATGATGACGATGATACACAAAATAACAATGATAGTTGTGGTTAGCAACACGAATCTTAATATCTCCTTTTGTATTGGAGTCAATCCTTTTTTGGGTTTAGCAGACATCTTAGCAATTTGACCAAACACAGTTGAGTCACCAGTTGATACAACCAAACCTTTCCCGAACCCACTCACACAGGCAGTACCTTGCATTGCGATACAGAAACTTTCGAGATAGTTCGAATGAGATAATGCATCTCTTTCAGAACGAGCTGGGCATGGCTTGGACTCTCCAGTTAAAACAGATTTGTCAAACATAAGATCATTTGAATATTCTGTAATTCTAATATCAGCTGGAATTTGATCACCAGATTGGAAAAGAACCAAATCACCCGGAACTAAGTCTTTAGCGGGAGAAGATAATGATTTACCATCTCTTATTATAGAGCACGTTAAAGGCATCATATTATTGATCGAATCCATTACCTTGGAACTTGAGTAATCTTGCCAAAAATTGAAAGCAGCCTGTGAAAGGAAGACAAGAATCAAAATAATTCCGAGAATCAAGTTAGCCACTGCTGGTGGATCACCTAAAGGTCTCCAAGCGATTATACAAAGAATACCACCAACCAACAATAAACAACCAAATCCACCAAAAAAGTATATGAGAATTTTCTTCCACAATTTTGAAGGTGGTTTAGACTGAACATTTGAACCGAATTCTTTGGCTTTACTAGCAGCCAAGTTGGAAGTCAAACCATTAGTCAAATGAGAGGATAATTTTGCAGTCACATGTTCAGTGGATTCGATGTTCCAAGTATAATCATCGAAAGGTGTGTTCGAATCGCTGCTTGAAACATCATATTTGGAAGCATCGTCAATCCTGTGGGAAACAGTCCTATAGGTAGTTGGCAAAACATCTTCTGGAGCTGCTTTTTCTTTAATGGAAAATAAAGAATGTTGAGATCGGGTACGCCCATGAAGAGATGGTCTTCTCTTGCGACCTTCACTGAGTTTGACTCTGTTGATGACTTCAGACTCGCTGAATTGGATTCGACTGTCATCATAAAGAGCACTTTCTTCGTCTTCCAAAGGTTTTCTTGAAATATCAGAGCTAAGTGACTCCATTTTGGCTTTTTCACGGTCTTTTTTTGGCTCTGTGTAGTCCTCAAGGATTCAATCTAAGGTCAGTCCATTAATCAAATCATTCCTAGTGATAACTCTACATTTTTATACTAGCTTTGTCCACACAATTGTAAATCGTTGAGTATACCAATTGTTTGCGTGATTTTTCGAAAAACAACTTCTTAATTGGGACTGCTACGCCACCTATCCTAAGTTGTTCAGGTTTGTTAAACGAGAAAATTAGGGGTACACCATCTTAGAATGTAACAAGAACAACAAATCAATCAAATCCCTCAGTATTAATGATAATGTAGGCTGCTAAAATTTGAGGGATTTCAAGAATTCGATATTGTATGCTGCTGAAATTTGAGGGATTTCAAGAAAATGAAGAATAATGTTTTTGCGCCCAATTAAATATACTCAGTAATTTATTTTAAACCCGCAAATATATTGTGACTTATTGAGACTTCGTTAACAGCTCGACAGATGGAAACGATTTTGAGCTACTGAAATTGCCGTAGTGTTTGACTGTAAGAGACAAGTTTTTCGTAACAAAAAAATTACAAAGTTAGAGACGGAAAAAAGAACTAGTGATGGGATAGAGGAAATGTGATGTCATAACTAAAATGGAGAATATGTCTTTTTTTGGGTGCCTATCAAACACGGAATTGGCTTCATTTTGCATTAATTCTCCCAACTTAATAACTTAGTTTTGGCTGACACTGCAGAACATTCTGTATTTGTACATTTTTTGCAATTAGTGGTGCGGCATGAAAAACCAAATAAAAATTGCGTCTGAACAATTTGATTAAAATCACTCTTCTAATACCTGATGAAAACTCGTGTCGCTTCCCGAAGGATGCAGCCAAGGCGATCCGGTCGGGTAAGTGGACGCTCAGTTCCATCTAAAGAAAGTGACAACGAGACGAGTGATGAAGATATAATAAGTGAAGAAGAATCTGAAGATATAGTTGATCCAATAGTTAAAAGGCCCAAACTACAACGGCAAAATGATACGGAGGCCAATAATCGTAGTCCCATCAAGTCATTTTTGAGAAAAAGTGAATCCGTTGCAAGAATTGCTTCCAGAGAAACTGAAGAATACCAACAATGGACCGATAAGTATAGCCCTACTACATCTGATGAACTTTGTTTGAATCCAAAAAAGCTCAAAGAGGTGAAAAGTTTAATGAGCGATGTGTTCGGTGGAAAGGATAGTAAGTGCCGCATGATTGTATTTACAGGACCTTCGGGCAGTTGTAAATCTATCACTGCAAAAGTAATTACGAATGAACTTTTGAATCAAAGAAAACAATCTTTAAACACGGGGCTTGGTTCGTATATTGAGGGATTTTCGAATGATACAAGTAACAACTGGATTGAATACTTGGATACAGTTATTTCACTGGTTCCTCAACCTCTTCGATTTTCGGAATTTTTACAAGATTGTAAATATAGGGTCGGCCCAAGTTTATCTGGTATAATTATAGAGGAGCTACCCAATATTTTCCATGATGAAACTTTAGCAAAATTTAGACAATGCTTGAGAGAATGGATTTATTCAAGCTCTCCGACTCCACCATTGATTTTATGCTTGACAGAAGTAGAACTCGAAAGCACGCGTTATGAATACTTCAACATTGAAAATAACTTGACCATTGAAACTCTACTTGGTAAAGATTTCCTCTTCTCTGGTAAACTGGATGGCCTAATAAAACATATCAAATTCAATCCAATTGCTCGAACTTATCTTCGAAAAGTCACAAATAAAATTATCAGTAATGAGTCCCGAATTTTCCAAGATATACCTAAGAAGGATACCGAAAAATTCTTAGATATGATCATGGAAACTGGTGATGTAAGGTCGACCATATCCAGTTTGGAATTTTGGGCAAAATTGAAGCGAACAAGTCACACTGAAGAAAGATTTGTGAATGAAGATGATCTCTTCATGAGAGAGCATCAAATCAATTTGTTTCATGCCATCGGTAAAATAATATTCTCTAGTTCCAAATTTGCCCATGATGAAGATGAAGTAGCTGACTATAAATCCATTGAAGCAGTGATCAAAAATTACAATAACCCTGAGTTACTTTTACTTTCAATATTGGAAAACTATCAGATCTATAATGATTCGAATTATGACTTGAGTATAGCAAGTAACATTGTTGATCGACTTAGTATAAGCGATATCATAAGTGGATCAGAAGAAGGTAAGGAAGTTGCATTGAGAGGTGCAAGAAGTGAATTAAGAAAGATTAGTGGTACCAGATCGAAACCACAAATGATTAAATTCCCTCGTCAGTTTAAAATGATCAAGGAGTACAATAGGACTAGAAACGAACTCAAGGAATACCAGAGGTGGTGTAACGAATTGAGGAACAGTTTCCAAGATTTGAATTTGATCGATGGTTATTACCTCCCGTTAATTTACAACTCACTTCGTTACAAAATGAGGTATGGCAAGACTAGATTCACCTATAACAGATTGGGTGGAAGATTCCAACAAATATTTGCTGATAATGAGATCCCAATCATAGACACTGAGGAGAATCCTCTTAATGCAACGGCAAAAGATCAGTTTCAAGTTGATATCATTGACCAGAAACAACGGGCAAACAACGAAGAATTCAAAGATGAATTAGACGAGAATGAGCAAGTTTTGAGTGATCCGGTAGAAGATAGTGACGACAGTACAGAGAACGATTTTGATGATTCACTAGATGGCGACAAATTTGATGTTTTGATAAGCCAATCCCAAATAAATATGTCAAATAGCCAGCCACAAAAGTCCAAATTGAGGCTACAAAAATCCAACACTGATACAGACAGTGATGGAGATTTCGATTTACTGGATGATCCCGAGCTTGACAGAATTCTTTCACAAAGAAAGCAAAAATAGATTACATGTATAATAGTTGGTTTTGTAAATATGACATTAATGTACAAGGACAAAAGTTATTTCAGTCGAAGTCTATGATTGATAGAAAATGAATAAATTAAATGGAGCCGTCAACTGAATTTTGGAAAAAATCAGGGTCTTCTTCAATAGATTCTTTGATGATATCTAGACCACCTTGAAATTCTCCATTTATATATAACTGAGGAAAAGTTGGCCAGTCACTGAATGTTTTAAGGCCTTGTCTAACGGAGTCATCTTTCAAGATATCGAAAAATCCGAATCTTACTTGATGTTCTCTTAAGATAGCAACCAATTGTCTTGAAAAACCACATTGAGGTGAAGAAGGAGAACCCTTCATAAATAACATAACTGGTGCTGCGCTGGTTAATTTCTTTAATCTTTCATTAAGAGCCTCAGGTGATTCTTCAACAGCTGAAGCTGGTGCTGCAGGTTGACTCTTAACGTCTTCAGGTTGTGCCAGAACTTGAGGAGCAGTGGCAGCAGATTTATCAGAGAATTGGTTCAAAGCACTTATAAATTCTTTTGGATCAGCACCGGATAATTCTTTCAATATGGTTGAGTTTCTGATAAGAATGAAATAAGGAACAGCGCTGACTTCGAATAACTCACTTATTTCAGAAAGATCGTCAGCATTGATTGAAAGGAAAAGTACTGAAGGATTTGCATTTGCCAATGTCTTGAAAACTGAATTCATAGTTTGACAAGGACCTGCCCATGGAGTATGGAAATATAATGCTATCAACTTGGTGGGATCATTTCTGGTTAACTCAGTGAATTGAGATTCACTTTCAACTTCAACCACGGACATGATTTTAGCTAATTTTTAGAAAGCACGAATTATTACAATTAATAATGTTTGTCTCGATGGAAACTTTTCGAACGACTAACTATGGTGTCAGAGATCACGTGATTAGTAAAAATTGACTCTCTATCACGTGATGTGTTTGCACTTTCAAGCCACCTTCATTCGAGAGAAAAAAACCAATTACATGCTTATGTAATACAATAAACAAGGACCTCAATTCGCAGTTTGTATCTCTGTGCTAAGTTCGGGCAGAATTGAGGCCTTATAATACGTTTGATAAAGTTTTGATGTATTAAGGGAGTCATTAACTGCGGAATCAGTTCGACATACCCCACATGATCTATTTGAGGCGCATTTATGCTTTAATTTAGTCATGAAGTATTAATGCTGAAATTCGGTCAATTTTCGGAGTGTTAGTACTTATTTTTTCGACTCACAGTTAAAAATCTCGGAGTTCACGGCTTCTAAAATGCAAACTTATCCGATATATTCTCAAACACCCAAATTGCCTTCTCTCGGCTTGAAAGTTCAGGTCATCTTTATTATTTCCTAGTATAAAAATGCAGCCATGGAGTTAAATGGTTGGTGAACACTTAATTTGAGTAAGGAGTCCGATTTAACCACGCCCATCGGGGCTAATTACTGTGATTACCGAGCGCAACAAAGACCTACCCCAGATTTGGTTAATTTAAGCGTTCAGTAAATCTGCACCTCGGACTTGCCCTTCGGATTCTGCCCCTTGGCTGTAATAGATTGTCTTCATTGGTTAGGACATTCCCCCACCCCCACATTTCATAGAGTGTATATAGTTTCAAGTCTATTGTAATTTAGAAATATTATTGCAGGTTATAAAGTTTCCGAAGTTAATGTATACTCTCATGGCGCATATTTTAAATAATTTTTTACAGGTTGTCGTCATCCCCGGATTTTATAAAGGAGTTTACACAAAATTGTTGGCACTTAGAGTAGATCCTGGCGTCAAACGCTTCAGATATTAGTTTTTTAGAAAAAAAAACATCTACAAATTCTTAAATAATACTTCTTTTCTTCTCTCGGATACTCATTCATTAAAATCCTACTTATACAATTTCGAAATTGACAACTAGTGAAAGAACTGACAATTCTAGAAGCATTCTAATTTACATTTGAAATTCGCTTTCTCGCTACTAAAATTCCGTTCATACTCATTTCTTTGATATCCGAATTTTTGTCCCATAATTTACAGTAATAACTCCAGAAGTTAATTCCATCCTTTCAAATCCAACAAAAGTTCGTATTACGGAAGGAACCAAATCACTAATCCAAAAGAAGGCCTTGATTTGCTTATTGTATTAATACTCGGCATCCTATTATTGAAGCGTACTTTGAAACAATCCGGTCCGCTATTTAGTGATAATTTGCGGGCATTCTAAATTTTGCTCCCTCTCGGTTGTTTCTTTGTTGGAAAAAAAAAAAATCCAACTTTTTACATAGGTTTTCCTGCGAATCCGGGGTACGAAGCACACAAAATTTGGGCACTTTTTTTCCCATAATTAACATTACTTTGTGTGTGTCATTTTTTTTTCGAAGATACTTAATTGAATTTGGAATTCCACCAATTTTGAAAGACCTCGTTAATGATATCACAAATTCAACGGTCTGATCTATCTTCACTGGAGTTCAACGTCGACATTGATCATTATTTAAATCTAGAGCCATCATCACAAATAAAGTTTAGTACTCCAAATTCTTTCAAAAAATCTGATATGAACCCGACTATTGATCAGGACATGAACCATTTGTCACTGACAATGGACTATAATGGCGATGGGAATGATAGTGAAGGATTCCCAAGTCGGAGATCGTCGTTTAAATCCAATAAGTCCAACAAAACATCATCACCACCTGGAAGTGCTAAAAAACAAAAGAACGTCCCGGTAGAATTCACTTCTTGTGGTACAACCCCTTCAGGTAAACCACGGTTATTTGTTTGTCAAGTCTGTACAAGGGCTTTTGCCAGGTTAGAACATTTAAGAAGACACGAAAGATCTCATACAAAAGAGAAGCCATTCAGTTGTGGTGTCTGTCAAAGAAAATTCTCTAGAAGAGATTTACTCCTTCGACATGCCCAAAAATTGCATGCCGGCTGTACTGATGCCATTACAAGGTTAAGAAGGAAGTCAATTAAACGCTCCAACTCGAACGCCTCCTCTCATAATGACGCATACGATAATGACTTAGATAAAAATGACGATGAAGACGACACTAAATCATTGCAAAGTCTGGGCAAAGCCCAATCTCCTGCTAGAGGTAAATACGATTCGGTCCAGTTCAATTTGAACTTGTTCAATCATGGAAGTCCTCAGGGCAACGGTGCTAATACTAATTCGTCTAAAGTTTCAAAATTGTCTCGGAGAAATTCTATGAAAGAATCTACTTCAAATTCTGCATCAAACAACAACATCAATTCAAACAGTGTGATCAATTCCAATTTGCAGCGACAGGTGTTTGACAGAAGAAGACTCAGTAGAGGTAGGGGTGCATCTTTCTCAGCACAATCAGGTGCCAACTATGCTGTCGGTGTGCCTGAATTCAATGACTCGTATCCTGGTGCCGATAACGTTGAGTTCTCAACTCCTCAATTGCTACCATCTTCAGCACATGACGAAAATTTATGGCTCAACAATTTGTCGGCAATACCCGGTTTGGCTGGTGACGACTCGTCCCCATATTCTGCCATGCAAGATGCTCTCATGCACCGCCAAAGACATAGCCCTAGTCATATGAGAAATAACTCAGTCTCTTCATTGGGTTTGGATAGTAACAACAACACCCCACTTGATTTACCACATCATCCCTCTCACTCTGGTTCATTTTCTGGTTCCAACCATGGAGCCGTTCTCAAATCAGAGAGCATGATGAGCAATCATTCATTGAGCAGCTTCGATGCAATGAACAGTCTACAATTCATGATGCCGAATGCTACCATGTCTCAAAATGAAATAAACAACGCAGCCATGAGTCAAAATAACCTTCACAGAGGAAGTGAGGGTGCTGCTAATTTGATGGGTGATGACTATGGTTACTCATTTTATGATATTCCCGAGAACATGAATAGCAACAAGATAAATGATCAGTTCAAATTTCCACAGGCATTGGCCCCAATAAAGCAAGAATTGGAGGAAGAAGATCTAATGGATATTGTTGGTCATCAGAAAGACAATGACAAGAGCGCCCAACACTCAGGTGCAATCACAACTAATGGCGTCAATTTCGACTTGAATTTCCTTTATGACATTGATGAGCTTGCTCATGAATATGACATGAACCCTAAATTCCTGGGAGGTGGTTATTCATTTTATGGCGATAACCCATCAGTATCATCCTCGGGAGTAGAATCATCTAACAGTCCGCATGTTACTTCACCTGGCTTTGGCCACCGTCATTCCGCCTCGTCTCACCCTCCTGTTGGTTCTCTGCAATTCACTACTCCCCTGATGGAGAATCACATCACACTCAACCAAAACCAGTTAATGAATATCGAAAATTTGGGCGATTCTTCGGGTGTATTGGGAGCAAAGAAGAAGAGCTTGAACAACTATTCCAAGAACAGACTTTTCACCAGTAATATGAGATATATGATCAACAAGTCGTTAAGTAAGTACCCTATTAGTGGTATCATGACTCCAACAATCCCCTCTAACGAAAAATTGGAATTTTATTTGAATAATTTCAACACAATTTTCTTATCCCACTTCCCATTCATTCATGTATCCAAGTTGAATGAATATGAAGTTATGAGCATGACTTTGAATGAAGATGCATCGAATGAAAGTGCTCGTGTCTGCTTGCCGTTGCTAGTTGCCACAATTGGTGCCTTATTGGCGAACAATAAGAATGACTCTGAGCATTTGTACGAAGCGTCAAGAAGAATCATCCATATATACTTGGAGAGTAGAAAGAATCAAGTCAATGATAACGGGCAAGGCAATGGATCCAATGGCCTCCAGTCTGTGAACCCATTATGGCTTATTCAGTCATTGACCTTATCTGTCGTATACGGATTATTTTCTGATAACGAAAATAATGTGTACATTGTGATCAGACAATTGAATGCTTTGAACTCATTGGTTAAAACCTCGATTAAGAGTAACAGAGCTATATTGTTTTCCATCAATAGTGATGATGAAGATGTTTTCAATAAATTAATGAATGGAAGCTCTTTGTTTTCCGATAACTCCTATACAGCTGACGAATTAAAATTCAAGAACAATATCAACATTCAATCACAATCAAGGATAGTTTTTATGATTTACCGATTGACGAATTTCCTTTTGATGATGTACAATGTTCCCTTGACCCTAAGCATCAATGATTTGGGAAGCTTGAAGAGTCCTAGTATCAACGACGAGTTTTTGTGGAATTTCAAGAATTATCAATCTTTCCAAGAATACATTCTGAGTCAGAACGATGGAACCAGTTTGGATTACTATTTGACTCGTAATCCTAGCAGCGAGATTGTTTATAAAGAGATTTTGATCCTGATAACAAAAGCTCATTATAAAAGTGGAGGTTTCGAGGATCCTTCTTTACGTCTGCAGCTTTCAAATCTTAGCAAGTATGGCTTTATTTCAATCATCCATGGACTCTTTGAAATGAAGCAATATGAAGAGATGAAGAGTGTAGATATATTTGGAGTCTTGGACAATTTGTCTGCTTTTATCGATGGTGGATTACCTAATGGAGCCAAGGACAGTGCAGCTAGATTCTTCAATAAAAACCAGCAAGCAGACTTTGAAAAATTGGATTTTGCATTATTGATAAATTTCATTAAAATTGGTTCATTGGTTGATTTCAAGCTAGTAAAGGAGCAAAGTTGGTTGAGGAACTTCGATGAATTAACTAGAAATTATGAGAAGTTCTTAACTTCCATGGATATTCTCAATGACTTTGATTATTTGAGACTCATTGATTGCTGCATTATCATTGTGAAATTGGTGTTATTCAAAACTGATGACGCTAAAAATCTGGGTCTGTCGACCGATACAAGTTCAATGCCTACCAACAATGAATTATTCCATACCGAGTTAAACTATGGGATGGCTCGTAATCTCAGTTTCAATAGCTTGGTTGATGAATCATTGTCTAACAAATTCAGCGCAGCTGCAACTTTCGAACAATCGATGAATCTCAAGGTTTTCGATGAAATTGATAACTCAAAGAATTCCATTCACTCACAAATGTTGTTTCATGTATTCACTATTTTGTCCATCTTTGCCATCTCAGTTGTTAAAAGAAATCGGGAAAATGGGGGTATTGATCACAATGCTAACGGTTTAAGTGAATTCAATCAAAGATATGTCATTGTGTTGAAGCTTTTGGCTAAAGTTGAAAACTTTTTGAAGATAAAATATCAAAACTCCAAATTAGAAAATGATTTCACAAATCTATGCTTGTTCTCCAATACCAACCCCAACGAAGATGTGTTACTTTCTTCCAACGGTGGAACAAATGATCACAATAACCGTCAAGCTTTGCTTCAAGAGGCAGCTGCTAATAATTATTTCAATTATAGCTTGGAAAAATCCTTGTACATATTAAAACTTGGTGAATCAGTTTTGAGCTATATGTACGATACCAATATCAAAGTTTGCATCTTCAAGAAGTTGAGTGAAAGTCTTTCTCAAATAAGAAAGTTTTTAATTGATAACGAATCTAGAGTGCTACCTTAAACGACCGAACGTTTGGTTTTCTTGAATATGAATTATTTATTAGTTATTTATTATTGAATATTTATTGATTAATGACAAATATCATTTTTAGTCTATGAACCGCTATTTGCTGCATTTATTGCCCTTAAACCCGAACTCGATACTCAACGAATATGAATGCGAGCAATTTCCAGAACGCTAGTCATTAATATTTTGTACATGCTTCAGGTTCAATGTATACAAAACGGTATCTGTTTGTGCGCTTAATTAGTACCTGCTTCGAAGCTTTGGTTCTTAACAGCGAAAATGGCGTTAACCACTATTTGGCGTAACCGTTAGAAATAAACTTGAAGATCACACAAATGTACAGCCATCTAGCTACAAAATCTTCCATTACTAGACCATGGTTATTGGCAATTACCCATCACAAGTTCAACTAACAGAAAACTACGGAGCTTGAATAGTCAATTTGATAATAAGCCCAATCTGGTGTGGGTCGTGTGTTACCCCTAGTCAGAAGAAGACTGAAAAAAGTCATTATTAGTTGAGTGAATCAAATTTGATCATTAAAGATGGAAACCCCCAAACCCATTGAAGGCTCTACGTTGACAGTCTCTGATATCAAGCTTTTGGAGAAACAGAAAAAGTTTAGAAAAGATGCTTTATGTTTAATATCATTATTTATCCTGTTTCTTCTCATCTCATTGCATTGGTTCTTCATTATAAGGCAATACTTCATACACAGAGATATTGAGCTCACCACATCCGTTCTATATTTTTCAAGCTTTGGTGTTAGTACTTTCACCATTGGTTACATTTTCATTTACTTCATCTATCCTACAATCTACGCTGAAGACATCAAGAAAGAAAAACTTGAGGCTGAAAAGAAAGAACAATGATCATATATTCGTAATTCTTAAATATATACAAGGGGTTAATTCCGTGATTTATTTGATTAATCTCTTGGATAACAAAATTCCGTAGAATCCAACGGTGGCAATTGATAACATGTTGACCAAGGTTGAAACACCGTGGAAGATACCAAATTGTTTGGAAATACGGAGGTACTCAGCAGATGGTTTGGCCTCTCCGTTTTCGATAACTTCATGTTCCTTGTTGGCAATCAACTTAGCTCTTTGCTCCTTGAGGCCCTTGCACAAAGGAAGTAATACGAAATAGTTTGCAGCACCAGATAAACCAGAAATAGCTAATAAACCAATAGAAAATGGACAAAGCTTGAAAGGAGAAGTTAATCCTAATAAAATAGGGGAAACTGTCTGGCTTAGGAAGAAAAATGGAAAGACCTTGTTTTGTAATTTACCAAATTGTTCTCTTTCTAAATGCTTAAAGGCAATTGGGGAGGCGACAAATGAGTAGAAAAATCCCCCACCAAAAGTCAACGAGAAAAGCATCAAGTTGTATGGAGCAGAAGTGTTCAATCCTAATCTAGCAAACATTGTTAATTGTATAATGGAACAAGATGAGTTGTGAGTTGCAAATGATTATTTAAATAGAGGGTGAATCAAGAAAACTTACGACTATGAAAACTTACGATTGAGCAAATATATTTTCTTACACATTATCTGATGTAGGGATTTCTCATAATTGTTCGATCATCTCAAAAATGTTAGTTAATGCACCTTGCTTAATTTCTTCGTTATATCTTAAAATATCTTCGCTTAATGCTTTGAAGTCGTTGCATAACCAGCTAAAATCACTTTGAAGTCCAAGACTCAATTTGTTGACTTGGTTTCTGTCGTGGTCTTGTTTTAGTTTAGAAGTTTGTTCATATTCTTTGGCTGCAATTTCTGCCTCATCAACGATATTACTAGCGATTCCACACATCGACGCCACATTCATACCAAAAGATCCTGAAGCTGAGCCTTCTTCTAGCTTGTATAAAAATGTAATGTTACGCGAATTATTGTCAGCAATAATCCCCATTCTTAATGGTCTGATCTGTGGATGGTTAGTGAATGATAATCCAAGTGACCCATAATGAGTTGCAAAAAAACCTAACGGTTGCACATGAGTTGCTAAATGATGTAAAACGGATTCAGCAATCGCATAACCATCACTTGAAGAACCACCTCTTCCCAATTCATCTAATATAACTAATGAATTGGCTGTAGCATTACTCAAAATCTTCTTGGTCTCTGATAATTCAAAGAAGAAAGTAGATTTCCCTTGCATGATATTATCATTGGCACCTAATCTGGTCATTATCTTATCTATTGGATTCACTCGAGCCAGCGCAGCCGGTATGTGACAACCAATTTGACTTAAAATCGCGGCCAATGCTGTTGTTCTCATCATTGTTGATTTACCAGCAGCATTGGCACCCGTCAATAATCCAAAATTGGGCATGTCTCCGCCAAGACAGACATCGTTGGGAATGAAATCTTTGGTGCCAACGAAACACGGATGTCTCAATTCTTTGAATTCCAAAAGTCCGCTGTCAGAGTTAACGAATTCTGGTCTGCAAGAAGGATATCCAATAGTTTCAGAAGTTTTAGTAAGAGAAATAATGCAATCAACACTTGCAATGCATTTTATGGCTGACATCCAAACTCTGTAATGCTTGTCAAACTTTTCATACATTTTGAATTTCAAATTTTCACAAATCATTTTATGGGTCTCTCTTTGTTCAAGTAATTCTCTGACCAAAACCCTAACTTCAGGAGACCAATATCTCTTTACTTTCGACGTTGAACCCATTTGTTGCCAGTCTTTTGGAATATTCTTCATTTTTGTAGGCATTTCAATCAAGAACACTTCCTTTCCTGAGTCTTTGAAACAAATTTCATGCGATTTGAATTCTTTCTTGTATGTCTTCAAATACTCATTCAACTGACTCTCAATATCTTTCAATTTGGCTGAAGAAGTATCAAATTCTTCGTCGACTCCTGTGGCTGGAACAACTATGTCATTCAAAGCTTCTTCCCTGTCAAATGCATCGGTCCATTTGCCAATGATATCATTAAGCTCGGGTGGGAAACTGTTTATAATGGTTATCAATGCACCGGCATCTTGAATCGAACATTCTTTCAACTCCTTGATTGAAGCAGCAATTTTTTCGAAACTCTCAACGACTTTCAAAAAATCTTTGAATCTCAAGGTTTTACTGTGGACTCTTGCCAATAACCTCTCCAAATCAGGCAAACCAGTCAATGCATTCTCCAACGTCATTCTGAATTCAGGATCTTCGGTCATCAAGTAATTCACTGAGTCATATCTGGCATTAATGTCTTCAACATTCAATAAGGGGTGCAAGATCCATTGCTTCAACACTCTTTTACCGAATGGAGTGATCGCTCTGTTCAATAATTTGAACAAAGTACCTTGGTCTCCCCCGTTGAATGAATTGTTCAAAATTTCGAGATTCGTCAAAGTGATACCATCCAATAACATGTGGCCAGAAGAGCGCTTAGAAATATCATATTCGTTGAAGTTAGCTAACGTCATAACACTTTCATCTAATTTCAAAGATTTCAAATAGTAAAGTAAGCCCCCAAAAGCATTGAATGCCACTTTGTGATTGTCTTTGAATTTTGTCAATATTTCAGGGAAGTTACTTTGATCATTGGGGTCTTTAGATTTGTAGTAATTGCTCTCGTTCAATGTCTCAAGAGTGGTCTCATAATCCCAGAATTCTGAGTATGGGTTCAAGTTATTCCAAATTTGATTTGATTTATGTGAATTGAACTTTAAGATTTTGGCCGCAGATGAACATAAGTTTCCTTTTTCACATAGAACTTCTTTTGGTTTAACTTGGGTAATCAAGGTATCCAATTTAGTGCATTCGCTGTCATCATGTAATTCAATGAGATTCAACTCAGATGTGGCAGTGTCAACAAAAGCAACACCAAAAACTTTATCACCATTATCAAGCTCTTGCTCTTTGATTGCTAAACAGTAGATGGCCATATCGTCGCTTATCATATCAAGGTCAGTCAAGGTACCTCCTGTTAAAACAGCCGTTAATTCTCTCTTGATGATTTTCTCTTCCTTGGTTGAACCGCCTCTCATTTCCTTAGCTAATAGTGTTTCCTTTTGATCAACTTTGGCAACTTTGTAACCATGACTGATGAACTCTTTGGCCCAGTATTCAAATGACATCTCAGGAATACCAGCCAACTTCATATTGGCCCTTCCACCTCCAGCAATTTTCAAATCAAACTGAGAGTTTGCGATGGTGGCATCATTTTCGTATAATTCATAAAATTTCCCCTTCTTGAAGAACACAACAGTGTCCCACATTTTGCTCTTGATTTCCCAATATTGTTTTTCAAAAGCAGTGAATTTCGTCCAAGCGGATTGAGGAACATAAAGGGTTCTTGCATCGTATTCAGGGTGATCAATAGGTCTTTTCTCAGCATCCTTGATGTTAACTAACCATTGGTACCTCTCTTCATTCTCTTTTTGAAAGCTGTTCTTTGGTTTGAGAGAAATTGATGATACAGGGCCTGAAGGGCTAGACTTTGGAGCTGGAGAAGCCTTGGTAGCAGCATATGATGAATTAGCCTTAAATTTATTGCCCAAAGTAGAGCTTGTAGTTACTCTTGGGGGCGATGAAGACCGAGGTGGGCTAGACTTTTTCGCTTTCTTATTCTTCTTTGGTTTATCCTCGTAGCTTTCTTCATCTTCGCTCACCTCAGCGGCTGATGCTTCTTCTGCGTCGTCGTCAACGACGAAATCGCTCATATCATCTTCGTCATCGTCTTCTTCTTCAGGTTTGAAGTCGTCCTCAGCCTCATCGTCACTGTCGAGCACTTTCCTTCTTTTGCGGCTGGACTTGTTTGAGGTGACCTCTTCCTCTTCAGAATCGGATTCGTTGTAGCTGACATTCTTACCACGACGACGTTTAGATAAGGGGCTAGATGCAGGTGGTGTATTGGCGTTGTCACTATGGCCAAGAGGTTTCTTGATTGATTTATCAATTGGGGATGAGTCAGGTGCAAGCGCTTTCTTGGACTCGGCTAATTCATGATTGTGGTCCATTTCTGAAGTGAGTGGAGTGTCTGTTGTCACGTCTGCTTCCATCATGCTATCCTCGTTCTCTTTATCACTAGTATCTTTGAAATCGACGGACTTCTTATGCTTGAGGGGAGATGAAGAAGGTATTTCATTTTTAAAATCAACAGCCGACTTTGATTTAGCTGCACCCGAAGACTGACCCAGCTCCTCCGTTACTTTAGTTGCCGGTGAAGATTGAGAAGGCTTGAAAAACAGCATTAATGACAGCTGCTTCATCTTGGACCCAGACCCGCTGGTCCCAGTAGGTTTTGCAATCTTCTTATTGGGGGTCTTAGCAACTTTAGTTTTGCCTGACATATTTGATTAATATTGACTGAATCAAATTGGAAAGAAAAGTATAAAATCGATAGGAATTTGAAGTTGAACATACCGCGTCTTAAAAATCAAATGTTTAAATCGCGTCAAAATTCCAGTGTGCACATAACCATTTCGGACGGTTGCGTTTGCGTCTCTCAAATGACTGCAAAAACAAAAAATTTTACTGGACTTAAGAAGAATGAAGAAATTGATAGTGATATTTGCTTTAGCATTGCTTGGCTATGGGTTCAAGAACCCAACCAAGCTCAAAGAAGGCTTCATTCTAAAAGTATCCAGTGCTTCACACGATAGAAGTGTTATTTTTGAAACTCTTCAACTGTTGTATACTATGCAATTCGATAGTAGTGGTAGGAAAATACTACGGCTTCCATCTGAGAAAACACTTCTGGTCACGAAAGATGGTGAAACCAATATCATACTGGTAAATGAAAAAGAATGTATTCTGAACACCAAAATCAAGTATTTTTTAAAGTCTTTAAGTTTGGGAGAACGAGAGACTCAAGCCTCAGAATGCCGAATCAATGTGAATAATAAATTTCAGGTTGCATTGACTCCAACTCCTGGCATACACCTGCTTGTACATTCACCCACGGATATCAAGTTTGGTGGTGAATTAGAGATAGAATTGATACTGAAAATCAAAGACATGCCAAAGTTATCGGATTATAAGTTTTATGACTTCAATACCCTTGGGTATGATTATAATTGCTACTTAGACTATCAGGAGCTTGGACAAATCATCTTCAAAGAACTGGTAATGGATGCGATTTTGGAAAAAGTGACTGAAATCCCCCCTACTTGTGGATTCGAAAGATTCGATCCAAAATTTGAAAATCAAATTAATGAACTTGTTGAAATATCAATACCATTGAACGGTACATTTTATTGCAAGTTGGGCTCTAGTTCAACTTGTAAGAGATCAATTGCAGAGACCTCAAATCCTCGCTACAGGCTATTTACTGATTCATAAATCGTATTCACATAACTATGTCATATTTAACATCTTCTTTAATCTCCTTGTGGGGCAAAACAATCGAGTTATAAACAAATATTTGATTGCCGACTATAGTCCCTTTGCACAAAATCACAATATTGTTGACCAATTTGAGGTAATTTCCAGAATTCACCAGATTAACCGTATTGCTGACTTTGGGAGTGTCGAAAGTACCTTCAATTCGGCACCATTTACCTATGACAACTCCTTTCGAAATGATGGCATTTACAATGATGGTATTGTCACCAATTATCACATCGTCCAATATGATACAATTCTTCAATCTAACACCTTTCCCAATATCAACATTCTTTCCAATTGATACGTCGGGCCCTATAATTGAACCTTCAGAAAGCCGTAATTCTCCATCAGATGCCTTAACGGGATTCCTTATATTGTTGGAAGTGGGAGATAATCCCTCCTTCTCTAGATTCAAGAAGAAACTATTTCCAAGAAGTGCAAACGCAGGCGTCTTCAACTGAAACCAAAATCCATCGAATTTGAGATTCAAAAACTTAACATCTTGTTGAAAGGGTACTTCTTTGAATATATCTAGTTCCAATGATAAGATATTGGATTTGTGGGTGTTATCATTATCCAAGTCATAGTCGATAAGATCTTTTTTGGATTCTTTATCGTTTTGAGCTTTCTGTAACAAATCGAAAATCTTGTTGTTGAAAACGTATATACCCCCATTGATACATGTGAAGTACTTTGAATCCTGAAATTCGGAGAACGTATCTGACTTTGGTTTCTCAACATAATGAACGATTTCATTATTACCTTTATTTGCGACAATTGTCCCAAAATTCGAGAAAACATGTTCTTTATCATAGTAATCTAATTGTGCTGAAGTGGATCCCTTTGACAACACATCTGGATCGATTCCTAGGATGATGGCATCAGCCTTGTTTGTATCGTAAAAATCAATCACTTGCCTGAATGGATAATTGCAAATCACATCGCCGTGGATCAACAAGATCTTACCATCTTCACCAGAACCATTGGGTCCCAAAATCTGATCTTTGAAATGATGTATTCCACCCCCAGTCCCCATAGAATAAGGTTCATTTAGACATGTCACTGAGAGCCCTGGATACGACTTTTCAGTCTGATCAATAAGCTCTTGAAAAGTACCAGAGTCTTTGAAGAAGCTAATGAGAAACACCTCCTCCAATTCATCCTGTAATTGGGTTTTCAAGGCATCAATAATGTGCACCAATAATGGTTTGCCAGCAATTGGGAAAAGAACTTTGGGCATCTCCATTGTTAAGGGACGAAATCTGGTCCCAATTGTCTCTCCTCCAACTAGAATAACTGCTTTTACTGCCATATTTTAGATATTTCAAAATCTTATTGATAAATTATAAGAAAAAACTGAAACTATGAAAGAAGAGAAGTACATTCGAATTTCAATCTGGAAAATCCTTAAAGTGGGACCATACAAAAGTATTAGCCCCATTTTTCGTATATTATTATTTTTTTGATGCGACCCTTATAAGTTGCCAAAACTATTTACTTGGAAAAATCTTGTTTTATGAAATATTTAACCACGTCTATAGCAGCAAGGGAATCCTCGCTACTATCGTGTTCTCCTGATTGGATTGTTCTGCCCAAATATCTGAATGTAAGGTACTTGAGAGGATACCTGAATGTGGGCGTTGTTTTATGTTTAGGATATAATATAGCCGTATCGATTATTCTTTCATGTATTATCCTCATTGAATTCATATCATTCTCAAGCCCATGACCTATAAGTATAGTATTGCAGTCCATCACCGTTTGCAATAATTCAATCAGGTCATCAAAAGACAATGCTCCTTCATCAATCTTGGAGATTCCTGACCATTTTGTATTGAAATCAAGCACAGTTCCATGAGGTCTTACTAGAATATCAATGACTTCCTCTCCGCTGAAAAAATCAATCGCAGTTATACGAAGTAACTCGAATCCTTTGGTGGTATACCCCATTTCACAATCGATACCCAAGGCTTCGAATGCCGATGAGTGTTGTTTGAAAGTATCTTTAGTTTTGATAAATGTATGCACAGTTTGAAGTTCTTCAGGTTTTGAAATGTAAAAGACATGGTTGTCGGAAATTTGACATGCATCGGTTTCACCTCCAACAATTCCTCCACAGCATTCATAAACTCTAAGATTTTTCTCTTTTTTGATAGTTTTGCCGGGGTGATTATGGCATTTTATGATATCACTTATTTCGCTCAAGTTGAACTCATTATTGCATCTTCGACATGTTCTCTTTTCAGCGAGTTCCTCACCATTAGGTATCTCCATAATGTATCCGTATAAGCGCAATTTCTCTGTGGATATAACCAAATCGTTCAAAAATTGAACGTATTCCTTCTTCGATGGCTCTGTCTTGATTTCTTTAAATTTTTCTGGGTGGCTCAATTGGTAAACTCGTTTCTTCAAAGCTTGAACATAAGTACCAGACTTAGTTGTTGATGCTATTTTATACTCTTCTTCAATTGCGGTTTGAATAGGAGAATTTGCATTGGGATCAATTTTCCTAAGCGTGTCCACAATGATTTGTATATAATGTTTTCTAGTTGGAATAGTCGCTGGAGGAGTAGGTATGACCTCTCGAGGCATGATGAATTTGGGATCAACTTTTTGTTTGGTGTCTCCACCAAGATACTGCTCCACCCTCTGAGAGTAGTCTCCGGACGATTTACTGCTTAAAGCAATCTCATATTCTTTGTCGATGGCTTCTTTATTGGGTGAGGTCCTATCTTGATTCTTTAAGTATTTTGCAATGTCTCTTGTTCTCACCAACCTCTCGGTTCTGGAGAGTTGAAGGTGTGAAATTGCTTTTGGAACAATAATGGAAACATCCTTTACATCGTTCTCGCTAGAATTTGTCCCATTGGCGACTTTAGGAGGGTTGGTTCGTTCTTTTGCAACCCTTTTAGGATTTGTTTCCAGATCTGGAGGAGCCCTTTTACGACCACCATCGTGGCTAAATATGCAGTTGATTATCCCACAAACCTTATGCTTCGCCAATTCAGGACAGGGAACCTTGCTGAAGTATCCATTTTTGATCCTGAACATATCATTACCAAGCTCTCTAAATCGGGTTTCTATACCTAGGACTATACATTCTGAATTACAATCATAAAGGTTACCCGCAAGAGATTAAGTCTGAGCCCTATAAACTGAAAAGCTGCGGGTAACCCCTCCATCAGCTCATCTCGTGTGCGAAATGCCAGTCGGAAAAACTATAAAAGGACCTTGATTCTCGCTCTTTTAAATGTTTCTTCTTTTTTCTTTGTCGACGTACTTCATAGGATCATTTCTATAGGTCACGTCCCATCTTTGTCTCTAATAAAGAGCCACTGAATCCAACTTGGTTGATGAGTGAGATACCCTTACACCCTTAAAGTGAGAACCAATTTAGCTTGTCTGTGATCCTTAGCGGTCCGGTCATCTATTTTAATTTGCCTTTTGTTACATCGGATTTGGATTTCCATTTCTGATTTGAGAGGAGCGATGATCTTTACCCTTTACTTCATGCTTCTTCGGGGGCTTTAGTGTTGGGTGGGTGTGAGTGGCTGTCTGACAAGTTACTTTTGAATTCATTCTTATGTTTTCAAGGTGACTATAGTTAACCCTGTTCGGTTCGTCGACCCTCTTTTCGAAGAGTAGTGGGTTTGCGCGGAATGTTTTTTTTACATAGTATATATGGTTTTTTTCAATGAACATTGCAAGATGTTTTACCAATATTGTAGAGTTATTTTTTTCGAGTTTTTTCTTACTGAACTCATCGCGAAATTTTTAAATTAGGCTGCAAATTTCATTAAGTATGGGTTTTTGTTGTTGAAAAGCTATCGATATTATGAAATTTATATGCTCTAAACTGCATCTTCTCCCGTGTGTTTTGATGGATATTCGTAAAGCTTATAGTAGTCGACAACTTTACCGTTCAAGTTATTTTCCCCTTCAATCGGTAAATAGAAAACGTTTCTCCATGAGGGTTCACCCAAGACCCAGAAATCAAGCCAATTTTGTTTGATACCATAATCAGTTGGGATATCGACGTCTGTCAATGACACGTAGGAGTGCCTATTTTGGCCCATATTTAAAGACGACTGGACACCCAATTTAACGGTAAGAAGAAATTGGTCCAAACCGATCAATTTAGCAAAGGTTCCAAGTGATGATTGTTTGGGAGGCACTGGAGTATTTTCAGTGGGGCTAGGTTGTGGATTTCCATTAAAGTCTCTTGGTAAGGTCGAATGGTTATTAGAGGTGATATTTTTGTTCAACAAGCTAAACTCCCAAGTAGTGACACCTTTACATACTTGAAATGTTTGTACAACACAGAGGAATCCCATCCAGACCAACTGTAATAAACAAAATGACATTATGTTGAAATGGAAATGCTTAGTATAATAACCAGCACAAAGTTCATCTGACAATAATGAACATTTGTGACTTTCGTCATCGCTGTCATAACCTGCTTGTTCGCCTGCAACATCAAAGTATTTGATGCTGAGACTGGTAAACAATATTACTGCAACAGTAAGAGAGTAAACGAAAGTGAGGAACAATTTGTGATTTCTAACCCCAATTTCATTGTACACCCAAGGGCAATAATGATCGAATCTTGCAACTAATTTTTTGTTATGTTTAGAGAATCTGGATCTCAATGGCTTTCTGATAAACGAATTGATACAGAAGTGGTCAGTATCAAATTTTCCTGATTTGATGAGCTCTTTCACATCCTCTAAAGTAATAGAACTATTAGATGGGGTAGGGACAAATCCGGGATTAATAAACATAGCTTTGAAGAACGACCAAGTGAATACAGCAATGGTCACCGCCAATATGACATTAGTGAGAAATCTCTTGAATATCAATTTGGGTAGAATCTGGAACATCCAAACAGCTACTGTCCAAAACGCAGTAGCTGAGAAAATACCTGCAAGGAACGGGGACTTGAACATTGGCTTTTCTTCCATCAAATAAGATGGTATGATAAATTGTTGTAAAAACACAACAGATGCAATAAAGATGACACCAGATCCAAAAAGTTTTGGGATGATGTAACCTTGTCCGAAAGAACAAACCTGAAAAATCACAGGTAAAATTACGTAAGGGGTGAAGAATGTGATAATCTTACCATATTTTGGGCTGATTAAATGCTGCGTCAATGACCATTGTTTACGAGGGGATCTTCCTGATTCTTTCAAGACCGTTACCCAGGTGGACAAACAATTCATATCTTTTGCAACAGCGAAACTGTTTTTACCTTGATCATTTTTGGCGAAAATATCCGAGCCTGCCTCTAACAATACCTTTAAAACACTTTTGTACCCCTTTATAAACCCCCAATGTAATGGAACGAAAAGAGAATCATCGACTTTATTAACATCTGCACCGAATTTTAATAACGCTTTGATGGAGAGTAAATCACCTTGATAAGCTGCCCAATGCAATCCGGTACGATTAGCTCCGTCAGGTTCATCGACATATAGTCCTTTCTTGGATGGATCGTTGGTAGAATTACCGCAATATGATAAGAGTAAGTAAATGACCAACATGATATTGGAGCTATGGACTGCCAAATGTAATGCGTTGTAAGATTGGGCATCTCTAATGGTCGGATCAGCATTAGCATGAGTTAACAAAAAGTCAACAATATAGACCAATCCATTGCGACATGCCCAATGTAAGGGGCTAGCTTTCAAGTCCCCACCCAAATAATTTGCATCAGCTTTCGAAAATTCGTTTTGAGTGAGATATTCCACAAGAGACAACCGATTATTGATACATGCCCAATGCAAGCCGCTAACTCCATCACTGAACGTATCCATTGCCTTAACTTCACCCTTCAGGATGAGCTCAGTGACCAATGGCAAATCACCTTGTTGACATGCACTCATGAAGTTAGCTAATGTTGGGTTTAATTCTCGTTCGCTTGGACCTTGATTCTCGGATGCAGCGCTAGCTTCAGTCTCCGTATTGGTGAGATTGCTATCTTTTGCAGTATTTTGAGTTTTATCGACATTTAAATCGTCTTGGTCTGCCTCTAACACGGCGTCAGTAGATTTGATCGAAACAATTTCAGTATTTTCAGTCTTCGATGATTCATCATTGTTCTCGATCTCTGGCTTGTTTTCTGAGCCTTCAGAAGACGGTAAACTGTTGTTCGCGTCAGCTTCTTTGCTGTCTTGAGTCATTGTGTTACGAGAGGATATGTCACTTTACACCTATCTTGACGAAAGTTGTTAAATCGAAATGAGTGTACGAAAAAAATTATCAAATTGGTCGCGCTCATACAAATCGTATAAGCCGATAAGCCACTGCGAACGTTTTAATGACCCTTCAAAAACAAGGGGAATTTCAATACATGAAGGCTATGTAGACAATTTATCTAGCGATTGATATCTTTTATTGAAAAGAATTTATTCTACGATGATAAGTGTTAGTTCATATTGTCTAAAGATTGAATTCGCCCTTGGAAGTATCTAAATCAACGAATTTTTGAGAACTTCTCAAATTAGCATCATCATCATAAGGTAGAGAAGAAGTGGTCACATTTGTTGGGCTTGTTTGTGTAGTAGGTGATTTGGATGCAAACGCACTACTGGCACTGGTGCTTTTAATAGAGGAAGCGGACGACTTATTAGGGGTGTGTAAATGATTATTCACAAAGACTTTAACCGATTCTCCTGCCTTGATAGCACCAGGAACGACTTTTTCTTCGACAATTGGAGAAATTTTGTCATTGATGAAGTTGGGACGAACTTCACTTTCTGATATAAGTCCCATGTTTTTTTGGCCGACTTTTTCCAAATGCTTCTCGAGTAGGAGGAAATTTCTCAGGTTAGCCTTATAACCGATTTCAATTAAATCACCAACGATAGGAATTAACAGAAGTGCAAAGTCAATGAGAATGTTGAGCAAGAATAAAATATTTAAATCCAATGGTAATCCGTCATCCAATTGTCTTGCTAATAAAAAGATTGAAATAGACCAATAAGCAGCCACAATTGAACCAAAGACTGGTATAATCCCCACAATATTTGTCCAACCGAGTTTCACACCAAACAAGTTGAATGCCATATCATAGCGATAAGCTTTCTTCTTTACTTTATTCAATATTTTGAGGTCACTGTCTGATAATCCATCCGGAATCCTTCTAGGCACTTTCCGGAATTTGACAGGATTGCCATTAGCATCCACCTTGATTGGGACATGCTCGTAATATGGGTCTTCCACTCCAAACTTATTCCATTGATTATCTTTGAGGAGTCGATTACTGACGTATTTAATTAAAAATGTTGACATTTTATCAATCAATTGGTGTAGAATTTAATCTAAATTCAATTTAAATTTTCTCAGTGACTTATATAGAGTTGGACTTCTGCCTAGCTGCAAATGATTGCTCTACTCAATATTGAAGTGACATGCGAATTGGTTCACGCACCAGCAAGCGGACTTTCGCTTAGATAAAAAATGAGAACCCCAAAGTCTGTGAGGGCATTGTATTGAGCAGATTATCGTATCAAGGTGAAACCATTATTTGACAGAATAGTTTACAGGTATTTCAACAACTAGTATGCATTGATGTCAAGTTTGTTACTTATTGACTTTATATTCACAGCTACTGACTGCAATTAGAGCAAAGGTGTTGGAGAGAAGCAGCGGCAATAGTCACGGTGAAGCTGTTGAACAGAAACTTTAGTGCGCCAGTCAACGGGCTTGCCAGGTCCGAAACGAAGCAGACTGTGTCACAGTCCTCAATGGGAGCGGTGCCCAGACCGTGCAACTGACCAAGGGTGTAGTCGTAAGAGATTTAGCGAAACCAGAAAACATGTTGCGAAGCACCAGTGTCCGAAATCCTGTATCTCTTTTCTAATCTGGGGTTGAATTAATTTTAGAAAAAATTAAAAGAAACTTGCTTCCATTTTTATTCAGAATATTCCAAGCACTTTTAATAAAGGATGTTCATTAAGATCAAAAGTTATTGAAAAAGGGCTGTCAACAATCCACTACTTAATTAGCAAGCAAAAATTGCGAAGGGTCTTTCTCGCTTAATCTTTTCTATTATATATTGATACTTTTACGAATCTATTTCTATTATGGTTGTAAGGTCAGTCCTTGGAATGGTGGTCAACCGCCTACCTTACAATGAGTATATTCCGAACATGGTCACCGATGTGTTGGATATAAAGATAGACTCCAAATCCAAAAACAGTCTATCTGGATCCGTTGAAACAGGGGAAAATACTTTTGGGATACACGGTGAAGAAGATAAACCAAAAACCCCCTTGATGCATTCGACGATAGACGAAGCTTCCGAAGAAGATGAAGAAGAACCAGCTAAAACAGGCTCACCCAAAGAAAGAATTCATAATCAGATAATACGGAATAGAATGAACAGTTTATCGCCGGAGGGCCTGCCAACTCTCAAGCAAGATAGGAAATTTCAGCAAAGTTCCAATAATCTTGACTTTTTAAACTATGCTGATACCTGCGATGACTTCCCAAGAGACTTGGAGTCGTCGCCCATCAATAAAATTAAAGATTTTTATCTGAAAAGACAAGCTTCCAATCCAAAAACAATTATCGGAAGTTCTGCTAGTCCAATCCCAGACACAATGCCATCTATTAGCAAGCTTACCAGGAGAATGCCCTATAGCGGTCAAGATAGTTTGGACACAACTTGGGAAGACTACACAGGATCCAGCTCGGGCTCAAGAACTCGAATTAATTCCTCTGATTTGAACTACAATGAGATATATGATGTCAAGCATCAAATCTCCTCCATTCCTGAAGAAAGCAATGGTGACGGTGAAAGTGACGGCGAAACCATTATTCGCAAGGATGATGTCTTCAACTCGATGTCAGGGCTTGGAATATACCCTAGCCCTTCAACACCAACCCGCCCGGCACCTTTATCATTGAGTCCATATCCACCTGCTTCCAATGCAATAAGCTACGTTGATCATATGTCGGAGAGAAATATCGATAGTGTTGCTAATAAACAAGCGAGGGTCAAGCAATATTTGGATGATCAGAACGGAAAATTCAATAAATTGATCAACAATAATTTAGAAGTGGTGATAAACCAGCAGAATAAATTTAATGATGACGATATGGATGAATTACAACCAGATGATGATGACTTTTCAAACTTGGTGTTTGAGCTTTTAACTGCCACAGATAGCAGCATGACCAACAAAGTCCAATTCATGGGAAAACTATTCAAACTTACAAGTAAGAAGGCATGGAAAAACTACTCCCCTTTTAAAAGAAAGTCTACAGATGTTGATTCGGGACAGGAAGTAAGTCCGGATGTAAGTAATAAAGAGGAAATCACGGAGCCCACCAAAGCAGAAGAAGATTTCGATGATCTTTTGTATATCTTGAAAAATTTCGACATTGATCAAAAATTGAAAATTTATGACTTTCTTCAGAAAGAATTGCTGAATTCTGATAACGAAGAAGACTTTAGCAAATTGAATAAACAAAAATTCAAGGAAAATAAAGAAAAAATGGATAAATTGAGAAGTGGCTCCGATGGTGATCTATTGATTGATAAATTCGAAACACTAATCATAATATCGATCAAGATCACATTTCTAGGTCTCAAGTTTTCCATACCAATAATCAATCTATTGTATGATAAGTTCATGAACAATGACATTTATTTGTTCAATAGCAAGAACTTTGACGGCTTTGTCACCAACATCATCAGTTTCATGAATTATCTAGAAGGTAAATTGAATAATGAAAAGTTGGAACCTTACAAATATGGTAATGAAAAGAAGAGTGATGATTTATCAGGGGCCACGAATCAAGACATTACCAATCTTTACAACGAAATGAGCATGAACGCTACTGATTATTTGAGCTCCCAATTTATTGCTGAATCGAATCCGTCAAGTTCTTGGTCCCAAAAAATGTTAAGTCGCATGGTTATACCTCTAATTACCAGAAAGGACACAAAACATGATTACTACCAAGATCCAAAGTATTCCAAATATTTTTCGAAAAGCAGAAGCAGCTTAGAGTCAGCTTCTAGAGATAAATCAACCGAGTCATTTAAATCAGCACATACAAACAATATAGACTCTGGTGGTTCGATCTCAAATCCAAACATCCTCTATGATGAATCTAACAAATTGTCGGTATTCCAAATAGCTGAGCAGTTCGTTGATGAATTTTGATAAAAAGGTTTGGTTTTAGTATTGACGCAGGCGTAAGACTGATCAACCGTATTTGCTGCAAAATGTGAGAAACACAAAGGCACAATTGGAAATTTGATAGACCCTAATACAAAGTCTTATTGTTGAGCTATACCGTATTGTCACGACTAAAATTAGTCCAGTCTTTTCCTTTCTAGTCCTTGATAATGCCTCTATTGACATTATAGTTTTAGGACAACGATGCTGTACACTTCTGTCGTCTAGACGAAACGCTACACGTGACAATGTGTTAAGCTATACGCGAATATTTCATAGCCTCCGAAAGCCAGGGGTTCACGTGTAGGAGGCTTGTATCAACATTTCATTTTGGCGTTTGAAAAAATCTAATACTACATTGGCTCCTCTAGTTTCGAATACAAACACAGACCAATTTTTCAATAAATTTGCTTTCAAAATTCAATAATAGTTCCTAAATAGGTAGAACGCTGAAACTACTATCTAATAAAGGCACCACCTAATATCTTCAAACAATTGAAATATCGTCTAAAAAAGATAATGTACAATACTGAAATAATCATATTAGCTAACAATACTGTCTTTGCACGATTGGTTATGCTGCCCTTATACACGTGTAGAAGCTGATAGAATATTACTCGATAAAGCAATTCTGTTACACAAAACTGCTCAAAATCAGTTACCCGCACCACCAAAGTGAGCATTTATGCATATAAGTTCGCATTTTTTTAACACTGTGTACAGTCCGCCTATCCCAGCAACAATAAGTTTTAGGAATTTTTGTTACACAAAATTAGATTATGCTGTGACAATTCTGATTTTTCAGCACCAATGCGGTAAAATAATTTTACCCTCTCCTATTAAGAAAGTATCTCTTATGAAAAATTATTTTCCTTATTAAACAAACCAAAAATCCGGATTTTTTAAGTTTTCTCACAGTTTTTTCATAAGACTTTTCTTTTTTGTAAGTCACTCTTTTTTCCAAAATCCTGGTTCTACAAAGAAAAAAACTGTGCTCGCCCACTTTTTTTTTCTCCCATCTTTTTCCATCCACTAACAAATTTTAGTTGTTCTTGTTTTATAACATTTCAACTTTATAAACCAGGTCTTTAACCTCACTTCGTGCTCGTCCTCGTTCACCTTCTAGTTCTACTGGCTTTGTTATTCTCAGTTTGGATTAGGTTGTTTTACTAGTTCGTTGGTTTTCTGGTCTGACAAATCCTCGCCACCGCTCCCCCCCTTAAATTTTTGCTGGTGGATTCTGACACCTTGATTGGTTGGTTCAGAATTTCTCTTTTTTTAACACGCTGTTCTTTCTGCTGCTTATACACCGGATTGCCGCTCACCCTCTTTAATTGGATTTTTTTTTCTTCCTGCGACTGATTTCATCCGTACATCTTCGCACCAATTTAAAGATTCCAGTACAAGCAATATGGCTTTATGTTCTCAAGCTTTTAACAACTCGAATAAGCGTTGTTGCAACTTCGATAACTCTTTTGAATCAAATAAATCAAAGAAAATTTGTTTATCTGGTTTAAAGAGTAGATCTGATGTTACTTCTTCTTCTCCTTCTCGCTCGAAGGTTAAGATTTCTAATAAGCCTGCATTTTTCTTTCCTCAACCACAAAAGCGTGGCTCGTTCTCAACATCAAATCGCGTTTGTTACTCTGATTCCTCTGATAGTGATGATGCAGACTCTGATGATGAACAGTCTTGTTACAATGCTGATCAGATTAGAGCTAAGAGAAGAGCTTCTACTAGAGTTTCCTTTTCATTAGCTTCTAATTCAGAATTGTCTAAAGCAATTTCTAAATACAGTGATGATGATGAAGTTGAAAGTGAAGCAGCTCATGATGATAACAACATTGATTGTAAATTATCAAGCTCTCCATGTTCATCGTTCATCATGCAAAACTCAAACACCATATTAGCTCAACAATTTCAAAACGCTGCCAATGGTCCAAGTAATTTCTTTCAAATTTCTGACCACAACACCTCACCCCAAGTATTAAAGAGATCTATCCCTGAATCTGATAAACAATCTAGATCCAGATGTTTCGAATACTTGGTCGGTGCTATTGATGAAGCTTGGGCAAGATATTGTGATGCCACAACTTACGTCGAAGACGAAGTTTACGGATACAATACTCCAGCTTCCGTTGCCACTGATGATGAAGATTACTTTGGCAACTCAACTGATATCACCGACTATGAAAGTGATTATGAAGCTCCAAAGCCTAATAGATCTAATCACTCAAATGTTAATCATCGTCCACAAAGAGGCATGTATACCCCTGCCTCTCCTGTTTCAGGTGCATCTACTCCTAGAGATACCGGTTCGTCAAATGATCCATCCTCTTGTCAATTGCAAGCTTTAAAAGATCGCTTAACCAAAGCCAAATATTTTTTGCAAGACTTGGTGGATTCTGATGATAACAATGATGCCAATGCTTTCTGGAAGCGTTGGGACATGATCAAGTATGCCACAATCGAGTTGGTTGAAGATGATGATGATGATGAAGTTGTCGAATCCACCATTGATGAATTAGAAGATGGCCGTTTGTTCGTCAACTAATCATTTCAAGACTTTGTTTGCGTGTTCTTCGATCAGTTACTGCTTGATTTGTGTATACCCACTTTAATGAAAGTTCTGGTTATACTCAAACAGAATAGTTGATTTACAAGCAAACATCGCCTTGCTCTTTTACTCCATTTCCAACGATGGTGCAAGTCCTTTCCTTCCATGTACAAATTTTTATGAGTTTGCTTTATTCTTTTTATTTTTTTCAGAGTTATGGGTTAATTTAGGGTACGGAATATCGTTATATTTCGTTTGAATGTAAATTATAAAACTTAATTTGATGATGACATTATTGAGTGAAAGGTCCTCTAGTGTCGCTGATAATTCAAAGTTGTATATATATCAATTATATACGTGTACAATAGCATACACTTCTAGCAATTTCAATTGTAATCGAATCAGTTTTTTTATTTAAATCAGTACATCTCCAGGAAAGGCGTATCATAAATTTTATCGATTTATTTCCTTCAAATAGTTCTTTATATAAAATGGTCAGTCTCATCCAAAATGCCATTTTGGCTACTGCCGTTCTCGCCAATGTTGCGTTTGCTTCATCAGGTCTTCAAATTGGTGAGTGATTTGAATAAAGTCTTATCTTCTTCTAAAATACTCAAACTAACATTTCTAGGCGTTCTTCATGAAGTTCCAGAGGGTGAATGTAAAGCTAGGTCCAGATTAGGTGATACCGTCATTGTTCACTACGAAGGTCAATTGGAAGACGGCACTGAATTCGATTCATCTTATAAGCGTGTTTCTCCTATTAGTTTTGTTTTAGGTGCTGGCCAGGTTATTCAAGGTTGGGACCAAGGTTTACTTGACATGTGCATTGGAGAAAAGAGAAAATTGGTCATTCCTCCGGAATTGGCATATGGTAACCGTAGAGCGGGTCCAATTCCTCCTGGTGCCACTTTAAGTATGTACTTTATCGCATCCACTTCCAAGGACATTTACTAACATTTAGCTTTCAATGCCGAATTGATGGGAATCGCTGGTGTCTACAAGAGCAGGGAAGAAGACACTGAAACCAGCAGTACTCAGCCAGAGGACTCCGACAACACCAATATCAGAGATGAGTTATGATTGTATCGAGTGACTATCGATTAATTTTCGCATCCATCTGAGTTAGGACAATTTGGCAAATGAAATTCAATCTCCAGATGTTCATGTGATAGCAGACTTTCTATCAAGTCGTTCAATACTTAAATAGAATCTAAAATTCAATATTTTAAGCATTCCACTTTTTCATTACAATTGAGTAATGGGTCTTTATATACATGTATTTTTCTTTGCTGCACCGAATGTGAGACCACTCCTTGTTCTTCTTGAATAATATTGCATCAAGTCAAACCCTCAATCGCCAATGGCTTCCCAAGCTCCCAAAAGATTCCAAAAGGCTTTAACTGACTTCATCAAGTCCAATGCCGACTTCAAAGTCGTGTATTCTTCGGCCTCACCCCAGCATGAATTTATTACCCCAGATATCAAAAGAGTTTGCGTCCTAGACTCATCCTTCAACCCTCCTCACATGGGGCACTACACTTTAGCAAAAGAATCTCTTCTGTATCATTTCAAGAACGAACATTCTGGTGAGAAAAGGTCACTCTTGTTACTCCTCTCTGTCAAAAATGCAGACAAAATTATTCCCACCCCGGCCAGTTTTGAAGATAGAATTGAAATGATGTATCACATGGCGAATTATTTGGAGAAAAATTTAAGTGTCGATGTTTCAATTGGTCTTACAAATCATGCAAAGTTTGTCGATAAGTCTGTGTCTGTTTTGAAGTACATCACTCAAAAGGCCCCTTCAATTGACTTGAATCAATTAAAGTTGACGTTTTTGGTGGGATTTGATACTTTGATCAGAATATTTAATCCAAAATACTATTTGCCTGATAAATTACTGGAGTCCCTCAATACTTTCATGAAGACCACTGATTTGTTTTGTTTGCTGAGAAATGATGAAGATCTAACTTACGAGCAGCAGATTGATTATGTTCAAGCCATCTCACACGGAAAGCATGAGCATATACCAAGCAATTGGTCCAAAAGTATCTTTCTTCTCGAAAAGGATGATAACTTACCTGATGAAATTGGCTTAATCAGCTCATCTGCTATCAGAAAAGATATCACTGGAACAAGTTGGTATGGTTTGGTTATTCCAGAAATTAAAGCTTACATCATTAATAATAAGCTATACCAATAAAATGCTATGAATCAATATAAAATGGAAACAAATATTGCAAAGACTATTTGTAGAAGGGTAATCTCTGTTGAACAGGTTCCGGAGCTGAGTCTAATTCTGAATCCAGTCAGGTTAGCTCCTTCGCCATCCCCTCCTATTGGAGTCTTTGAAACTATTTTTTGATTGTTGGAATTAGTGCATTCGATCTTCCCTCCTCTTATAACTGACCTGATTTCACTATCTGTCCATTTAGAACAATCGAAAGAACCAGACGATGATTTGATTTTGGCGCTACCTTTGACTAATTTCAAACTCTTCAAATTGGTCTCCTTGAAGTTTCCAACCAATTCAAGAGCACCACCAATTGTGTATAGTTTTGGGAAGAAGTTTATCTTTTCAAGCATTGTATTGTTTACTATCATGAGTCCACCATCAATTTCATTTAACGATGGAAACTCTACTTGTGACAATTTTTCATTCTTCAACATATTGAAAGTACCGCCAATACTTTGAAGTTTTGGTAATTTTAAACTTGAGAAATGATTGTTGATGATACTCGCAGATGATTCAATTTCCTCTAAACTTTCAAGATCGATTTCAGCTGCATCGTTGATGATGACTTTTTGAGCAGATTTCAATCTTGGTAAACTAACAATTACATCTCTTGCGTTTGCGGCAATGTGTAATTTCCCTTTTATCTCCTCAACATTGCATGATATTGAGTCCAAAAATCGGTTATTATTGATATCCAAAGTTTCAAGTTTTTCTGCCATAAATCCGGAAAATCCAATCAATGAAGTGTCAGAAACGATAATACTTTCAATATTTTCAATATCGTTATTGAATTGGACGTTGCTCAAAATAGGTAATACATTCCAATTTAAAGTCTTAACTGATTTCAAAGACGGGAAAGAAATTAATGCCAACGATGTCAACTCCTGAAGAGAGAATTCTTTACTTATAGTCAGAATCTTGGGTGCTTCAATTCTCACCAAGTTGGGAGATTTTTTGACAATCACGTCGCCATCAATTTCTTCAATGTCTCCAAACTGAAGCAATGGATCATCGAAATTGGTGATCTCAATATTTCCTACTATCGTTTTGCAATCTTTGATCTGATTAAGGTCACTCTTAGACTCGATGTAAAATGACTCTTTGGAGCATTTGCTTGGAATTGTATCCGTCGCATAAGTCAATTGCTTTCTCTTGGGCTCTGACTGGTCACTTTCTGTCGCTTCCGGTGGATTCACTGCTTGTTTGTGTTAGGAGGGTACGGGAATTGGCAATTAAAAAATACGAACCATTGTATGCTGATAATTGATCTTCACCAGGCCCTAAGCTCTCCGCATAGGCTGGGAATAGATTCGAACAAAAACAGACTAAAACTAAAACTAATCTCATGGCTCTTTATCACTCTAGTAAAAGTAAATTCTTTCTCGTTAAATCGTTACAAGTTTTAAATATTTACCTGTATTTGTGGTTGGCTGCAAAAAAAATTACACAGAATTTGATTCTAGAGCTGTTTTGGGTTCTTTCCTTTTATACCAAGATGTGTGCAGAGAGTAACTCTTCTATTAGTTTTTCACTGTAAGTACAGCTACGTTTTAAAAAAAGTACAAAATATCTGATTGTTAAGATTTTTCATGAATTTAAGCAAAATTCTGTGATAATTTACTGAAAATTTTGAGAAAAAGAGTAGAAGACAAAAAATGACATTTTTATAAAATTGAAAAATGAACGTACGCAATGATTCAGTATGAGACAAAGAACTTCAGATATAATGTTACTACATTTTGAGCCTGTTGAAGACAGTTTTATAACAAGGACGAAAAAAATAGCAGCAGTTAACGAGAATCTTTGAACTAAATGGTGTTTCAAAAAAATTAGCCCGACGCGGGGGTCGAACCCGCAACCTTTTGATAGCCTAATAAAACTAAAATTGTATTAAAAGTCAAACGCTCTAGCCATTGAGCTAGCCAGGCTTATTTACAACAAAATTATCCATCTCTAAATATACATCCAGTATACGCAAGTTTGAATCATTTAGCTTCCTTGCTCCAAATTAAATGAAACATCAGTCAAATAACACCAGCAGAATGATCATTGAAATGACAATACAAATCAGTCAAATCACTTCGTACACTCACTCTTAAGAGACTTTCGAAGTTTGGCTCTTCACATTTTGCAGCGAATGGCCTGCACACAACTTTCTTGACTATCTCATCGCATTCTTTTTTTACAGCCTTCTTACTTCAACAAATCAGGTAACAAACGTCATTTCCTTATTGAAGAATTTGAAGATTCAAAGTCTGATATGATTGGCGAAAGCAACACAATCTTCCTCAATTTGGAAGAAAGCAACCATCTTTATCAAACATATAAGAATCAACATCCATGCAAAAGTATACCTGATAATTTTCAATTTGATACACTGATTTCTGTTTCAGCGAACTTGGACAAATTAGCGGCATTTGCTTTAGAATCGAGAACCACATTACCAGTACTTTACTCTTACCGTTCCATTTTCCTTGATATCGTCTCGAGATGGGTGTCAGACCCAGTAAAATTCGAAGGATTAGTTGATATGAAAAATACGCTTCCAGGATCAACTATCCTCCTTGCATTAACTCGTGTGGTTGGAATCTCTAATGAATCACTTAGTTTATTAGAATTCTTCCTTGATCAACAAAGGTTTTTTCAAGCATTGGACAGAACTTTGAATTCATCAGGTCAAATCAACACTTCTGAATTAGAATCATTTCTACTTGCATTTTATAGATTAGTCACTTTTGACGCTCATAGATTCAAAAATTTCGTCTCCATTCCAATTTTAGAGAAACTTTTGAAAGAATTGGGTGAGAATGCTTCCGAAGTTACCAAATTCTTATCAGCTCAAATCTTGTCTGTTTACTTAGAAGCATCTGAAACTGCAAGATTCCAAATTTTAGGAAAGATCATTGGTGGAAAAGAACAAATTTTCGGTGATTATGAATCTGACAAAAATATCGATTTCCATTTCCTCCCCATACTTGAAGCTAAACGACTCTCGAACTTCCACCAAATTCAAACTTCCACCATCAAATTCGAAAACAAGAAGGTCGTCCCAATTCATTCTGAATATTTGTCAAAATTAGTCACTTCTATTTGCGGTGTATTAGTACCTCATTTCAACGTTCACCTTGACGACTCTAAGCTGGCAGCCTCTGATGACTATTTCGTTCCAACCGAAAACTCTGTCCTCGTTTTACGTGAGTTAGCACATCATGTTCAAAATAGTAGACCAGTTATGCTTTATGGTTCGGCTGGTTCAGGTAAAACTTTCCTTATTAATCAGCTAGCAAAGTATATGAACTATGAGGATTCAATTGTTAAAATTCATTTGGGTGAACAAACCGACTCCAAGCTTTTATTAGGTACCTATAGTTCAGGAGAAAAACCTGGAACATTTCAATGGAGGTCAGGTATATTAACAACTGCCGTTAGAGAAGGTAAATGGGTTTTAATCGAAGATATCGACAAAGCTCCTACGGAAGTGTTATCCGTTCTTTTGACATTATTGGAGAAGAGGGAGTTAATAATTCCTTCCCGAGGTGAAGTCATTAAGGCTAAGAACGGCTTTCAATTAATTTCCACAGTGAGAACTTCAAGCGATGCTTCAAAGACAAGTGTATCAGATATCATTGGGTTGAGAATGTGGAAACTTATACCTGTGGAAATTCCAAGTGACATAGACTTGAGAAATATTTTGGCTGCCAAGTTTCCACTTTTAAACAAACTCATTGTTGTATTCATTCAATGTTACAAAGAAATCTTAAAGATATATTCTTCCAACTCTTTCATTTCATTGAACAAAGGTTCACATCCTAGAGTTATATCGTTCAGAGATTTGGTTAAGTTTTGTTCAAGGTGCAACAAAATGCTTGAGCACCAAGGAATTAAATCAACTGAACATTTGTTGGAGTCATCTCTTTACGACAATATCTTCGCTGAAGCTGTTGATTGTTTCGGAAGTGCCATCACTGAGTATTCAGCCCTTCTTCCCTTAATTAATATTGTTGGTGAGGTGATGGAAATACCAAACTCCAGAATCAATTTGTTCCTCAACAAACACGTCCCTGCATTCCATAATGATGATGAACTGTTAAGCATCGGTAGAGCTGTATTGAGGAAATCATTGAAAGACAAAGCATTATTTTCAAATAGAAACTCAGCAAATAACTCATTTGCCACAACAAATCATTCCCTTAGATTAATGGAGCAGATTGGAGTTGCCATTGACATGGTTGAGCCATTATTACTCGTTGGGGAAACTGGTACAGGTAAGACCACTGTTGTTCAACAAGTTGCAAAAATGATGAATAAAAAGCTCACTGTTATCAACGTTTCTCAACAAACAGAATCTGGTGACTTATTGGGTGGATATAAGCCAGTCAATACAAAGACAGTGGCCGTTCCAATTCAAGAGAGCTTCGAGAATCTTTTCATTCTTACCTTTTCTAAGAAGAAGAATGAGAAGTTCTCTCAAATTCTTTCTAAATGTTTCAATAAGAACCAATGGAAGAACGTCATCAAATTATGGAGAGAAGCCGTTAGAATGGCCACAGATATCTTGTCAAAAGTCGATTCGCCTTCTGAAGAAGAAGGTGGGCCTAGAAAGAAGCGGAAATTGAAATCTCATGAAAAGAGAGTGCTACTCGATAACTGGGTAAAGTTTGAAGAACAAATCAAAGATTTTGAGATCCATGCATCTTCTCTTGACAATTCATTTGTATTCAACTTCGTTGAAGGTTCTTTGGTCAAAGCAGTGAGAAACGGTGATTGGCTCCTTCTCGATGAAATCAATTTAGCATCATCAGATACTCTTGAAAGTATTGCAGATTTGTTGTCTGAAAGTCTTGAACAAAGATCAATCTTACTTAGTGAAAGAGGTGACATTGAGGCCATTAAAGCTCACCCTGACTTCAGGATTTTCGGCTGTATGAATCCTTCCACTGATGTAGGTAAAAGAGATTTGCCATTGAGTATCCGTTCTAGATTCACTGAAATCTACGTTCATTCCCCTGATAGAGACATTCAAGATTTATTGGCCATCATTGACAAATACATCGGCCGTTTTGCTATCGGAGATGAATGGATAGGTAATGATATTGCAGAGCTTTACTTGGAAGCCAAAAAACTAGCAGAATCGAATAGAATTGTTGACGGTGCCAATCAGAAGCCTCATTTCAGTATTCGTACCTTGACCAGAACTTTGATTTATGTCTGTGAAATCGTGTCGATATATGGTTTGAGAAGATCTTTGTATGAAGGGTTCAGCATGTCATTTTTAACTCTATTGGACATCAAATCGGAACAATTGTTGAAACCGATAATCGAAAAATATACCATTGAACGATTGAAGAACCCAAAATCAGTCATGTCCCAGTGTCCACCACTTCCTGATTCCAACGAAGACAATTATGTTCAATTCAAGCATTACTGGTTAAAAAGAGGACCAGATGAAATCATACCACAACCTCATTACATCATAACTCCATTTGTTGAAAAGAATTTATTGAACCTAGTAAGAGCAACTGCTGTCAAGAGATTCCCTGTCTTGGTTCAAGGTCCAACATCTGCAGGTAAAACCTCTATGATCAATTACTTAGCCAACATCACTGGTCACAAGTTTGTTCGTATCAATAACCATGAACATACCGATTTACAGGAATACTTAGGTACCTACGTTTCAGATAGTACCGGGAAGCTTGTGTTCAAAGAAGGTATATTGGTTGAAGCTTTACGGAAAGGTCATTGGATTGTTTTGGATGAATTGAATCTTGCGCCTACTGATGTTCTCGAAGCTTTGAATAGATTGCTTGATGACAATAGAGAGTTATTCATCCCTGAAACTCAAGAAGTCATACATCCTCACCCAAACTTTATGCTTTTCGCTACCCAAAATCCTCCAGGGCTATACGGAGGAAGAAAAGTTCTCTCTAGAGCTTTCCGGAATAGATTTTTGGAATTACATTTTGACGATATTCCACAGGAAGAATTAGAAACAATTCTTAAGGAAAGATGCCAAATTGCTCCAAGTTATGGTAAGAAGATTGTCGAAGTTTATCGTCAATTGTCAATCCAAAGACAATCGTCAAGGCTTTTCGAACAGAAAAACTCTTTTGCTACATTAAGAGATTTGTTTAGATGGGCTTTGAGAGAGGCAGTCGGCTACGAAGAATTAGCAGCTAATGGATATATGCTTCTTGCTGAAAGAGTGAGAAAGGAAGATGAAAAATTACTAGTCAAGCAGACCATAGAGAAGGTCATGAGAGTCAAACTCGACATGGACTCTTACTATGAAAAGTTGGAAAACAAGGCATTGTTGCAATTTCCATCTCCAGTTGTGTGGACTAAGGCTATGAGGCGTTTAGCCGTTTTAGTAATGATGTCGATCAAATATAAAGAGCCACTTCTCTTGGTGGGTGAGACTGGTTGTGGTAAGACTACTGTTTGTCAAGTTATTGGTGAGTTTTTCGGTAAGTCTCTTATCACTGTCAATGCCCATCAAAATACTGAAACTGGTGATATTTTGGGAGCCCAAAGACCAGTTCGTAACAGATATGAAACTAGAAGTAACCTTTTCAAGGACGTGATGGAAGTTTACCAGAATTTGGAAATTCAAGCACCTCAAACTACAGACTTGGAACTGTTGTTGAAAGCTTATGACACATTGGACAAAGAAATAATTGACCCCAAGCTCCTCCACTCGATCGAAGAATGTAGGAAAAACGTTGCCATTCTATTTGAGTGGAATGATGGTCCATTGGTGCATGCTATGAAAACAGGTGAATATTTCCTTCTTGATGAGATTTCACTTGCAGATGATTCTGTTTTGGAGAGATTGAATTCAGTTCTCGAGCCAGAGAGAAGTCTTTTACTTGCTGAAAAAGGTACCGACGATTCTTTCATTCAAGCGACTGATGCATTTCAATTTTTGGCTACAATGAACCCTGGTGGAGATTATGGTAAGAAGGAATTATCACCCGCTCTTAGAAATCGTTTCACTGAAATTTGGGTACCTTCAATGGAAGATTTCAATGATGTTCAGCAAATCGTTTTAGCGAAATTGGATGAAACGGCATCTTCTATAGCTCCTGTTATTGTCAAGTTCGCTGAATGGTTTGGTAAGAAATTCGGAGGCGGTCAAGCCAATAGTGGTGTGATTTCATTACGTGATATTTTGGCTTGGGTCCAATTTATCAACTCTGTCGACAACTCACTTGAAGAGAAACTTCTTCATGGATGTGCGCTCGTATTTGTTGATGCTTTAGGAACAAACAACACTGCTTATCTTGCTGAAGACCAGAATAGATTGCAACAACAGAAACTTGACTGTATAAATCATCTTTCTTCCCTTCTTGGTTCAGATCTCGCGCCACTTTTTGCAGCCAAATATCCGGTATCCATTGATAACGATCGTGTCAATGCTGGACCTTTCTCGATTTCTCGAGCCACTAGCGATAACACTAAAGACCCTTTCAATTTGCACGCTCCAACCACCGCTGCCAATGCAATGAGAGTAGTGAGAGCAATGCAAGTTCATAAGCCAATTCTTTTGGAAGGTAGTCCCGGTGTTGGGAAAACGAGTTTGGTGACTGCTCTCGCTGGAGCTACAGGGAATCCATTGATTCGTATCAATTTATCTGAACAGACTGATCTTGTCGATTTGTTTGGATCTGATGCTCCCGCTGAAGGTGGAAACACTGGTGAATTCGTTTGGCGTGATGCCCCCTTCCTTCGTGCTATGCAAAAAGGTGAATGGGTTCTTCTAGATGAGATGAATTTAGCGTCCCAATCAGTTTTGGAAGGTCTCAATGCTTGTTTGGATCATCGTGGTGAAGCCTACGTCCCGGAATTGGATAAATCATTCCCCTGTCATCCAGACTTCAAGGTGTTCGCAGCCCAAAATCCTCAATACCAAGGAGGTGGTAGAAAAGGTTTACCAAAGTCTTTTGTTAACCGTTTCACCGTGGTTTACGTTGATGTTTTACAGCCAGAGGATTTATTGCTCATTTCTCAGCATATATTCCCAAATATTGATGGCTCAACAATTGAGAAAATGATTGAATTCGTTGCCTGCTTGGAAGAAGAAGTGGTCATCAAGAAAGCATGGGGTACAGCAGGAGGTCCGTGGGAATTTAACTTGAGAGATACTCTTAGATGGCTCTCATTATTGGACCAGCAAAGCTTAGCAAAATTCAACCCTTATGACTTCTTCAACACTATCGTTTGTCAAAGATTCCGCTCAAGAGAGGATCAAGTGCAGGCAAGGAAGTTGTTAGAGCAAGTCTTCGGTCAAGTTCCTGAAAGAGATAATTATTTCTCTTTATCCCCGGAATATTTGCAATCTGGTACTGCTGTGATCAAGAGAAATGATACCATCCAGCACACAAGCAGCAGAAATCTCATTCCTTTGCAATGTAACTATTCAATTTTGGAGTCTGCTATTCGTTGTATTAGTCAACAATGGCCATTGATTCTTACAGGACCTACGAACTCTGGTAAAACTGAGTTAATTCGTTTTTTGGCTCATTTAGTTGGTGCAAATCTCGTTGAGTTTGCTATGAATAGTGATGTTGACAGTATGGATATACTTGGTGGATACGAGCAGGTGGATCTCACCCGTTCCATCATTGAAATAGTCAATGAGGTCAGAGACATTGTGAACAGATCTGTGGTTGAAGACTCCCTGAAATATGGCTTGTCATATTCTCGCATGTCAGTCCTATTCCTTTCGTACATCGATAGCCATGAAGTTAACGTTGATAACTATTCAAGATTCCACGAACTTTTCGTTGAATATGCCAGTAATGTCGAAGATCCATTCAGTGCTCTTTTGGACAGATCAAACATCCTTTTGGAGAAGTCCAAAGAGAAGAAGAGTGTTAAATTTGAATGGTTTGATGGTTTATTAGTGAAGGCTGTTGAAAGAGGTGATTGGCTTGTTTTGGATAATGCAAACCTTTGTAATCCATCAGTGCTCGATCGTTTGAACTCGCTTCTTGAAACCAATGGTTCTCTTATCATCAATGAGTGCAGTGCTGAAGATGGTCTGCCCAGAGTGTTAAAACCCCATCCAAACTTTCGTTTGTTCTTAACTGTTGATCCAAGATATGGTGAATTATCGAGAGCCATGAGAAACAGAGGTATCGAAGTGTTTATGGAACCTCTAGAAACCAGAGCTACTTCCTTCGACAGAGAATCATTGGGTCTACTCAGTGTCGCCGCAAGTGATGAAGACTTACTAACCAAAATGAATTCGTTGACTGTCACTGAGAGCTCATCTAAACCAATGAACTCATTCGTTCCTTTTAATTTGTCGAATTCAAGAATTTTCGCTTTGATCGGTGATCTCTCAAATTCCTACGATGGTGAGCTAGCGAAAAGTGTCGTTGGTATTGTACCATTTGTCTCAGTAGCTTCTTTCAAGAATTGGTCTGAAACTGCTTTTGCATCCTCAGAATTTAGCGCTAAAAATAGGGAAACTTTCTCTATGATCACTGATCAGCTCACATTCTTAAGTGAAAGAGGTTTGCTCGATAACTTATTCCAAGGGTACCAAAGTGTTGATGCACAAGCTCTTGAGCTTGGCTTCAATGATTTCACTCGAAACCAAACGTTGCATCCTCTTTGCAACCATTTCCTTTTATCATCTTTGAAAGCTTCATCTACAAATGTGGACTCTCCCGAGCCCACACTTCTCTTTGAAGTGACTGCAGGAATCATGGAAGCATCTTCCTTGATATCAGCTCTCGAAAATAGAGCCACATCAGGAAAAGTTAATGAATTGAGTTATATTGAAAGATCAGCAGCTTCTCAATTAGGAAGAGACATCAAAAAGGCTCCAAGGCTTGGAATTTATAAACTCGTAAAGAGCATCAGTGAATTTATCAGTAACACAATGACTTCCCAAGAAGTGTCATTCCAAACAAATGACCTTTTCAAAGCATTATATGAACTTCAACTCTTGTGGAAAAGTTTATTATCCACTGCTACTATTCAGAATGAAGCTAAGTTGAGAATATACCAAAAATTGATCAAACAATGGATTGAAAAATACGAGAAGAATGAACTTATCCAAAAATTTGCAGCAAGTTTACAAGGATCAACTGATTCCTTCAGCGCCGACTTGGAATTAACATCTGGATTCTCTATGGCCAAATTGTGGGAGTATTTCAGACAAGAGTACCCTTCTTCAGAGATGTCTTGGGACAATGTTGGTGCTTTGATCAAGCTAGCATCGCAATTTGATGTCGTTGCCAAGGAACAGTTCACTGATACTGCCGAACTAGTTTCCGGATTACGAATTTTGATCATCAATCTTTATGAGGATATTTTGACCAATAGAGTTTCCAATGAGGCTTTTGAAGATTTGTCCACTAACCTTTCAAAAGGAATTGAGCAATTGAAGACTGTTTCTGATACCTTCGTCAATCATCGCAGAAATGACTACCAACATGAATTTACCTTACTTTCCAATTTTGTTGAAGTTTACTCAGCAATAAAACTAGAAACTGCTTCCGCCGATGTCCTTTCGTTATCAAGTTTCACCAATAAACCGACATTGTCATTATCCAAGGCTTTGAAGACTGACCAATTCTGTCCATACCCATCGATTCTCGATAGTTTGTTTCATTCCGAAAATGGGTCTCATGTGTCCTACGTCTCTGGATTGTTCAGTGACGAGCTTTTGATGTCGACTCTTTCCAAATCAATGGGTCTCAGAAGCCAGTCAGGTAAGAACTTACAGCAAAGTATTGATGATATCAAGTTTTTGGGAAATAAATTAATTACTCACTCTGCTGCTGTACTCGACGACCAAAGAGCAGTATTTAAAACTCTTTTATTGAGTTGGTTCAAACATATTGTTACCTCACATGAGAAATCATTCAAAGATGGGTTTAGTGACATTATCACCCTTATAGAGAGTGGATTCATCAATGAAAAACTATTTTCATTGTTAGATTTGTGTGACGATGAACATTTCATCAAAATTGTCAAGAATTACATGCTACCAGCATTGTATTTTGAAGCAAACTCAGATTCTCTTCAAAGTCTCGGTAGATCATGGATTCTCTTTTCATGTGGAGCAATTCAATTATACGTTCCAAGTTCCGCTTATGATCCAGCAATTGAAGAGCACGTTATCTACCAGAACTTCAAAGAACAGCAAGAAGCTTGTGAGGAACTTGAAAAATCTTGGTGTAAAACCAGAGACGTCATCAGTGGTCAAAAATTGCACTTAGAAGAGCACTTACACAAGATTGACGAATCAGATATTCCAAAAAAACCTCGTGTTTACAGAAGACAGGAAACAATTGATAATCTTTTCGAAGAATGGTCTGCGTTCATGGAATCATCCATGGATCTAGGACCAATTGAAGCTTTATTGGTTGAAGCTGAAGCATTATCTGAAAGAAGTGACTCGATGATGGGGATCTTCCAGAGCAATTCTTCCCAATTTATTTATCGTTTACAACTGAACTACTTGGTCTACTCTGACTTGAACGATATTTTACGTGGGTACATTTATGGACTCAAAATGGGATTCGAATTGCTCTCATTATCAAACAAGAATAAGCGTGTGAATTTTGAATTGCAGAAGGCTTTCCCTGTTGATGTTGTTTCCATTACAAACAGTCAAAATGTTGCAAACACTTTTGAAGTCGCTAGGGAAGTTTCTAAATCAGCAAGAGCCAGCTCATCAATACCTGAACAGTTGATGTTATTCTTCATTCAAGTTGCCTTTGCTCACAGACAATCTACAGATGATAATGCTCTCACTTCTGTTGTCGAAGAATCATTACAGACCCTCTATTACAGATGGTCTTTACGCCGTATGAAACAAGAGGAAGAGGCTGCTCAACAAGGAAGCTTGTATAAATACACTGATCCCGATGCGGATATTGAAGGGGACTTCAGATCTTTATTCCCAGATTACGAAGAGTTCATGGATATTGATTTAGAATCCAGTAAGAAGAATGATGTTTTCGAGCCAATTTATGCTAAGTTGTGCAAAATTTATGTTGAAGAATTCACTGGTACTTCTCAAATGGATTTGAATAAATTGATGGAAGAAGGGTCTTCTTTGAATCAAGCATTACTTTCTTATGATATTTCCTCCGGGACCAATTCAGCTTCCATCCTTGCATCGGTCACCTCGATTTTGAGTAACCTGATCAACGCATTAACTAAGAATCAATCTGAATTAGATTTCTACAGAGGAAGTGCTCAGGCCGAATTTAAAAAAGCCATTGGATTGATATCTTCTGTGAAGTTAGCCACTCTCAAGCATCTTTCTCAATGGCCGGAACATGCAACTTTACAGAACATTGCAAGAGCTTGTGAAGAATTTTTATCGTTCCCAGCAAACAGTCCTGTGAACATGTTGTTGCAAAAAGTTGAACAAATTTACACCTATATCGCCGAATGGGAGAAATATGCCTCTAGTCAAGTCACCCTCAAAGATCTTTTCGATGAAATGACTAGATTATTGGTGTCTTGGAGAAAATTAGAATTATCTTCTTGGAAAGCATTATTCGATCACGAGGATTCTGTAATCGAACAGGGTATTGGCAAATGGTGGTTCCATCTATTCGAAACCATCATAATTCCATGTTTCAACGATGAAGAACCGGATACGATCAAATTGCTTTCAGCTCTCAACTTATTTATGAGTCAAGCCACTGCTGGTGAGTTCGACGCAAGATTGAAATTGCTTGAAGCCTTTAAAAATCACATTCGTATCATCACGAAGGATGGTGAGCTTTTCGATGCGCTTGCTAACTTCATCACTTTTTATGAACAGTTTAGGCCGGCCATAGTTTCAAGTATCGAATCGGGTAAAAAGACTTTGGAGAAAGATATCAATGAGATTATTTTACTCGCCAGTTGGAAAGATGTGAATATCGATGCCCTCAAACAAAGTGCTCGTCGTTCTCACAATAACCTTTACAAAATTGTTAGAAAGTACAGAGCATTATTGGCTGCTCCTGTTTCTTCTATTATTGAAAAGGGTCTTGCTTATGAAGTACCAATCTCCGTCAATTTGCAATCCTTGCCAATCATCACATACTCTGTTCCTGAAAAGACCACTAAGAGCATTTGTCAACAAATTTCTACCTGGTCACAAAGACCAAAACGTCTTCAAGACACAACAACCATTGAAAAGAACTTGGGTGTTTATGTGACACGTATTGCCAATGAGGATTTGCCGACATTGGAAGGATACACGGATGATCTCTACACAGAAATGGATAGACTCCGTAAAGAAACTCCAAAAGTACTTACAGAGAAGAACAAGAAATTAGTGGCCACTTTGAAGACCCAGAAACGGAAGTTATTGAGTGATAGTCTCAAGGAGTTGAGACAAATGGGGTTGAAGTTACATCTAAGAGCTGATGTTCGTAGTTTACTGACATCTGTGAATCTTGTTCTCAGTAACAGTAAATCATTCGAATCATCATACATGAATGGCTCAGATGCTTACTTTTTCAGAATTTTAGATCTCCTTCCAAGATTGAGGGCATGCGTATCAAATGTTGCCGAGGATGTTCCTCAAGTTGATGCCGAGAAGGGTCTTGCAGTTGCTGAAAACCTTATATTTTCGTTAATCACCACAAGGAAGCCGTTGTTTGAGATTTCCCAATCTCTTGAGTTCATGTCCAAAGCATTCAAATCGTTTGAACATTTATCCAACGAGTCCGAAGACACCATGTTAAGGGCTTCAAAAGTAGAATCGACGAAATGGAATATTGAAAAAATCAGATTTGCTCTTCATTGGTTGCCAAAATTGGCCGATTTTGCAGCAAGTGTCGTGGATGCTTCTACTGCCCTCAATGTGACCAGTTCTTCTACGGAGTTCTATGTAATCAAAAGTCAAGCTAATGGATTGAAACTTCAAGTGGATGAATTGGATAAGTTCATCAACGTCGAGTCCAATGTGGAATTTGTCAAGAGATTCGAAGCTTTCATCATAGAAACCTCAGTAAAATTATCACAATGGAAAGAGAATAACAAAAATACTTCTTTCGTTGCTGATTTAATTTTGCAATGGGTCCAACATTCCAATTACAGGCCATTTATCAACTCTTCTACTTCAATCAGTGAATTGAAAACTTTGGAGGACATTGAAATTGGTTTTAGAGAATTATCAAATTCAATTTTGATATCCGTCCAAAAGGTAATTGAATGTCAAAAGGAAGAAATTACCGAAGAAACCGACGACTGGTTACAACAGTCTCAACAACGCTTGTTTAAGTATGTCCTGTCAAGTCATCATAAATACGTGCTTGGAAAGATTCAAAAAGTACTTGATTTAATGGAGAAAGTGGAACATAATACTCAGTCTTCTATCATGAATTCTTCCTTATGCTCATTCACTTTACCACTTGTACATCACTACATCAAATTAGTGGAAACAATTGTTAAAAATGCTAGGAATAATTATGTTACCACATCCAAATCAACTTTTATGTTGTCCTCTGCACTTTATAACTTGGCTACCAATGGGTTCTGTTCTCCTCAACCACCAGATGAGCAAAAAGACGATAATAATTTGACTGACGGTACTGGGTTGGGTGATGGAGAAGGTGAAAACAATAACTCAAAGGATATTGAACAAGATGATGATTTGACTGAAGATGCCCAGAAGCCAAATGAAGAGAATAAAGACAAGGATGATAACGACGATGAGGATGATGACGCCGTTGACATGGAAGGTGACATGGCTGGTGACTTAGAAGAAGTGTCAGATCAAGAAAAAGAAGATCAAGAAGGTGATGATGAAGAAGAGGAACTAGACGAAGAAGTTGACGATATTGATGATCTTGATCCTAACGCTGTCGACGAGAAAATGTGGGATGAAGAAGCAAAGGAAGACAACAAAGAAAAAGAAAGCGATCAAATTCCTGAAAACTCCAACAACGATGATAATATGGAGGCCAATGAAGATGAAGATGAAGGTGAACAAAAAGAAAAGCAAGATAATAAAGAAGACAACAAAGAAGGTGACAAGCCAGAAGATGCCGACGATAAAGAAGGCGAAGAGAATGAAGAGGGCGATGAAGGAGAGGAAGATGTTGGTGAACAAGAAGACGACGTTAGAAACGATGAAGCTGAGCAACTTGAAGAGCACGTTCCTGAAACCGAAACATTAGATCTCCCCGACGAAATGAATCTCGATGATGAGAATGAGGAACAAGAAGAAAAAGAAGAAGATTTTGAAGATAAAATGGATATTGATGACATGGAGGATGAAAATAGTAATGATAAGCCAGAAGATCAGCAACAAGAAGATGGTAAAGAAGACGAAGATATGGAACCCGAGACTAACGAAGATGCTGAACCACAAGAAAACGAAGAAGAAGGTGAAGAACAAGAGGAACAAGACGCCACTGGTGGAGAAGGTGAAACCGGTGAGAATGAAGATATGGAATCTGAAGACGAAACCGTCACTGATAAAGATACAAAGGAAGAAGGCGGCAATGATGATGAAGAAAGCAAAGACCAAGCAGAGGGTGTTGATGGTGCTGAAGATAACAATGAAGATAACGATAATCAAGATAAAGATGCAGCAGCCCAAACCGAAGCTGGTGAGCAAGGTGAAGGTGCCGATAATCAAGTATTAGAAGAAAACGAAGACATTGGTGCCACTGGAGGTGCTTCTCTGAATAACCAAGAACAAGAAAAGGAGGAGGATTCTTCAACGCAAGAAGATGCTCGTGAAATGGCCAAAGAGTCATTGAAACAGTTGGGTGACTCGCTCAAAGAATTCCATCGCCGTCATCAAGAGATCCAACAAGCCAAGAAAGAAACGGAAGAAACAGTTGAACAATCTGCTAATGAACGACCAGATGATTTCGAACATATTGAAGGTGAAAACGCCGATTTTGATACTCAAGCATTGGGTGCTGCAGATCAAGACCAAATACAATCGATAGATGAAGACAAAGCCATTGATGATGACGAGCCAATTGAAAAGAAGGATCAAGAAATTCCCGAAGAAATCAAAAACGAAGACGACATGGATGTTGATCAAAAGGCCGAAGAGGTTGAGCAAGCTGATGTTGATCCAGAGGCTGATTTCGAAGGTAAGACCAAGGCTGGTTTCATTGGTGAAAGAGTCAAGACCGAAGATGAAGACGAGATCATGGTCAAGTCCGAGTTTGATGATGAAAAATTCGACGGGAACTTCGAAAATCTTCCAGTACCAGATACTGGAGTTGATTCGGAAATACCACCAAGAACTTTAGAAGAGGCTCGTGAACTATGGAAAGATAGCGAACTTGAAACTCAAGAATTAGCATCAGGATTGTGTGAACAATTGAGATTAATCTTAGAACCAACTTTAGCCACCAAATTGAAGGGTGATTATAAGACCGGTAAGAGATTGAACATGAAGAGAATCATTCCATACATTGCATCCGAATTTAGAAAGGATAAAATCTGGTTAAGAAGAACCAAACCTTCCAAGAGACAATACCAGATCATGGTTGCGGTTGACGATTCCAAATCCATGAGTGAAAGCAAGTCAACTGAATTAGCCTTCCATAGTATTGCGTTGGTTTCCAAAGCTCTTACTCAATTAGAAAGTGGTGAAATATCCATCGTTAGGTTTGGTGAAGATGTTAAATTAGTACATCCATTTGAAAAACCGTTCAATAATCAGGAATCAGGTGCTAAAATATTCCAATGGTTTGACTTCCAACAAACCAAGACTGACATCAAATTGTTATGTAACAGAGCTTTAAAGATTTTTGAAGAAGCCAGAACTAGTTCAAATTCTGATTTATGGCAATTACAAATTATCATATCTGATGGTGTTTGTGAAGATCATGAAACTGTTCAAAGATTAGTTAGAAGAGCCAGAGAAGAGAAAATTATGTTGGTGTTTGTTGTCATTGACGGTATCAATAACAGTGAGTCTATCTTGGATATGTCTCAAGTGAGTTATGTTCAAGACCCCAATACTGGTGCCATGACTTTACAAGTTAACAAATACCTTGATTCATTCCCATTCGAGTTTTATGTGGTTGTGAAGAACATCAATGAGCTTCCAAAGATGCTTTCGTTGATCTTGAGACAATACTTCTCAGAAGTTGCAAATCTTTAATCAAATTTTCGATTGAAATGGAAAATTACTTTAAATGTAAATAGAAATAAATTATTAATTATTATTATACCATCTATAAATCCCAAACCGATAAGGAGAAGAGAAAAATCCTTCATGCTTTATGCTCAATGCTATATGTTTTCTATGACATGATTTTTTTAAATTCAATCCGTTTACTTTTCAGTCTTACCAGGTACGACCCTAGCAATACAAATAGACATATCATCCAATTTACCTCCGGTGATATAATTTTTACCAAATTTAGCTTCTGGAAGGCTGTTAATCTTTTCGTTGTATGGTGTATAAGCGTAGTCATCAAAACCTATTTCTTTGGCCCTCATTAACAATTTGTTGGCAACTTTCTTCAAATTTTGCTTTTTAGTATCCAAGTATTCATCGACGTAATGAACGATTTCCCATTCATACAAGTTATCAGAAATTCCATCTGAACACATAACAATGATATCATCAGTTTCCAATTTTACTGAGTCGACCCATGCCATTTCACTTGGTAACATATTAAGGGTTTGAGTACCAATTTGTTGAGGACATAAGTCAGAAACCATTTGCTCTTCATTGGTTTTAATGATCTCACCATCTCTGATGATGTAAATCTTACTATCACCAATACTGATCATTTTAAGGTATTTACCACTTAACATACCCAATACCAACGTAGATGAACCCTTCATATCTTGTAAATCCATGAGATGAGACGTATGCAAGAAAGAATCATCTAATATTTGATCAATATCACGTTTTTTGAGATGATGAGGGGCGTGTGTCACTTTGTATTCAGTCATTAAACGAGACACTGTTTCCAACATGGATCTTGACCAGATCCCCGAAGAGCATTGTTCACCTTTACTTTCCCATCCGGAAACACCATCAGCGACTGCCAATACTGTTGGGGAAATCAACATCGCGTCATCACCAGATTTGATCGAAAGAGTATCAACTGGCGATCCATGAGGACGACGACGCGGTAAAAGGGAGTTAAGTTGGGCCGGATCTGTTAAATCACTAAGCGAATGAATTGTAGGGTCCAGATCGGTACTATGAAAGGCGTATGAGGCGTATGCAAATTCAAATTTGAATAAATCAGTTGGAATTCTTTTCATTTGCTCCCTTGTCACCAAAGGATATTGAATGTAAGGATGATTTTCATCTTTAGGTTCTTCCCTGGTTTTCGATAGAAAGTAATGCCTTACATTACTAAAAAACCCACTTGAATGATTCCTCAAAATCGTTTTTTGCAAACATTTCTTTTGACAACTTATGACTTGGCTTAACCTTGACTCTAATAGCATCTGCAGTTTATTTAGATACCAAAAAGAAGAATGTGGTAAGTTTTTCTGAATTTATAATATTTATTTACAACTAGTTTTTGTAATGATTGGCTGCATATTCGAGCTCCCCTCATCCCATAAAAAGCAACTTGAGATGAGGTTTTTCCGGATTTACTCGGGGAATTCTAGGGAAATACCGGAAGAAATCGTGAAAAGCCGCACTACGGATTAGCTGCAAAATTCTTAAATATTCATTTAATCTATACTTATATAATTTATAGAGATAATTTTAAAAAGTGATTCATAGAGATAAATTAATCTGCTAAAACAGCAGCAGAGATTGTTTTGTAAGGAGGGGTGAAATGAGTGTGAAGTTCGAATTGCCTTTCACCTTGGTTAATCAACATATGGACACCAGGAATAACACTCCAATCGTATTTTTCCAGAGCTATCTTCATGATAGGGGTAACTCTTGGTTTGTAACTTGCTTCAAGAAGGGTTGGAGGAATTTCAAATTTACTTTGAGTTCCACGGAGTAAAATTCTTTCCAACAGATTCAACAATTTATCATCAAGTGGCTTATCAGCTGGGACACATGAAACAATCAAAGTAACAGGTGATGCAGCTTCAACTTGCTCAGTAGTCTCCAAGATTTCAATGTTGAAATTCGATGGTAAAGAATCTTTGATCTCATGAAGTTTAGAAACAGTTCTGTTGATCATGTAGATCTTCAGACATCCTAATTCATGTAAAGCATAAGCGGCAGCTCTTGAAGTACCACCACCTCCAACAACTAATCCATTACGACCAGATTTCATAGCACTTGGAATTCCATGTCTAATAAATGCATTAGAGATACCAACCCAATCAGTGTTGAAGCCCTTGAATTTACCTGGCTTACCCTCGATTGGTATAACAGTGTTGACTGCACCAATAACATTTGCAGCATCGGATAATTCGTCAAGGTATTTCATTATGTCTAATTTAAGAGGCATCGTAACAGCCAAACCACCGAAATTTTCTTTCTTCATTAATTTTTCATAAACTTCAGATGCATCCCCAGTATCTAAAGAACCAAAAGTGTATGGTAAACATAATTTCTTGTAAGCTGAGTTGTGCAAATGTGGTGATCTTGAATGCAGAATCGGAGTACCAACGACGAAAAATTCCTTTTCAATGAATCCTCCGATTTCAGCAAAAGATTTATTGATTTCAGCAACACCTAATTGTCCCTTGGCAGCTTTGAATGGTAAACTTTCATGAGTAACGGGAGTGAAAATTGGATTCAATACTCTTGACAATTTACCAGCTTCACCCATATTGATAGCAATCAATGGTCTTGAAGTCATATTGGCTCTGAAACCTTCCAAGTCCAAGTTATCTTGGAAGCTGGTGGCGGTACCAACCAACTTGATGATATCAATATCTAAGTTAATTGCTTGATTGAATTTATTAACCCACTCGATATTGTCCCATTTGAAGTCTCCGTTCAAATCATGGAATGAACCAATGATCTTAGTAAAACATCTTCTTTCCACAAGTCTTGAAATAAAGTCAGCAGAATGGGTCAATTGGATATCCAAATATTCGACACCTAATTTGAAGGCCAAGATACTAAGTTGTTCAAGAGATTCTAAATCGTCATCTGGGAATTTACCACCTTGTGATTCAGTTCTGATTGTGAAGATGATTGGTAAAGCGGTGTGCTTACGCAAAGCAGCGGTTTGATCACCAACAAAAGTGTTGGTCCATTCTTTCAAAAGATCAACCCTTAATTCAACGGCGTTAGCACCCGTGGTAATTTCCTCAATGTCGACACCGTCAGCATTCAAATCTGGGTAAGTCAAACTAACAAACGCAGATCTCTTCTTTGGAATTTCAGTGGATTCAAGGCCAGTGATTCTTTTGAGATAATTGATGAACGAAACTCTTAATTGCTTGAATTCAACTTCATTAGAACAGTGGGAAGAATAGAAATGATAGTTGGAACATTCATGGTACCATGGTTCCCTTCTTTCCCAAACACCTCTAATTTCGTCAATGTAAGCAGGTCTGGTAGTATCAGCACTCAAGAAAGTAACGGTTTCATCCAAATCACGATGTAAATGTAACACAATACCTTTGTCATTAGCATAATCTTTCAAGATTTGTCTGGATTCTTGACCTTCGACAACACCACCACCACTCGAGAGGATATGGCCAGTTGGGTATTTACTGAAGGCATACTTAGCAATTTTGGCTTCTTCAACACGGAAAGACTCCCAACCAAATTCTCTGATATAATCCCTGATATCACCATGTTTTTCGACGAAAATATCATCCAAGTCAATCAATGTGAAACCTAAGAAGGAAGCCATCCATTTACTCATGGTGGACTTACCAGCAGCTCTCATACCAATGATGATGATGGTTTTGTTACCATTGGCATGTTTGTTGAACAAATGAATGGCATTTTCATCTTCCCTGGAAACATCATGCCCATCGAGGGTAACATTAAACTTGGTGTGCAAAGTATCCCACCATCCTGGCCATGTCTTACCAGTACATGAACGTTCTTGAATAAGAACAGGACTTTGGCATAAACCTGCCAACAAAGAGAAAGACATAGCGACCCTGTGATCATCATAAGTTCTAACACCACGTTTAGCTGCTGATGGAGTGACCAAATTGTTGACATTGATACCGTGAATCTCTAAACCATCAGGTAATTCATCAGCTTTGACACCAAACTTAGCCAATTCAGTGACCATGGCTAAAATTCTGTTACACTCCTTCACTCTCTGGTTAGCGATTCCAGTGATTTGGGTAGTTCCTTTTGCGACAGCGGCCACAACAGAAGCAGTAAGGAATGCATCGGTCATAGGTTCCATATCCACATGAGCCAAAGCCTTGAGTTCACCCTTTGGAGGACCGGTAACTGTTGTTTTAGTTGCAGTTTGTTCAACTTTACAACCCATTGGTCTCAAGACATCGACAGCAAATCTGGCGTCACCTTGTAAGGAAGAGGATCCAATATTAGGAACAGTACAGGTGGTACCAGTGAGAGCAGCAAATGCCAATGGATAGGTTGCAGATGAGGCATCAGATTCGACAACATATTCAGAAGGATTGACGTAAGCCCCTTGAGGAATGTGATAAGTGTACTTCTCAGTGGTTGATCTGGTAACTTCGATTCCAAATGATTTCATCATATCAATGGTCATATCTATGTACAATTGGGAAATTGGTTTACCACCAACTAAAGCCAAAGTAACGGGTTTCTTAGCGTAAGGAGCACACATAAGGATAGAGGAAACGTATTGCGATGATATAGTAGCAGCAAGTTCAATTCTTCCACCTTCCAAACCACGACCAGCTTCGATTTTCAAAGGTAACGATCCTTCTTTATTGAGATAGGTAATGGAAGATCCATTGGATCTCAAAGCATCAACAAGAGGTCCTATTGGTCTTTCTTGCATTCTGGAGTTACCAGTTAATGTAACATCCTTCTTGGAGTTAGGATTGACACCAACAAGTGAAGCGACGGTGGTTAAGAAACGAGAAGCAGTACCAGCATTGCCCAAGTACAAACTTTCATCACACGTAATAAGATTACCACCATTTCCTTTGAGAACAATGGTTTCACCATTATCTTCAGTAGAAATTTCGGCACCATTCAAGGAAGAAACAGCATCCAACATATGTTTAGTGTCATCAGAGTGTAACAAGTTTTTAATCTTGACGGTACCAGAACCCAAAGCAGCCAAAACCAAGGCTCTGTTGGAGATGGACTTAGAGCCAGGTGGAATAACAACGTTGGTTGTTGGAACGGAGTTCTCCAAATCGAATGGATGAACGAATACTTCATCAGTCAAAATGACACCCAAATCTTGCTCTGAAATTTGATGAGCTTTTTGTTGGTAACATTTACCTATTCTTTCCAATAAAACACATCTGATCTTACTACCGTCATTCTTTTTATCGATAGCCATTTTGGCTAATAAAACTTCCAATTTAATATCATGGATCTTGGAGCCGACCTTCTTTTGAAAAGACTTTTCTTCGAGAGAGACAGGTAAACCATAAGCCGTAAGACATTTCACTAATCTTGCAACTGCAACTGGAGCCAAAATACCCAAGTATCTTGCCAATTCAGCTTCTTTGATCATACCGAGGGACACACATTCACCATGTAAAGCTTGTGGGTAGACGACTGCTTCAATAGCATGACCAATAGTGTGACCAAAGTTGAGTAAGTTTCTTAAACTAGATTCTTTTTCATCAGAAGAAACAACTTCAGCTTTGACTCTAATGGATCCCAAGACGGTTTTGACCAAATCATCTCTGATGGAAGACAATTCAAGGTTTTTAGCATGGACAACCGAAAGGAAAGTATCAGCAAAGTTCTCCAATCTAGTGAATTCATCTTCGTTCCATATAGCTGCAGTTTTGATAACTTCAGCCATACCATTGATGAATTGTCTTGGAGACAAGGTTTCCAAAAAGGAAACATCGACAAAGACATAATCTGGTTGGTGGAAAGCACCGATAAAGTTCTTCCCTAATGGGGTATCAATGGCAGTTTTACCACCAATGGAAGAATCCACCATTGACAATAAAGTAGTTGGAACTTGAATCACTCTAACACCTCTCATGAAAGTGGCGGCCACAAAACCAATCATGTCACCAATGACACCACCACCAACTGCAATGATCACAGTATCTCTGGTACAACCATTTCTAAGCAAGAAGTCTTCAACGGTAGCCTTAGTTTCACGATTCTTGTAGTTTTCACCAGAGGAAAGAATATAGGAGAGTAAACGAGATTCTGGTCTTTTCTCCTGTAATCGAGATTGGAAAGTGGAGACCAACTTCTTGTATGGACCAGTCTTGGCCATGTTATTATCAGTAATAACCACATAAGTTGAAGAAGCCTTGTGAGTGATTGTTTCTTCAACTATATGGTCTTGAATTCCGTAACCAACATGAATGGTTTCGGAACCAAGGATTGACACTTTTTCAACACGAGACATTGTAGTTGAAAATTGTTGAAAATAAAGCCAATTAACTTTAACTTTTGTATCTTCCTTTTCTGCAAAATTAACTTGGTATGCTATGACTGATTTTTTTTCAACATGAAAAATTCTTTGCACCTGATACTCTATTTGCAGGTTAGCCTACAATTTAGCTAAGAAAAAAAATAAATCGGTTAAAAAAAGTTGAGGTGAAAAAATGTACAGGTTTTGCCATATGACAGAGGTGGTCTTTGATCTATAAAAATGATTTTATATAACTAATGCAGTCGTCCTCTGTACCCTCAGGATGGTCCAATTGCCAAATGAAGATTTGTTGCATGATGGAGCTCATCCAAGGACCAGGTTTTTTGTCCAACTTCTTTGAGATGGTTTTACCATCAATAATCGGTTTAAGCTGGTGTACATTAGTCAAGTTTTGGTCCACGATGAATTGTAGAAGCGAATTGTATTTTGCAGTGACCTTCTCAATTATTTCTAATTGATATTCAGAGATCTCCTGAGCATTTCCTGAAGGTGAAGGGACTTCGTTTAATGTAGAAGGTTGATTTAAGTCCTCAAGAATATCGTTAATGCAGTTGCAAAAAATGTTCAATGGGCTAAATTGCCCGAATTCCCGAAGGTACAATCCAAGTTCTGACCTCTTAACCTCCTGATTGTCGAAGAATTTGTCTAATAGTTCACGGGAAGCTTCATAATCATCAACGATCTTAGACGCCGGTTCAAAATCATGCTTACCGAATCTCAAACCTTCCTTTAGTATACTTAAAGATATGGATGTTGAAACTTGTTTCTTTGGATTCAATTTGAGGTGAATCCCAGAAAGTGGCCAGAGAACAATAGCAAGCCAAAATATCTTTCTCTGTTGTACATCTGATAGTACTTCCTTGTATGTAGCCCTGAAGTATTCGTCATTCAAGTTTTCGAAAACTTGTGTGATTTTTGGAATGAGACTGGTAATTGCATCTATCCTATTGTTGAGCGAATTGCTTTGAATTTCATATTGTCTGATGGTTTCGGTTTCATTAATGGATAAAATGGTATTTTGTAATGTTCCAGCATTGAAGATACTTTCGGTCAAATCAATATGTCCAATCAATCGTAACCCGTAACCTGGATTACCACCAACTAAAATTTTCTCGAGTTCTACACCAACCCTTTCCCTGCTGATCTTGTGGATGAGAGACTCTTTAATCTGGGGATCCTTCATGGCATTCATCGTGTCTGAGTCTATGATGAAACCAAATCTGCTGGCAAATCTGATCAACCGTAACACTCTTAAAGGATCATCAAGAAAGGTTTGTAAAGGCTGCAAAGGAGTTCTTAGAATTCCATTTTTCAAATCGTCCAATCCTTTCCCTGTATAATCTTCGATTTCGTTCTTGTTCAAATTGTAGAACAATGCATTGAGAGTAGCATCCCGTCTCAAAGCATCTTCTTGAGCAGTTCCAAACTCTATAATTGGAACCCTGCTATCGGCGGTATATTGTTCACTTCTCAAATTAACAAAGTCGATATCCAACCCAAAGAGCTTTGTTGTACATGTTTCTAAATGCTTCGATTTCTCAGGATTCTTCTTGATTTTATGAAACCCTTTGAGTTCAAGAGAAGGATGGAACTCATTTAAATAATCCAGTAATGCAGCTGTGAATTCTTCACCTGATAAAACATTGATTGCAATATCGATATCATTACTTTCCTTACCTAGTAACTTATCTCTGACCCAACCACCCGTTATTCTTAATTCTAACTTCTTGCCTTCACTACTTTCGGGAAGGGAGTTATGATAATCGCAAAACTTCACTAGCAAATCACGGATATCAGTCTCCGTTTGATTCAATATAATTGAATCTTTGACGGCTCTTTTCATGGTGTAAGGTCTAACGAATCTAAATGAATTGATTGGGGTTAATAAGGGTATGAGCAGTGGGCTGAGTTTCTTTTGATGGTTGAATATTGGCTTTTTGACACTGTGAAAAAGCTTCCTCATCAATGGGTGGTTATTTCATTAATTGAAAAGATCAAGATTCTAACAATCTCCGATGGATTTTACAAAATGGCATTTTTTGCGAATTTTATGTTGAAGAGCGAGAAATGAGTGCAAAACTGACAGTGAAGGACGAAGAAAGCTGATGTTATGCCTACACGAAAAAGAAAAAATAAAAGAATGCTTGAATTCCGGCAAACATTACTAGAAGTGAAGTAGGCACATTATTACACGGAGGAAGATAATGGATAAAAACCCGCTTGATAGATTCCACGAGTTGGAACCTCCGTTTATGCTGTCGTGCATTTCTTGTAAACTCTCACTTTTAAGGCGAAAATTAGCAACAATTGTATGATTTGAGAAAACTAAGAAGCAAAAGCAGCAGAGAAAATCCAAGACTTAAGGCTGTTACAACACATTGAGGTATAGATATGTGTTTAGTGTAAAGTTCGACATACAGATAGACACAGCTGAAAACACCAACCCATTTTACATCCAATTGCCTGCGTAGCGTAATGGTTAACGCGTTTGACTTCTAATCAAAAGATTGCGGGTTCGACTCCCGCCGTGGGTTCATTTGCGGATTTAGCTCAGTTGGGAGAGCGCCAGACTGAAGTCCACTTCAGTCAGATAATCTGGAGGTCCTGTGTTCGATCCACAGAATTCGCATTTTTTTGTCCTTTCTAGTTTCCCAATTGTGAATAACATAGTGGAATAGTTTCAATTTTTTGCAGTTGCCAAAATCGCAATGATTTTTTTATTTCAAAATTAAACTATGGTTATGAATCAACTGTCATCCGGCTTATGAGGGTTTATTTATATTTTGAATAATTACATCGTTTAAATAAATTACACCATATACAATTGATACTAAGCACACATTTCTTCATCTTATCGAACAATATGGATCCTGATCCTGTTGCATGTCTTGCGTTTCCTTACTGCGAGTCAGAGCAATCGCAAATATCATTAAATAAGTTATATTTTACAGATGACACCGATAATTCAAGGTATGCAATATCACTTGACAGCACAATTCAGGAAGTTCTGAATCAATATTTCACTAAGAAATGCTCTTCCATATCTAAAATCGATACAAATACCCAAGCCCCACTCCCTGATGCATTAAATTATACTTCAAATAACCAATATAATGATAAACCATTGAGTTCTCCTCTATCTAAAACAGCCACTCCATTGTTGCTATGCGTTCCTTCCAATTACTACAGAATCAAATTCAATATATCAGTCAACACGTCACATATGCTGGACCCTAGTAAATTTCTAATAATATTGAAAACTACAAACGATATTCAAGAGCTTGAGATATTGAAGAATATCCTTGCTGATTCTTCATACGATGATAACGTCACAGAGGTATCCAAATTAGGTTATTCACAACTACCAACTGACGATAACTCTAACCATTCACAAAAAATCATCATTAATGACAGTTTTCACCGAGAATCGTTTCAAGATAATAAGCTCAACATAAGTCTCTGGGAACTCGACAGCAATACCTCAGACTACAGTCATTTATTCCATTTTCAAGTATGGATTAATCGTACGGAACCAAAAGTCGATGACTTACTTTCTCCTACTGTTTTAATCGACCAACCCCTTTTGCCATCTACTCAGCTGTCTGAGAAGCTGGAACAATTTCAAGGATCGCATCCTGGCATGTCCCAACCACTACCATTGCCGATTCGTCCTTCGAATCGTAATGATCAACTCGATCAGCGTCAACCAATATCATTCACTGTATCAGAGTTGAGGAAGACATTTCATTTTAATATCGAAGATGGCCCCGAATTCAGAAAGACTTTACATAAATACGAAACTGATCTTCCTATATTCAAACGTTTGGTGAGTAATCTTCTCGATGAGTTGAAAGGTCTAGAGCTTTACTCAAGGAAACTTTTACATATAAGAAATCGTCTTATCGATTACATTAGTCGATTATCAGAGTTGCAGTTCAACTCTTTGTTGAATAAACTTGACTTCAAAAACCAGTTTTCTGACGCTCTTCGGTCCATATTTGAGCCATTCGAACTAAACTTGAACTTCTTTCTTCGCGACGTTTGCGACAAGAAGTTATTGACTAAGATCTCATTGATGATGAACCCTCCGGTAAATTCTGGAAGTAAAGATTCCAGCACAGAGACGAGTGAAATACTTCATAAAAAGAAAAATTTCGAGGCCAATTCAAAAGAATACTACAGTTGGCTTAATAAGTACTTATCCAATGAGAAAGAAAGACCAGAGCTGAAATTATTACTCAAGAGAAAAAACTTCGAGCTTTCGAAATTCGACTATCTCAATAGCCTTAACGTTATCACCAATAACCAATACTACAATCAGTTGCTAGAAAATTTGTTCAAATTCATTAATTTGAGATATGATGAAACAACCCATTTCAAGTTATTGAGCTTCAATCAATTCCGTGATGTTAAATTAAGCCAGGAGTTATTGAGTGAAGATTATATGATTTTTTTCAACGTTTTATCAAGATTCAATAGCGAGAAGTTTCAATTCAGACAGCTCATTGAAGCGTGTCAATCAAACGAGGAGTTGACCAATGTTATCAGACACAGTCGCTTGAACAATTCATCGCTCAAATGTCAACAGAAGAAAGGCAGTACAAAAGGCACAGAATTGTCTTTAACAGAGAGTGACATCCAGGAAACAGATACGTTTGATAACGTTGTAGTGACTAAAGACAACCTTGGTTTAGTTTTTGCTAATGATGCATCACTTACCCAATTTAATAGCACTACAATGGATGCTAGTAAAGGCAATGAAATGGAAGATGACCAAAATTCAGAAATCTCCGGTATTTTATATACTTTAGGCGGTCAAGGGAAAGCAGGATGGCATAAAGAATGGGTGGTTTTGAAAAAGGGAAGATTAATGGAATTCAGTGACTGGAGAAGCGGCCAATACCCTATAAATAGACCAATTGAAATTGCATTATCGAATGTGAAGCCAACAACTCATGACAAGAGGCAGTATTGCTTCGAGATTTTCACGTCATCGGGGAGTAAACATGTCTTCCAAGCTATTAACGAAACAGAGAGAAACAAGTGGATAAAAGCATTATATAATGCTGGGCAACTAACGTCGAGGCTTATAAAACCAACAGCTGAAAAACCTTCCCATGGTGGTCAATCTAAGAATGCTAGGACAGAGGAGAATAATTTGTCCAAATTGATAACTGATTTTGGACCTGATCCAGCCACAGTAATCCCCGGTCAATCTCTAGATCGGTCTGTTTCACCAGTATCAATCATATCCAATTGTCCCACGGTAAAAGATGTGGACTATCTTAAGCTAGTTAGATCAATTCAAGATAGCGACAACCATATATGTCTGGACTGTGGAAGCCAAGAAGGCGTTGAGTGGGTTTCAGTCAACTTGTTGGTGGCTATATGTGTTAATTGTTCATCGTGTCATAGAAGTTTGGGGTCTCATATATCCAAGATAAGATCGCTAAAATTAGATCGATTTGAGAATGAAGCTGGTGAATTATTGGCATATGTTAACAACAAAATGGTTAATTCCATCTTAGAAGTCAAAATGGATATGGATAAGTCAGCGATAATTTCAGATAATGAATCCAGATTGAGATTTGTCAAGGAAAAGTACGTCTTGAAAAAATTTTGTGATCCACCCGAAGGCTTAAATGATGGATTGGTCAAAGCAATTCAAAAGATCAAGATTCATGATATATTGAAGTACATCTTATTTGGGGCTGATGTGAACATGGGCATCCAAATAAGTTTGGATAACACCACTAGCTCTTCTAAAGATGGAGCTGAGAAAGTCTTCAAGAGAGTTAGCTTATTCGAATACTCGTTAAGGAAATTTGTTGAAAGTACTGAGGGCAATTCTCATGAAAAATCCTTTTTGGTTTCAGAAATATTACTCTTAAACGGTTGCAATATAGAGAGCATCACTGAACTAAATCAATCAATTGGGCTTAGTGAAGAAGCCGTTAATTATTGGAAGAATAAAAGGGAGAGGTTAACTGGCAAGTCTCCAGTATAGGCTACACCCGCGCACGACGAATTTTTGGCTGCAAATTGAGAAATGAGATTACAAAAAGTTTGTGGATGAATGTATAGTTTTTATTTTATCAATACGAACAGACATAATAACTTTGAAACTCTAGACCCATTGCTAATATAGTATTGTCCATAGCTTTTGCCCCTATGTCAGAGTGTCCTCTTGAAAAATACCAGTTAGAACAATGCATTGGCAGGGGAAACTTTGGTGATGTTTATCAGGCTTACAATCGACAAACAAAGCAAATTTTCGCCATTAAGGTATTGAATCTTGACGAGGGTGGGGATGAAATCATGACAATTCTCCAGGAAGTGCAATTTTTATCAAAATTAAATTGTCCATATACTACACAATATTTTGAGACTTTAGCTTACGATATGTCATTATGGATAGTGATGGAGTATTGCGGAGGAGGATCCTGTATGGACTTATTGAGGTACCATGAACGGTTGGATGAGGAGATTGTTTCTTACGTTATACGGGATGTTTGTAGAGGGTTGAATTATCTTCATGACGAGAGCAAAGTACACAGAGATATAAAGCTGGCAAATATTCTTCTTACCTTAGCAGGGAAAGTAAAATTGGGTGATTTTGGAGTTAGTGGGGAGATTACGAGGACTCAAGCGAAAAAGTATACTTTTGTTGGAACGCCATATTGGATGGCACCAGAAGTTATTCTGAAATCATCTAGTGGATATGATAGCAAAGCAGATATTTGGTCACTTGGAATCACTACTATTGAATTAGTAACCGGGGAACCACCATTGGCAAGAATCAATCCCATGGATGCACTTTTCCAAATCCCCAAGAGTAAGCCACCGTTACTTGAAGGCCAATACAGTGAAGATATTAAAAACTTTGTTAAGTACTGCCTTAAATTGAATTACAAGCAACGCCCCAGCACCAATACACTTTTACATCATAGTTTTATAAGCCACAAGAAAGATTTGTCAAGTCAATTGAGTGAATTAATCAGAGAGAAGCAAAGGTATTTCCGCAAACACAATAAACTTTCCAAAAAGCCTCGTCATCGAATCCTAGCACCTATCAACAACCAAAGTCACCAAATTCAATAGAAATTTGATTCAACTGGTCGTGACGTTAAAACTGAAAGTTTGGGAGTTCTTGATCAAAGCACCACAAAAGAGGAATTCAAGCAAGTATCCAAAGTCAAACAAATACTTCAGTATAATGAAGTTTTGCTTTACTGTCTCCAAAGAGTGTACGACCGAGCACGCAATACGAGTACAAAAGAAGTTGTAAATGATGTCATCCAAAGAATGATCAACTACGAAGCTCAACAGCCTGGCTTAAGTGAAGCCATCATCGAAGAATTATTTAATTTCAAAGCTTATAACGATAACAATTGATGAAGCACAAAAATATTCGATCAGACACGATGATTTTTGAGATTAAGCTAAATACAATTAATGAACGCAAGCTAGCAATATCATTTAGCCTTGTAACCGTTGGTTTTGACGTGAAGATTGGAAACTATTTATATACCAGAGACAATTACTCGTATGCTACGAAGTTAATCTTCCCTCACGTTTATCCATCGTCATCGTGTCAACATTTACGTGGAACAATAAGTGAAAAATGTATTAAATACATATATCCATTCTTTTCTTCACACACGCGCTTGACGCATTTAGTTGCAACTGACACCAGGGTCCGCCATATCATTTGTCGAATCTTTCCTCACTGAAATACCAAATTGTTCTCTCTTATTACATTGTGAAATCTCACTTATATGAACTCCTTCATTATTATTACTTTTTGCAGGGGTGGTTAGCACCCGCGGGGCACGGGTGTGGTCCCAGGGTCCCTTTCTTTTTAAGATAATTTTCAAGTCGCGAAACCGCGTTTTTTGTGCTATGACAAAATTGCTGCGATTCACGCCTTTGATAGTGGTACCTTATAAACTCTGGTGATTCCTTAATAGTATAATTCTATAACTCGTGTTTAATATTACATCTTTTTAACTGGAAGTTCGTCCAACCATTGCATTTTTTCTCCCAAATACTCCCTTATCAGTCCCCATCTCACCCTATACTCTCTTTAAAATAATTACCCATCATAATCATAAACAGTCATGGCAAATTCCAATAATCTACTTCAAGTTCCGCCTCAGACTCCGCGAGCTGGTCATAAGAGAACTGGATCAAGTGGTTCAGTTTCTGGCGTGACACCATCATTCAGTTTTGGTTTGGGATTTTCTCCTTCATTTCTGTTCAACTCTCCCAGAAATATGAATCTAATTAATTCACTCTCTCCTAGAAAATTTTTCCAATCTTCAACCGAACTTCTTAAGGCTGTTTCCAATGAAAAGCCATCTTCGTCACTTGCTTTGGGCCACGGCCTTGGCCACCAGAAAAAGAAGTCAATTTCTTCAAATGAAAATTTTAATTCTTTAACTCCTCCAAGTTCATCAACAAATAACCCGTCTAATAATAAATTCATGGACTCTCTCACTCTTTCGATGAAAAATAAACATCCGGATGTCAAGCACGAAGAGTTGGACTCGGAGTCCTTAGATAACGACGCATCCCATGATATAGATATTTGGTCAATTGGTAATGATACTTCCCATAATTTAACCATGAATCTTACATCAATTTACGAAGACGAAAATGGTGCCAACGAAAAGCAAAAACCAGACCCTTCAACTTTCTTAACCCCGAACAAATTGCTTCTCAACAACCGGTCATCACAACCCCCCAAAATAACTACAACAGATACCGACTCTTCTCCTAAGAAGTCAGAGAAAAAATCGGATAACAATACAGGAAAGTTGGAATCAGCTCCTGATTTGGTCCCTTCTCGTCCAAGAAGTAGAAATAGTGACGTCGAAAATGAAGATTCTTCAATCGCCAAAAAGAGAAAGGTAATCATCACTAATTTAGAGGATTCACCTAGTAAATCAATTGCATCACAAATCGATACAATCGCCTCTCCTTCTAAACGCAGAAAGTCCAGTTTGGTTTCGCCCTCTCAAGCTGCTGCCTCAGCTGCTGCCACTAAAGCAGCAGTAGCTGAAGATTTGAATTCGAACCCAGGTAAAGTTTGGAATACCGAATTAGATGATATGTTATTGAAGTCATACGCTAAATTCAAGGTTTTTAAAGAGAACCAATTAATGGACTTTTCCACAACTTTGAAGAATACGTCTCAAAATAAAATCTTATCCAGAATGTTATTCAATAAAACTGGTGTCTTGAGAAGCACTAAACAAATTGCATCGAGATTGTTTCGTTTGACCAAAACTAAATTCCCTTCTGCTGCGCATAGCTACAGTAATAACGTCAACATCAGAACTAGATCTCCCGCGAATGAACTGGATGATAGTCAGACCCCATTGACTAACTTGGCTGCTAGAACTAGTGCTCCTAGTACAATAGCCAGTACAAACGTCAACAATGACGCCATTGACAAGGAACTAGATGCTCTCTTATCATCAACACCTATAGATGATATCAATTTGGAAAAAGTTTTGGGTCATAATGATACTGAAGCCATCTCCTCTTCCAAATTGCTATCTTCAGCAGAGCCATCTTACAAATTGGAACCTAAAAGCTTTTCAATTAAATTTGAAAATTGCTCTTATAACGATCACCTGTTCCATAATTTTGCTGATCTAGACACTGGATTCTTCTCTAGAACTCCGTTGTCGGAATCAAGTCTCAAGAAGAAGTTGAAGTTCACTAATACCATTCTGAATGAATTCGATAAGATAAGTGAAACCATCAAAGCCAAATCAATTCCGATTTGGTACATCTCAAGCAGATTCAACTTGAAAAACCATTCTAAACTTCTTCCTGCTTCTCCTTTCACAAGACCTCAGTCTTTTGATTTGGAGAATGGTGATTTTAAATCGTCTTTGGAGATCAATGTTCCTGTTAATGATCACAAAGAACAAATTTTACATTGGAAATGTCGAACATTCGTCTATAAAGACCGGGAATTACTTTTCAATTCAACTGAATCCATAAACGGGTACAAAACAAATGAAGATAAGTTTAATCTTAAGATTCCATTTCTAAAGAAATTCTGGAGTGGTTACTTATCTTACTTGGATAATGGATCCACCGATGTTCATGACTTGAAAAAGATATTCATCATGCAGGTTATCTATGAAGATGAAGGCGACAAAGCTGGCGATCAGGCTGAAATTAACAATGATAAGCTATACGGATGTTTATTCTATGAATTCAAGGCAGAAGGTGAATTTCTTGGTGTTAGCAGATTGAACATAATCACATTGTATGATGATGACAAAGATTTGGAAGAAGAGGATGATGATAATGAAACTGTTTTAGCCGATTCCTCACCATATCGTGCCATTTCACCAAAGAAAAATGGCTCTTTCCATTCCCCAGGCAAAATCAAAAAGCATTACAGTGTTGGTAATAACAGTTTGAAAATTGATATTGGCAAAGCTAATAAAGATGGATCCAATGGTCCCTTGAGTGCACCTATCTATAACTCAAAAATGGTTCAAAAATTTACCACTCCCATCAACAAGGAGGGGCAAAAATCAATGTCTCATTTACAATCAATGGAAGACTTAAAAGAATACTCTTTCCCCACTACGCAACCTCATTTGTGCCAATCTCAATCAACAAGTAACATCCATGATTTGAGTGCAAATCAATTCCATCAACCGTTCAAACAAATTTCACCATTAGCAGGCCGTACAAAGTCTGGTGACAGCCAATCACATGATTCATCACCATTTTTGGTGAATTCTCAACTTGGCACACCTTCCAGTATGATAACATCAACGCCAGCAAAAGACTTACACGGTCAATTGAGAGCTAATAGCCATAGTGCCCAAAGACCGTACCCACAAACTTCAATGTCAACTTCCGTTTTACCAAACAATTACATGAATGTCAATATGACTTCTGTTCCGGTTGGAATGAATTCAAACGACCCTCCCCACTTTAACCAGCAAATTCCATTTTCACCAACTACCATGGCACAATTATTATCCACCGGAAGAAATAATTTCAATTCATTTCAAACGATGCCTGCTCAAAACAACTACGGAGACCAACAACTTAGCCAACAGCAAATGATGTTACTTTTACAACAGCAACCACAATTTTTGAATCATCAACACCAACAATCTCAAATGATGCAAAAATTCGTGGCTCAAAGACCTTTTGTCCAGTACCCACAGAGCTTGAACTCTGCACCAGCATCGCAGACTCAATTTTTCAATACCCAAGGACTCAATAAACCGAAATCCGACGTTAGCAATAAAGAGAATATAAAGCCATCTAATGGTAATCGTCAAATCAAATTTGGCCCTATCTTGGGCTATGATCCTTCTAAGAGTGCCCCGAAGGCCACTCAAAAACCTGCAAATTCTTCTAGCATCAACAAAGGACAAGGCAATGTATCTAGATTATCTTTTGGACCTCTGATGTCTATGTACAACCCCGAAAAAAAGTGAAATTGTCTGCATGCTAGTCTTTTTTTATTCAATTCCTTATCATTACCTTTTCCTCCATTGATATCTCTTACTTTTCTGGAACTCTTATTTTGCATTATGTAACTGTACCCTATTTGATCTTGAAATGTACTTATATTGTCATGAAATATCGTAAAAAACCGTGTAAAGTGCCTGCGAATAGAATATGCTGCAAAAAAAAACAAAAAAAGTTTGAACGTGTGATAACAAAACAATTTCTCACGCGTTGTTTGGAATAACCGTGTTTTGAAAAACACCAGAGAGTAGATTTGTTCTTCATTCAAGAAAACCTATATTCTTGAAGAAAATACATATTCTTAAAGCTTTCTCCCATTCACCCACTCTAAGGTATAGCACTTGTGAAATTTGCCCTTTATATTCCGGAAATAAATCATGGGTGTTACTGGGTTGCTTCCTCATCTCAAAGAGATTCAAGAACCGTGTACTTTAGAGAGGTATAGAGGTAAGACACTTGCTGTTGATACATACGGTTGGTTACACAGGGGATTGATATCTTGTGCGCAAGAACTTTGTCAGAATGTTCCCACGAAGAAATACGTCACATATGTGATGAACAAAGTTAATATGCTTCGTCATTTTGGAGTTGAACCTTACCTTGTTTTTGACGGAGCATATTTGCCCACCAAAGCAGACACTGCTAAAGAGAGAAGGGAAAAACGTGAAGTGGCCAGAACAAGGGCTGACAGTTTTTATAAGAGAGGAGATCGGAAATCGGCATGGAAAGAGTACATGAAAGCAGCAGGCGTTACACCAGAAATGGCTAAATCTATTATGGTTGAGCTCGATTTACAAAAAATCAAATATGTGGTTGCACCTTACGAAGCAGATCCTCAGATGGTTTATCTTGAGAAGATTGGCCTCGTTGACGGAATTCTATCGGAGGACTCAGATTTGCTTATTTTTGGATGCACCAGACTTATCACCAAACTTAATGATTCCGGTCAATGTATCGAAATCAATCGTGAGAATTTTTTTAAAGTGAAAAAGATCCCCCAACTTCAAAACTATACTGAGCAACAATTACGGTTAGTGGCTATGTTGTCGGGGTGTGACTACACAAAGGGAGTCGATAAAGTTGGAATCAAAACAGCATTTAACTTAGTTAAGAAATTTAATAACCTCGAAAAGGTACTTTTAGCATTGAGGTCTGAGGGTAAGGTAATTGATGAAATCTTTATGGATGAAGTTTATAAAGCTGATTTGGCATTCCAATTTCAAAAAGTATTCGACCCGTCTAGACAACAATTACTGATGCTAAATGAATATCCTGACGATATGGAATTGGATTTAGAAACTTTGGAATCTTGCTGTGGAATGACTTTAGAAAATCACTTGCATCAAAAAATCTGTAATGGGAAAATTCATCCAAATTCCCATGAACCTCTCCTTGCACGGGAACAAAGTTTGAATATCACAAGAAGTCATTCAGTCGTGGAGAAAGCCAGTGTCAGAGACGTTTCTGCGGTTGCCTCCAAAACCAAATCTTTCTCCAGCAAACCAATCCCCACAAAAAAAGCAAATGGAATTGATGCTTTTTTCAAACCACAGAAGGTATGTGAGACTAGCATGAATCGAACTGTATCGACTACTCTGACGAAGTCAGTCACTTCTAGTACCTCTACCGTCCTGATTGAGCAACAATCTGATAGCACTTCTTCTAGCAATGACAGCGATAGAAGTTCTATCAAGAGATCATTTGGAGACAAATTTGCTCAAAAATCTGACGTGGTTAAATTATCCCCAACCAGCAAAAAACTTAAAAAGTTTGGAACCACTCCATGTCAAGTGTCAGCCCCAAACTCCAGTAAATTTTTCAAAGCTAACAGACTGCTCCCAGAGATCAACAAACATCCGTTCGATTCAAGTTTAATTTCTGGAGACTCAGATGTACCTGATGAATTTTCGTCACCAGTAAAGTTAGGTAATCCTGGGAAAGAAATTGACACCTCTAATGTTTTAGGTGACATTTCAGACGAAGTTGCTAAAAAGAACAATGCTGTTCAAGTTGAGGATTCTAGAGGATCATCGAAAGGTGGCAATTATGACTTCGAGCTGGAAGACGATGAAGTAGAAGAGTCTCCAGTGAAACCAAACAAGCTTTCCACTTTTGCAGCCACCTTGAGAAAGAAGTTTCTGATGAAACAAGAAAGTGACACAGACAACAAGAGTATAAGCAGTTTCGGAACACAAATTCCTAGTCCCTCATCATTCAACGACCTGAAAGACAATTTGAGCTCCTTTTCATCGGATGATTCTTTCAACAGTCAAACAGCCGACCTTCCTGAAGTACCTAGACAGAGCTACAAAAACAATAAGTCAGAAAGAAATCAGTTCGGAACAGGTGCGAGATTGACCGATATGAAACCATCGAAACCTCCAAAAGTTCAACGCAAGCCTACGGTTGACTTACAAAAATTTGCATTTTCCAGGACTTAATTTTTACAATCATCTTTAGCATCATATAGCATTAATTTTCTATTAACATTCTATCAACATCCCCTTAAGATACATGCACCGATAGCTAACCTAGATAGCTCTGATTGACTATCTGTCACTTTGGCATCATTCAATTTATATATTTTTTTGAATTTCTTAAGATTGAATAATTTTGAGTATAGTAATTCGTCAGTTAAAGCCACGTTTTGATCTTCGGAAGCATGCAAGAGTTTTTTAAGATGATCATTAGTTTCGTTGGAATCTTCATTGTCGGTTGTATCGCTTATTTTGATGACTATCAAATTAGGACAATCTTTATCCACACCAAATCGTTTTAAAGCATCCATGATATTGTTTATAGGAGACAAATTGAAAATTATTTCTGTGTATAGGGTCCGGGCTCTCATAGTTCCTTGAGATTGGTTGAGCAATGATTTGTGGATCGAGTTGTGTAACTGTTCTTGTGATACTATGTGGTTTGTATTTAAGAAACAATAATCGTAGTCTGCATCTGCTTCTGTAAGCTTTCCTTTCACCAACGAAAGAACAGACTCGTCCAACCCGAGGAAACAGCTGACGAAAACACGTTTACCAGGGAACTGAGGATATAATATGGAAGAAAAAGTCATATCAGCTGTAATTCTTCAATAAAAGTAGGTGAAGCTAAAACTTTCACATCAAAAGAGAAGCCCGCACACACAAATCACAAATTCTCATTATCTCAAATGGTATTTACATTACCAAACACCACTTGCAACACGAGGGAAAAACAAAATAATTCACCACAGAATACCGGGAAAAATGGACGAGGACAGGCCAGGCGCCGAAAAGGAGCATATGGCGCCGTCCTCTGAGAAAGCAGATTCCATTATCGATCAGTTATTCGAAGAAACCGATTCAAGAGGAAATGAAACACCTATTGAACATGGTATCCATCTTGAAGCAATATTACAAGATACACCAAAAGCTAATAAGTACTACATGTCATTTCAAAGGTTTCACAAGCAGTTTATACCAGAAAATGATCCTACCAGTATTCTTAGATGGCGCAATTCTTCAATAGAGACTGTTCAACGACTAATAGTGGATCATTGGTCTGGGAACGAATATAATTCCAACAACAACGAAAAGGTGAACAATGAACAAGATTCGAACTCTCAAGCTAAGGGGCAAAAGAGGAGCAGAGCCACCAAGGGATCGCATGGCAATTCCTTATTTAGCTGGTCTAGTGGGGATTCATACATAGCAGCAAGGAAGAAGGAATTACAAGAACGCAATGGCAACTCACATAGCCAATTCGTCCATAAGAGGATTTTAAGTAACCCAAGTGAGCCAGCGGCCCTACCTCCAAAGACTCATAAACGAGATGAAACCACCAAAAAGACCAAAGAGGAATCAATACAACGGTCAGATATTGCCAAAAAGTTGAAATCGACATCGAAAGAATCAACATTTACAAACAAGTTGAATCGAATCATTGAGTCAGAATCCAATAAATTCATTCATAGTCGTATTCAAGTCATCAGGGCCCATCACAATGAACAAATATCGAAGAAAATTCATGAAAGAAAGAAGAAAGATCACGAATTACATTTGAAGAGATTAAGAGAAAAAGAAGAAGAATATGAACGAGCACTAAGAGCCGCAATGACTGGTCAGAACAGCGTGAGAAGTAGTGGATTCTTTGGAAGTATATTTGGCTTTTCAAATATCACTCAAGCGCAAAATCATCAAAGCAGACACGATCTATATAACAATTCTTCAAGACGTTCTACAGAAAGCTCAACAGAATCGGAGAAACCTAATTCTTCCGGTCGAAAGCCAAAGAGATTTTCATTCATGCCACTGTGGAGTTCTCAATCCAATAAGTCAGAGACCATCTTCAGTCTCGAAGACGAGGAAAAGAGCCATCAGAACATGGACGTCGCCCATACTGGCGATGAAGATAGCGAAAACAATAATGAGGCACACCAAGCTGAGGTAGACGGGGAGAAAGACACAGAGGAGTATGAACCGAATGATCCGAACCTACAAGGTAACACAGTCCACACACAAAACCCTGGGCCACACATCCTGGAGAGTTCGAAAACCTCACTAGAATCACCACAGAGAGAACCAGAAATTATAGGTCTCGATGCATTAGAAGAACTTTCATTAAAATCATCAAAGTCCAAGTCACCAGAACCAATAAATTATGCATTCATGAATATCAAAGATTCGAATTCTCAATTGGTGGATATATTTGGCAATGATGTCTTCCATAAACCAAAAACCAAGAAGCTCAAAGACGACGACCAACTCATCAACCTTGATGCCAGGCCCGTTACATCAGAGAGCCGAAACGATGACCTTCTACAACTATAAACAGCATTCAAGGCACACACGTATGCCACTAATAACTTTTAAGGACATCTATTATTTAATTTATTAAAAAAATGTAAATTACAGTTTTTCCTTGTCTATGAAACAGTTAAGCCCCATAAATGCTTCATCTAAAGCTCTCTCGAAAACTCCACGTAAACGCCAACCAGCACCCAAATATTCTTTATTTTTGGCAAGTTTTGAGATGTATGGATCATAGTAAGTATCCCCTCCAGAACTGGTATCAATATCTATAGAGTCAAGAGACTCTGAGCCCAAGATTTGATATCTTTTATGCAATTCTCTATCGCCTTTGAAAGGTGTAAATGGAGTTTTAGGAACGTTTTCATCTTGTTTTGCATTCGATGAGAAGGGATTTATGCTCTGGAATTGTTGATCTAATTGACTTGTGATTTGTTGTAACTGTTTCTTCCTCATGGATGATCTCTTCAAAAGATTCTTATTAGATTGCTGTATTAAGTCTTCAGAGCTAGCGGAGGATGTAGATAATTTGTCTAACAATTCTTGCTTCTGCTGCTTCTGATATTCGACATCTTCCATCTCCATTTGCTGTTGAATCTTCAATTTTTCTTGTTTTAATCTTGTCATTGTATCTTGATATTTGGCTAAATCGGCATTCTTTTGACTCTCTCTCATATTCTTCTCCAAAATTTCAATTTTATGCTCACCTTCATATTTGATCAAGTCTGACTCAGCTTCTTCTTGATCCACTCCATTGGTAAGATTGAAAACGATACTTTCAACCTTTTCTAAATATGCATTATAGTCTTTAAGATCCGGAAAATCTTCTTCGGTTTTATTATAAATGGAGCCCACTCGTCTTCGTATATCAATTTCTCTCTCTATCAGAAGGTCATCGAAAACTTGCTTCTTGAACCGATTTTTACGTAATATCTTGCCACATTTGGGATATGGACATGGTGCTGGCCCAAGTGAAAATATTCTATCAACGCAAGATTCACAGATCTTGTGATAACATTCGGGATTGATGAGAAAGCTCATATTTGGTGATAAATACCTATCGGTTTTACAGATCGGACACATGTCCTTTGATCTGTCATCTAGATTAACGTTAGTAACAGAAACCACCATAATTCAATTAAGTTTGTACTTACCTTCCACCATGGTAATTAGTAATGTGTAAAGTTTAGTTAGTAGTTAGTGTTAACTATATAGATTCTTAACCATATCTTACATGAGACACGACCTTTAACAACCTCACTATTTACAACTCTCAGATAGTATTTGCCATCTTTATAAGCAAACAAGGTATATATGGTGATTCAAAAATATGCTGACAGATGAATGCTGATAAGGTATCAAAATTCATTCTTAAGAGGTTGGTTCCTATAGTGTTTTTCGGTGGTACTGTTTATTTGATATACGCAGTGGGCTATGTTGTTGGATATCAAGAGGTATTTAGACATCACTCAAAAGGTTCAGCCATATGTTTATGGATACTTATGGGATTCTTCCGAATAACAGAGTTTTTCTATTGGGGGTTGCTTTTCTATAAAGGTCCTGGTAAAGCGACAAAAATTAAACCATTAAATTTGTATGGAATTGACGACCAAGACCTAACTCCAGTACCGGAATATTTCATTTGCGACGAAAATGGATTCCCATTTTGGTGTTCTACGTGCCAGTCAATAAAACCTCCTCGAACAATACACCTGAGTGATTTGAATTACTGTGTACCAAAAATGGACCATTATTGCTTATGGGTTGGAACTGCTGTTGGCCAGCTCAATTACTTATATTTTCTTCATTTCATAAAAAGTTTAGCTACATTTCTTGTTATTGAACTTGTTTTCACCACTTGCTTTATTGGATCTCATTTCAACAGAGGAAGGTATCGCGTGAATCTTCATTATGTGGCTATAATAATTATCTCAACTTTCGGATTGATGATGCTGTTGACACTTTTGGGTGCTAATATCAAATATATGTGTCTTAACATCACTACTGTGGATGACATGAGACACAATTCCAAAAAAAGATACGAAAGATTCAAGAAAAGTTATCATTCCAGAAAAGATAAAGGTAAGAGTGTCAAAAATATGAGAAGACCAAGGAAAGAATCTGGATTGATTTTCGTCAATATCAAATATAACGATACTAGAGTGGTGGTACACCATGGTATCAATGTGTACCCTTATTCCCAAGGATTGCGCCGAAACCTAATTAATTTAGTTTTCAACAGAAATCTTAATGTTGGCTCGTTTACCGAATCTCCGAATTCGTATACTAATTTCAGACTTTTATCTGCACTTATCATTATTCTAGTTCCATACTTGGACCTTTTCTTCACACAAAGATATGCACCTAACGATAAAGAGTTATCGACGGCATCGATATACGATGGTGAGTTTCATGATCACTATTCTCCAGAAATGTATGAACGTCTTGTTGCCGAAGCCAAGAGAGGTAATTTTACCGTTCCTCAATATTTGCAGCCAAAACGTGAACCCGAAGGAATTGCTCTGGAACCTCAAAACTCGAACCGTACAGCTGGATCAAGTACATCAGATACCAAATGATTACCACAGTCCTCACGAAGAATCATCGACTTCAATCTAGCCACTTTCTTAAGTAAATAGCATTATAGATTAAAATTTAATGTCCGCGCACGACATACCAAATATCGCAACCCACGATGCCTTAAAACTATTAACGTCAAATCATTAATAAGCACACCAAAAGGCTCAATGGACTTATTGGCTGAAATTGTGGAGCACGAAGTAAGCGCACCGGAGCCGCCTTCAAACTTCCAGGCAAACGGGTTTCCAAATGTGAACACATTGAAGGAAAAGAAAATTTCAAGATGGAGACAGAATCAAGACAAGGAAAGGAGGGCCAATAAACCAACAGGAAGGATAGGACCCAAGAAAGTGGAGAAAGAGTTGAGCGAAGCTGAAAAGATCCACAGAGAGAACATGGACAAAATTGCACAATTGACGGAAGATGAGATCACACAGGAAAGAGAAGAGCTTTTAAGTGGACTTGATCCAGCCCTAATAAAGAGTTTACTTGCAAGAACTGAAAAAAGAATAAAAGAAGAAACACATAATCATCATCACGCAGAAGGCTATGATGGCTGGATTGGCGGAGGAAAAGACGGATCAGTCACCCATTTAGACACAGCAGATGTAGACAAGGCATTGGGATTACAGAAATTGCAGTTAGACGATACACCAGTTGACGATGAAGAGAAGACACAAACCGGAAAGTCTAGTCTGAAATCGGTCCGATTTGAGGAAGTGGCCACGGTAAAATATGAAGATTTGGATGAAGAGATACAACTAGACGAGGATGGATGGGAAGATGTTGAAGATATCAATGATTTGGTACCAAATTCCGGAGAGAACGAAATTGCACATGAAGACTATCAGTTGCTCTCCGAGAAGGAAGACAAAGAAGAGGAAGGGACTCCAATCAAAGTGCATTTCCCCAAACCCAGAGCAGAATCGGAAGATTTGGATTTAAATGACCCAAAATTCTTTGATAAACTTCATGAAAAGTATTATCCCGATTTACCTCGAGAAACATCCAAGTTGTCGTGGATGACTGAACCAATGCCAAAGAATGTCCCAACATCATACGAATCAATTAGTGACATGAGATTTGACTTCAAGGGTAATTTGGTGGAGTTAGACGAAAAGTCTAAGGATACAGACATTCCAACCTACATGGGATTGCATCACCATTCTGAAAACCCACATCTTGCTGGGTACACTATACCAGAATTAACAAGACTATCCAGATCAGTAGTACCCTCACAGAGATGTTTCAGTATTCAGATGTTGGGTAGGATATTACACAAATTGGGACTCCATAAATATAATGTCATGCCCATAAGCGAAAACGACAGTTTTGAATTCAATGAAAATTTGAAACAATTGCTCTCACAATTCGAAGGTCTTATGTGGGATTTGATTGATGAGTCCAGAGTAGTTGAATCGCTCCAGGATGCTGCAAATGAAAAACTAACCAAGAACTTGTCGGTCAGAAACTACGCAATTGAAGCATTATGGTTATGGAAGCAAGGGGGTGGAAGACCAACACCACCCAAAGAACAGTCAGAGGAGGATTTTATAGCCAGTCAAGTACAACAATAATGACTAAAATTACATGGATAAATGTAGAATACTCGAGGCATGAAGTGGTAGAAAAAGTCACTTCATAATTCAAATTCTCAAGTAAATTCAGCTAAAGGAACAACCATTGAATGGGGATGGAACAAACAAATCGTCAAGATCGGAAGTGAACTAGCCAACGAATACAAAAACTGTATACCCAGCATAAATCACAAGATCAAACAACCCGGTGACAACAGGAAACAACTCAGAAGAGCCATTACTGATAAAAATCACGAAATGCCCATCATTAAATTCCACTGAATGTAATACAAGGAGCTAAGTGAATTCATTCTTCTTCTTCGCATATAGACACATTGTACCGATGATCCTGAAAAGGCAGTTATTCACTTAATCGGACAACTTAAGTTATGCGTTAGTCTACATGATAGGTAGAACTCGAATGTTTATTAGAATAGTTAGTAAATTTTACCATCAGAAGGCCAAAAGAATTTTTATGTTTGTAGCTAGTGCGGGTAACCCCAACGGGTAGATATGAATATAATCCAAATTATAAGTTTCGAAAGCTAAAACTTAATCGTATGTATCCTGGACCAGTCATTAGATCAGGCAATCACATCAAAAGCTACTTTAGTTGTACTACTTTTAGATATCATCTAGAATTGAAGCTGCAAATCCAGTCCTCAGTTTTCCAGATTGCGCACTGAAATCTATAACTAACCGTTACTCTTTCTACATCCAAACACATTGAACATGTTGATTCAGAGATTGGGCCTCGTGCTTGTTCTTTGGGCCTCTCTCATTTCTGCTGTGTTTGTACAAGATGCGTTCATCAAAGATTGGATCAACTATCACCCTGGTAGTATTGTGAAATACGACATCATTTCTCAAGACTCCATCATTGCATTGACTTCTATGAACCAATTGGTGCGGTTTGACTTGACATCTGAGGCCGAAGTAAGATGGATGTATGATTTGAGATCACTTCCTTCCACAGTCAGCGAATATTTTTTGGAAAGTCATGGCAAAATCGTATACGCCTATTCATCTGTTGATAAGTACATTTACTTGTGGGAAGGTGAGTCTGGTATCTTGATACACAGCTTCTGCTTGGGATCAGTTCCCATCAAGGTAGAAAGTATATCCAGTGGTCTTGTTGTATTGAATGCCGATGGTGACCTCCAATTGCTTCGTAAAGATGGCGAAGTGTCACTATTTAGCTTCAAACAACCAATCAAAGACTTTAAAGCTTCCGATTCAAATGGCCTAGGATTTGTACTTGCCAGTGACAACTCCTTGATCTCAATCGATGCATACGGTGTACCTAAGGATACCAAGACTTCCAGCGTGGCATTTAAAAAGGTTAAACACTTTGGTGATAACATGATTATCACTACTGATGGCGAAATTCATCGCATCGATATCGACCACACTATTTCCACTCTGGAGAAATTCAACAACGTCAAGTTCATCAATAATGAATTCTTTTTGAGTTTCAATCCACTGGAGCTTCTGATATTCAAGGCCAACGACGTTGCACAAAGATTATGGTCTCATTCATTCGATGGGTCCATCTCTTCCGTCCAAATAATCGAATACTCTTTGTCAACTTGGCTTTCCGTTACCACCGAAAGAGAAATCTCCTCTATTGACATCACTGACTTGTTGTCTACCGACGATGTTGATACTATTCAGATCCATGACCACCAAAGCTTACCTGGATCTACTACCCTTGTCTTTAGTAAAGAGTTATCATCCTTTGAATCTGTAACGGCAGACTTGACCCATGGTTGTTTCAATGTTTCCAAGTTTAATTTCGTCAGTGGAAATTATTCTTCCAAATTATACGATATTACTCTGACGCGTTACTCTCCTTCTCCAATTGCCATTCTTGTTAACAAGCCACAATCTCAGAAAAGCATCGACCAGGCACACCACCTCATTGAAAACGCTTATTCTCTCAATATCGTAACTAAATGGCTTAACAGAGTAAGACGTCACTTATCGCAATTTGGAAAAATTATCTTTACCTTATTGGATAATCCAAGTAATCAAAACGAAATAGAAGAAGATGTCTACGGATTCGGCAAAGTTTTGATACAGTACGAGACTTTGAATAATAAAGTTATTGCTTTGGACTCTACAAATGGTGAGTTGTTGTGGACTTCTGAAGAATCTTTTACAGGCGTAACTGATTTGGTGGAAATTAACTCTTACGTTTATGTTGTATCATCACATTCTATTGTTGAAATCAACTTGAGAAATGGCCATTCAGTGAAAACTCATGAATACACTCCCCTTATCAAGAGAACGATGAAAATTGCCATTCAGTCAGGGAAACTCGTTAATGAGCCTGAATTACTCCCGTTTGCGCTTGCTGTCCAATTTCATAAATCCAATGAGCTTAAGATCATAAGTCACATTGAGGACTACATCATCTCTGAAGACCAATTCTTCATCGAACAAGAGAATGATCATAAGCTATCTGGATTTAAAATTGCAGACCATAAAGTCGTCCTGACTTGGAGCTATATGGTTGACAATCAAAAGATATTGAAAGTTGCACAGAAGCCTGAAAATTCAGTAACTGCATCCATAGGAATATCAAGATTTGACAAATCAGTGATTTACAAGTATTTGAACCCTAATTTTATCTCAGTGATAAGTCAGGATGCACTGAACCAACAAATTTCATTCTCTTTACTTGATGCAGTTTCCGGATCAATTCTATACAAGTTTGATCATGTTAATGAGAAAATCGACATCGAATCCATAAACTTAATCGAAGACGATAATTGGATTATATACACCTACTTTGTCAACGCACCAAAACTTGAGCAGCGTATTGTGGTTCTTGACTTGTTCGATAGTCCTACAAATGCCATCGGTAAGACTGAAGCATCCGTTTTGAAGAATGAATATAATTCCACCATCAACAACATAAGCAGAAAGTCATTCATTTTCCCAGAAAGAATTTTATCCATAACTCCGACTCAAACAAGATTTGGAATTACATTGAAATCTATTGTTGCAGTCACAGAAACCGGATCCATTATTGAATTACCGAAATTCTTAATCAATAGTAGAAGAGTTGATGACAGACCATTCACCCAAGAAGATGCACAAGACGATTTTAGATTGATGCCCTATGAACCGGTGATTTACAAAAATACTTACCAAGTCTTGAATCATAAACACAAGTTATTGTTAGACGATGACTCTCACACAGTCCTAGTACAACCAACTGAATTAGAATCCACACTAGCATTATGTTTTGTGAACAAGCATAACAATTTCTGTACTCTAGTGCAACCTTCTTTATCTTATGATATACTCAGCAAGACATTTGACAAGATTAAGTTATTGGGTACTATCAGCGTTCTTTTGGTTGCCTACTACATAACAAAGCCAATGGTTACTTCCAAGAAGCTTGACGCTCTTTGGATCGATCGTTAATAGGAATTTAATTATAAGTAATCGGAAATCTGTTGAATTAAAAAAGAAAAATTGATATAAGTCTATAAATTCGAATTAAAAATGGATGGTGATCTAGATATGTAATTAATCACGTCACCATCTTTGAGCCTGTTTAAACCGTATTTCTCCCAGTTGATGTCCTTTTCAATTTCTGTGTCGTTCATGCTAATTTTCTCGTTAGTGTAGACTAACCAAATGAGTTCATAAAGTAAACTAGAGACTAAATGATTTTTCATTTTATTGATCAAAAAGAAAGATTGTTCAGTTTTGGTTATGGTTAGTGATTTGATCTGATTAAATTTGGTGACAATCTTAAGTAATTTGCCATTCAATGATAACCAATCACCATTGTTATTTGTAGTGAAGATTGAAAATGTTTCATTGAAAAGGATTTTAGTTCTCTTATAATCATGAACCGAGTTGAGAAGAGGACTTGAATGAATTCTCAACAAAACCAACAAAGCATTTTCAATAATAAATTTGAAGTGAACGGGAAGTTGATTGAAATTTACCAAATTTCCAAATTCCTTTTTGAATAAAGTCACGATGTTCTGACAGGAATCGAGAGCCTTATAAACAAATACTTTGTATTCGTCAATTGAAACATCAATATCAGAGAAAGAGTAAGTGTATAACTGCAACTTGGTGTATTCGATGGATAATTTGATCAAATTGTCGTTGACGAGAAAAGACTCTTTTTCTTGAGCTTTTACAAAGTCATCAAGGATGATCTCAAACATGTTCAAGTTGATCAATTTGCTGGTATTGTTTGGATTCTCAATCAAATCATTCATGTTCTCGTTCAATTTCAGCTGGATTAAGGAAATCTTTAATAGCGAGTTAATATAATTATCTTCACGAGAGATATTTGCGCTGTTAAACAAATCGACATTTGCAGCTTTGTTGATAATGTAATCTTGTTGGAACCCATTATAATTAGAGTTGGATAATCCGAGGTTGACCAACCAATAATTGGAATTAATGTTGATATATTTGTAGATACGTTCACGCATCAAATTATTGATTTCTGCTTCAGAGGCCAAATTAACTCTTGTCTTGTGACTGAATTCATTAATGAATTCAAGTTTATGCAAACCCAATTGTAAAGATAAATTCTTTAAAAGAGAAAGGTACTTAACGGATAGGTTGTCTTGAATTTTTTGAGCTTTCTCCATTGGTAAAGGCCAATTAGTTAAAATTAATAAGGATGCTAAAGTGTAAATTGATCTTGGGGTATTGAACCAACAATTGACCACAACCAAATTTTTGAGGTGATCAGCCAAGTTTATATATTGGGTAGTATTTGTTTCCACCAAGTGAGCTGTAGTTATTATGCTCCAAAAGAGTAATTCATTTTCCTTATGGATGAGATGCAAGTCAGGACTTTCGAAGAAAGTGTCTGGAAGGATTGGTAAATGGTGATGGAAATTAGAATGGTAACTGGTGAACAACTTTTCTGCTTCTTGGACTGAGATGGAAATTGGCGACACCATTTTATTTGAGCTGATTTGGAAAGAATTAGATGTTGACAGAGTCGGTATTGGATCGATGTCAATTGAGTGATGTACTGGAGATAAACAAGGAGAGTTCAAACATGTTTGAATGTCTGAGACAGATGGAGTAGGAGGATATGGTTCTTTTTTAGCTTGATGTCTTTGATATGGAACTTTACATTCGGATTCAGATTGTTGAGCTTGGTATTGGATATTTTGACCTCTTTCAACTAGCAATTTGACCATATGATTTTTCTTTTCGATGATACGGTCCAAAGTTTGGCGTAAACTATAAACCTCTAAAGCCAATTTCTCCACCACATCGTAAGATCTATTAGGAGTTGATGTGATAATATCGAGAGTGCAATTTAAATTCTTCTTGTAGCAATGGGTGCAAGGGTAAGGATCAGTATCAACGGCATCACACTTTGTTTTATGTTGTCTGCAACGAATGCAAGTTTTAAGGACTTTACCTTTTGTAATACCACTTGGCCTTATGAGTTGCAAGCGTTTCTTCTGTTGAAGTGTCATTATTATAAGGGCAGCCATTAGTAAAATGATTTATAAATTTAAGCTATATCAAAGTTGTATAGCTCTTGAAAATTGGGTAAATAGGGATTCTTCAAGTATATAAAGCGAGCCCCGTTTCGTATCAATGGTTGGCTGTCAAACGCCAAAGTAAGCAAAGTTTCAAATGGATTAATTGGCTGCGCAGAAGAATCCGCTTATCGGGTTCTATTGATGAATAATAAGACTTGACCGCGCGCTGATTGGATATATGGCACCATACCGAGTTTCGGGCATTCTCATCGCGGGGACTTTATTCAAATAAGTGGTGCGGTCCGATATAAGTGAAATCATAAAAACCGGGACTTGAATCCAATTTGGAACAATCTGATTGATCAATAGTTTTAGGGTTGATTAAACTTCAAAAAAGTACCTACTTCGATAGCATGATAAATTTACCAGAAGAGGTATCAGCCTTATATTTGTACAATCTAAGTCACTTACTCTCTACTGGACCTTTAACTAGACAATATGGAGTTAAATTTAATCAGACATGTCCAAGTAAATTATCAGAAACTACGGAGATTAAATTTTGTGATGGTTGTGGTATAATAGCGATACCCGGTATAACATCATCAAATTCAATAGTATATAGAAAATTTAAAAAAGCATCATCAGACAACCAAAATAAGGTGCAAAAATTGAAAACTAAACCAATAACCAAGAAGAAGATAATTGGTAGATTTCTACAACAGAAATGTCTTGAATGCAATTATAAGAAGCTTTATCCTGGTCTAATCAACCAATCTATGGCTGCTAAAAGAAATGAGAATGCCGATATGCCTAATATTGAGTCTACAGCAAGTACAACTTCTAAGAAAAAGAAACGGAAACAAAATGACTTGACTGCTTTATTAGCCCAGAAAAGACAACAACAAACATCAGGCCATCTGTCTTTGAATCTAATGGAATTTATGAAATGAACCATTCCCGATCGCGTTTTGCAATCACGTTTTATTATTGTAACTAAACTGATTGGCCATTGACCGAATCGGTCTCACTACTCCGTTCGCATGTGGTCTCTCATGACCTTACACTTGCATTGTTCATGATTAGACCTTTGATATAAATAGATACAATAGATTCTTAACGAACTTTAATGTACTCATCATAATTGGCTATGCATTTGTTTGTGTTACAATATAGGGTTATTCATTTTAAAAGATTGGAAATTGATTTGCTCAATCTCTCTGCCGAATATACATGCGATACGTTGTATGGCTGCATGGATTGTTGAACTCCTGAATTGGCTCGGTCCCGCAGACGCATGGACAGTCGTTGGCAGCTCCGTATCCATCTTCTTCTCCTGAGCACACCACTTGGTGGTTCCATATTACCATTTGTAGCAATATCCTCATCTGAGTCATTCTCGGCAACGAAATCGTAAACCCATTTCTCATCTGGATCAACCAGAACAATGTCTTTGATGTAATTCTCCTCCACCCATTGGCTCTCGTCAAGATCGAGTTGCCATTCTCCGTCTGGACAAAATTGCCAGTCAATAGGAGCTCGAATGTCAGACAAGTTAAAAGTTTGTTTAATGTTCACCAATGAAACATCTCCAGTAATGTCAATACTTTCATCTTTGCTTCCATCAGTACCACGTCTTGATTTGCTCAGTGGCTCTGCCCCACTAAGTCTATAAAAATATCCATAAATGTGATCTTCGGTTGTTTTTTCTTCGTTACCTTCGTCCGTAATGAGATCAATATTATCGAATTCTTCGAATAAATTCTTATTGGCTTTCCTTATGGGATTATTTAGGGTGTAAAAGTCATTACAGAACCCGATGGGTTCCCAAATTTTGGTACGCTGATTTAGTTTTTGTACTTCGAATATTTCCACCCACTTCAAAACGTCTGGTGGTTGCGAATCGTTATTCTGCGAATCACTTGCAACATTTTCAGAATTATTGGAAGCAAGAAACTTCAAGAAAAAATTCTCGATTCCATTGACAAAGTTGACAGTCAGAATTCTTGTGTCTTCATTGTAGATGTAATCGAGAATTGATGTTCTGAAATATGGGTGACAAATCCCAACCGAAGTCCATAGTGAGACAATCATTAAAAATTTGAGGGGGAAATATAAAAAAAAGATGGGAAGTAACTTTGGAAGGATGACAATACTGTAGACACTTGATATCAACATGAATATATACACCAAGGCACTGATGTTCTCATCTTTGAAGAAAAGATAGTCATTAAATAGCCATACAGTGAAGTCATAGGCTTTGATGTATAAGACCATATGATTCTGCAAATCGGTTAAGTTGAGTAAAAATTCTTTCGAGAATTGTGGAACAGGTTTTGGGCTTTGGTAATCATTTAATGGTTTATCACCTTCATAAGGTATCGGGTTTGAAGCAAAGTAGAATTCGTCAATGACAGAATTATCTGGCGGGTATAATATCAAATAATGAGGGATCAATACATTATTGATTAGTAGAATAATGGGCATGGGTAGTAACAAGTAGGGGTTCAAGATTATATGCGTGACAAGCAAAAGCATACCAATCGTATAATAGTGATTGTACCACCCGACGAATTGAATGATATTATCTATTGCAGTGAATACAGTTGAAAGCCGTTGAGCAAATTGAATGGAATTTTTCGACATGATATTCATAGATAATGGAGGTCGTTCTTGTTGCATGATGATCCTGTCATTAATGACTTTTCTTTCTTCGATTGAAACCGGTATGACCATTGATATAATCTTTTCCATTAACTTATCTGTAATCATTGAATTTTTGGTGTCATCATTGGAATCAACATACCAGAATGCCGATATTGACTTGTCATGTTCATGAAGTTCGGGAATATTGCCCATAGAGTCACTTGTTTTGAGTTGGGAGGGACTGCCAGTTGGGGTCAGGTTATCGATATGGGAATATTCTTTGGAATTATTAGCTTCTTCCATCTTGTTGGTGGTATCAATTTGGCCTGTTTCTTCCTCCACGTTTGGTTTGATGACCTTGTCACCGGACAGCTCTGATGGCTCTAAAGTAAGTATATTTTCTAAAAAGCTTGACATAATTCGTGCAAGGCCTTTTCGTCAATAAGGTAAATACTGAATGAGGGGAATTGAGAGGTAATAAGAACCCTTAGTACTAATTAGAAACTAGGTTTCCAATTAAGACAATTATTATATGATTTTATCGCTTGAGTGAGCTTTCAATTAAATGACTAGATTTGATTTCAACGTGTTAATTGATGTCAACTATAGATTGAAGGCTTGAAAGCTTCACTCAATTGCAAATGATTGAAAGATTTGACGAGAACCCAAATTTCAGGGATTCTAAGTTTAGCTTATTTATATAGAATTGGTTGCCGCTGCGCAAGGACTGTATGCTAGCAGCCGTTAAGTTATTGGTGTTTGGGTAAATTCCAACAGTCTAACAAAGTAACGGATGCGAAAACAAAATGGCCAACATTCCTACGTTGGGTTTACTAAATCAATTCAATAAAAGTAAAAATTGTATTAATACATGATAGAGAAAAAGTTAATATATCGTACAATCGTAAATTAAATCTCACTTAGACTTTAATCCTTTTCATGGCAACCTCGGGGCATTCTTGTTTTATGCGCTTCTTACGCTCTTTATTGAGTTCAGATTTTGTTAATGCTTTTAATGGCCGTGAAGGAAGTGAAATTTCATCGCTTGACTCAACTTTAACGTAGTTGGTTGAAACGGGTTGATTATTTTCATTAAAACTTGACATTGGAGATGGTAGTTTGGCGTTAAATTTCGAATTATTTTCCCTTTTCAATGTAGGTCTCTTAGATGTCTTTGAAACTTGTCTTGATTCTTGTTTCAATTCTTGTTGAACATTTTTCGATTTTAATTCTGATTTGATCTCATGTTTAACGACTCTATTTTTATTAGGGGTATTAGGAGGGGTTAACATCTTTTCTTGTTTGACCTTGTTATTCTTCAATTTCTTAGAGTCTAATTGCTCTTGTGTAAGGAATAAATCTGGAACTTCGTGCTTTAAAACTCGAACAAAATCGTCACAATCACTAAGAATTTCATAATCAACAATATTGTTCCATTGTTTAGATAGCGGAGTCTTGTTAACGAAAACAACTGTACCATTTTTGTCATGAATAGATTTTGCTAAGCTTCTGACCAATTTTTTAACTCCGTCAACTTTTAATGAAGTGCCCATTATAATCAATAAGTCTGATTTCATGGTCATGTCAATATTAAGACCTTTTGCTAGGATATCTGATTGCGGATGGTTTTCTCCATATAAAACAATATCGGGCCTGAGCATACCAATACTTCCAGTTAATCTTTTTCCTGAAAACAATCTTTCCTGGTATTTGAGATGACAATTTTCACATTCTGGATTATCCCCTTGACTCAACATCTGTTGATTTTCGATAGTCCATTCAAAATTTTTGAAACATTGAGTGCACGACAACTTATGTAAATTACCATGTAACTGAACAACGTCTAAATTTTTCCAGTTTTTTGAAAAGTTTTTGGTGGTTTCGAATTCATTCAAGTCTATTCCACAATTTAAATTGATAGATTTTTCCAAACTATCGATATTTTGTGTGTAGCAACGTAATAATTTATTCTTATCCTTTAATAATTTGATAAATTTATGCGTTTCAGTTGGTTTGGCATCGAGTGACGCTTTATAAAGACCTTCCATGAAGGTACAAAACAAACTCAAGGTTATTTCATCTCTGAATAATGAGATGTCGAATAAGTCCTGTCCTTTAATGAAACTTTTAGGATATTTGGCCTTCACTAAGTTATATAACCCATCGTTGGATCTGAAATCTGGAATCCCCGCGTTACAGGAAATACCAGCACCTGTAAGGACGATGGTCTTCTTTGCCTTGTTGATGATTTTAGTAACTTCGGTGAGTTTAATGGATTCTTCAGCCGGGAATTTCTCCTTTGACCCAAAACCCAATAAATCAATGGTCTTCATGGTGAATTGATTCTGAAGACCGTAAATGTAAATGACTGATGAAATGTATGAAAATAGAACTACCTTAAGGTAAGATATATGTGTCCTCGGTTTTAATGCTTAGACTCGTGAAGAAGAAAAGTGTTGAATATTTAAATTATTGTAAAAAAACTCTTGTTCTACCATCGCTTTGTACAGCTCCCATACCCCCATATAAAGGCACATATTAATTGAAAAGGCTCACTAAAAAAAAAGGCTTTATAGCGAGTTCGCAATGTTTACATAAAAGACAAATTGGGTTAAATTATAAGGATTTTATGTAAATAAGAAGGTGCCCTATGTTAGCAGGTTCTGTTTTGTGTTGGCACCAATCCGGCAACATATTTTGAATCATACAATTGGACAGCTTTTGTGACGGAGGATCATATTTGCAATTCAACAGCATATCTTTCACAGATCAGCATTGAGGACTTGATGACCGTAAGATATAAGACAATTTCATTAATTGCCCCTGTGTCCTTTCTGAGTTGTTTATGTAGGGTTAAAAAGCGGTATCTGCAGGTAATATACCAGCATTGACACGAATTTGTAGGTTTAGACCAGGTTCGTTATAATTATTCAAAGATTGTTAAAAATTCGCATCAATTATTACACAAAAGTATATATATATTTCAAAATCGCGATTTGTACTCTGCAGAATCGTGTACTTGGTTTTAACCGCTTTGACTGTTAACAGCCAATTCCATGATCAACCTAGTAGCTAAATGTAAGAAAGGATAAGCCGAGAATGAACTCATTTCGTCGACGTCTTGGTTACCTAATTTGGAGCTAGAATCATCTAAGACCATATCATTAGTCAGTTGTATCAGTTGTTGTTGTTGTAATCTTAATTCTTGTTGTCTTTCAGAACTCTCCCAACCGTCGAACTTGAAATCCACTAAATAGTTATTAGGTTCTAACTGGAAGAGTTGGATTTGCATTTTCATCATATCAGGACTTATAATTTCACAGTTTGGATCATCATCAACAACTGTAGGTCCATATTTCCACCTAACTCTAATGGTCCATAATTCTTCTTCGGTGGGTTTAGACCATTCAGCTCCCAAATTTTTCAAAGCTCTGTAAATTTCACCCATCACATCTAGTGGATAAGATCTCGATCTGATACCGAAATGCCACCTTGTTTTCAGTTTCTTCGACAGAACCGGAGTAATTTTACTTTGGTTATCATTATTTTCCATCATGAATGCACGATGTATGGAAGGTAATGAAGATGGTAAGATGGCGATTGTAGAATTAGGTAATGTGGATAAATCTGGAACAGTGGCCAATGTTTGATATGTTAATGATTGTTGAACACCGGGTGCACGGTGAGTAGATGTTGCTGGACCACCGCCTGTATTGGTAGTATTCCATGATGGAGGTGGTGACTGAGATAAGAAATTATCCATTCTTTCAGTTTTGTTTTTCTTCAAGTCGGCAACCAATGAGTGATTTTCTTTCATCAAAAGATACGCATCAAGAATCTCATTGGATTGTTGTTGAGGGTGACGATGCTTATTGGAATCGCCGATAACATTCAAAATCTCGTCGCGATCGTAACCCATTGCCATGTTCAAAGCTGAAATGACATTATCGTCGACCTCAATCTTGTTGTATTTGGTCTTCGACAAATCAGGTGGTAACAAGTAATCTTGGATATCTTGTTTGAACCATTCATCTTCCATGATTTCATGGATGGTGATTCTGTTCAACGGGTTAACAACCAACATTCTAGTCAACAAGTTCTTTGCACCTGGGGATAAATAATTTGGTAAGGTATAGACACCGTTACTAATCTTCTTGAATAACGCAGGAATAAATTCGTCGTCAAATGGCAAACGACCACATAACATCACATACAAAATAACACCAGATGACCAAACATCAACTTCTGGACCAGCGTATAATTTACCACTAATAACTTCGGGAGCAGCGTAGTTTGGTGAACCACAACTTGTCTTCAAGAAATTACCATCGGTCATGATGTTGGACAAACCAAAATCGGCAATCTTGACATTAAGTTGATCATCCAATAACAAATTCTCTGGTTTTAAATCCCTATGGACAATTTTATGTCTATGACAATATTCGACAGCAGCTATGATTTGTTGGAAAAATCTCCTTGCTTCATTCTCCGGCATTTTGCCAGTTTGGACAATGTAGTCGAACAACTCTTTACCGGCAAATTCGATGACCATGATTATTTCATCTTTCGACTTAATAACGTCGTATAATTTGATAATGTGTGGGTGTCTTAACAATCTTAAATATGAGATTTCTCTTTCAATTCTACCTTGCATATCAGACTTCGCCAAGGTCTTACGGTTGATAATCTTGAGGGCGACTCTTTGGCCCGTGGATGTGTGTTGAGCAAGTTTAACTTTACCGAAAGATCCTTCACCAAGAGTTTTGATCACTTGATACTTACCGATGCGATGAGCAGGGTTAGCATTAGGATCAATATGTTGAGGTTGTGGCTGCTGAATGTTATGGTCTCCTTGGGCATGCTCATGATGGTGATGGTGGTGGTGATGGTGATGGTGGTGATGGCCATTGCCTGAATCTTGTTGATCGGACATGACTCACGATTACTGGACCTAACTTGTTGGAATAGTTTGAGAAATGAAGAACCCTATAGATCAAGTAGTTGTGTACTTATTTCTTTGTAGAATTCCAATACTATCAAGTGTATATTGATTATTATTCAATTGCCTATTTTATCAAAGCAAACAGTTCTATTATATTGGTGTCCTTTTTAATCCGCATTTTCGCTGTTTTCCATAATGTGACACCAGGGTTGAATAAAGTCGTGCACGACAAAGGCAAATATGATGTACGGGTGCGAGTGTATGATTAGTGTGTTCTTCTTGAATAAGGACTTTCCTTAGTCCGATCACTTCTATAGTTTCTGGGTTTGAAGTCGTTAGCACTGGCCCTGTCAATGTCGTGAAAGCGTTCTTTTCTGTAACGGTTTCCTTGTCCTTCTCGGCCATGAGAGTTTGAGGGTCGAGAAATCGGATCCCTCTTACTAGCATTGTATTGGCTTCGTTTATAATTCGTCTTTTCTTTATCGTCAGCCGGGTCTGCCTTCTGAGCTGCATGATCCTGTGCTGTCTGCAGTAGTCTCTTTTTTCGCTCTTCGACCAATTTTTTGGGTATGCCGTCTTTATCTTCTTGTGCACTAACTAGTAGGGACCAGAGATGATCACAAAAATTCATGGACTCCTCATCGCCCAAAAACTCCTTCATTTGGACATGGATGGACTTGATATCGGGATCAGATTGTAACAATTCGCATAAGTAATCGACGACTATATCATCGTCAGGTAACTGTTCTTGTAGTTCTTCAGTGATCCAATTCTTTATTATGGTGAAATTAACTTTTTTCATATCCACCTCAACTTTGAAGTGTTTAGGGTACTTGATGCCGGACTTCTCCTTCTTCTTTCTCTGTATGGTGAAATCATCACCCACTTCATTGAGCCTCCACGACATGTTCAATGTGGGGTATAAACTATAGATGGAGGATTAATTTTTTTGATTATTCGTGCAGAAAAAAAACGCAGTTTTCAATGTGCTGCAAAAATGCAGCAAAAATGATACATCACACACCACAGTGGTTTTGATAAATTCATTAATTCTGACTTCTCCTATACTAAATCTAATGTCTTTGAATTCAATGAACTCTCCAAACGATGTTAGCCTTAGGCTTTTTGAAAATGATAGGTCATATCCTGCAAGAAAACACCATTTATCTGAGCCTTTATTTAAGTCTATTGAGTCTTATATTGACTTATTGCCGCTTCCAACTAACACAATGAGTATTTGGTCCAGCTTTCACAGAGGCGTTCCTCTAAGTGAGGTTTACTCTGCTCCCAAAATTGAATATAGTTCGGAGAGCTCTTCTTCTCCATCCAATTCAGCATGTTACACCATTGGTGTTTATGATCGGTCTTTTACCTCAGTTACCAAAGAAGACTGCTATCTAAGCTGCAACAACGACTCGCTATCATCTACTCCAACAACAGCTGCTACTTCCACTAGTGCAACCGGGGCTTCTTTGCAGAGTCCTGATGAAGCATTTGGATGCCCATCTGTAAAATTGTGCAATTTTGAAGTTCCTCCGGATTCCAGATTCTTTGTAATCAAATCTTATACCCAAGTGGATGTTGAGGCTTCAATGAAGTACGGAATTTGGGCCTCTACAGATCTAGGGAACAAAAGATTGTTCAATGCAATGAAAAAAGTTGAAGACTCTGCCAAAGGTGGAAAGATTTATTTGTTCTTCCTGGTTAATGGCTCCGGAATGTTTTGCGGTGTGTGTGAAATGGCAAGTAACGTTGATTTCACCAGGAGCAGTGATATTTGGTCTGAGAAATACCGCTGGAAAGGAATCTTCCCTGTCAAGTGGATAATTGTTAAGGATGTTCCAAACCGTAACTTCTACCACTTGAAGAACCCGAAGAATGAGAACAAACCTGTATCCCAATCTAGAGATACTCAAGAGATCCCATTTGACCTCGCCTTAAAAGTTTTACAGGTTTTTGATTCATACGATCGATTCAAAAAGCACGGTTGTTGATATTTTGTGCTATTTTGACAAATAATAGAAAAATTTGTGAAAAAAGTTAAAATTACGACATACTTCCTTGCTCTACCAATGAAAGCATCCCAACATTGCAATTGAATCCGGTTTAGACTGGCCTATGAAAATAAGGCATTTTTCCCCGGTGTCGTTAAATCAAAATCAGCTCATATAGCTCCGCACTTCGCACACGTGAAAGAAAAAAGATGAGCATTGAAAGTAGATATTGAACACTACTTCCAATCTTTATATAAATTAAGCTTGTTCGTTAGTTACAATGGTAGGATCATTTCCAAGCGTTGCTGCAGTCCCATTCAAGCGGATGATATCACAATCATCACGGTCATCTATTCAACTCAGTTCAACATTGAAAGCTGCTACCGCTGCCAGTAATAAAAAGAGCCTGAAGAAACAAGAGGCAGTTCGAGAAGCGAAGACTGAAGCCACCAAGAAATACTATGGGGAGGATGTCGAATATGGTGCATTGTCCAAAGCTCAAAAAGCTTTCCTTGACCGTACCATCAGGGTCGACCAAGCCGGTGAGTTAGGTGCTAATTATATTTATTTCGGTCAATTTACAATTCTTGCATCTAAATACCCTCATTTAAGGCCAATTCTTCAACATATGTGGGACCAAGAAGTTCACCACCATAACACTTTCAATAAACTTCAAACTGACCGTAGAGTCAGACCATCCATTTTAACACCGTTATGGAAAATAGGTGCCATCGGAATGGGTGCTGGAACTGCACTTATAAGTAAAGAAGCAGCTATGGCTTGTACCGTTGCAGTCGAGACTGTAATCGGTGGCCACTACAATCAACAACTTAGGGTGCTCATGAACCAATACGATATTCCAATTTATGACAAGAATACTGGCCAACAATTAACGCCTGAACAGATCAGTCACGAAATTTCATGCTCTCCTGAACTCGCCAGTTTGAAAGATCTCATTAGTACTTTTAGAGATGAAGAGCTTGAACATTTGGACACTGCAATTGAACATGACGCTGAAAAAGCCGTTCCCTACATGTTATTGACTGAAGCCATCAAATTGGTTTGCAAGGGTGCAATTTGGACTGCCGAAAGAATATAAGCAAACCTGTAAGTAACTATAATGCCACATATTATGAATACACGTCTACTTTAACAGTATAACCATATATGTAGCGTAGCGCACATGACGCAAATCATCTATCAATTCATGTACGGCCGAAGGTGTACGGATGGATATGTGCAGGAATATGAGAATCATAACAAATGTAAATAAAGACATCTTATTAAATTTACTCGTTTGTTTATATTGACTAATTTCATTTCCCACATACTTTTAAGCGAACTATGTCTCGATTGAGTACGATATACCGGTCTGGTGGATCAAGCTCTTACACGGGTCGAAGAAATCATTTAATCGGCCAGAAAGACGAATTCCCAATACTAGATAATAAAGAGTTATCCCTTTGTCTACAGACTTGTGACTTCACCGCAAACGAAGAATTGGTATCGAAGCCTACCTCACAGTATATCCGTTCATTGTTCGAACAGTTTTTAGATGCTTTCGTGGCTGTCCCCTCCTCACAAATAGCTAAAAAAGCTCGATTAATGAAAAATAAGGAGAGCACTGCTAATGGGACCTATGGTCAATTAACCGATGGAGGAGATCATGATGACAACAAAGATGAAGAGGAAGAAGCTGATGATGAAAATGACACAGAGAACGCGTTGTATATATTAATTTTATTTCGTTCATCATACTCGTTTCTTCAAACATGTGGTGTTTATGATTTTACTCTCCTGGATATAATGAGACCAGATCCCATAAGAACAAGAAGGATTTTAAGTGCTGTCATTAACTATGCTAGATTCAGAGAGCAACATTCTCAAGAATGTGACGTATTAGTGGCAGAGGGGGAGAAGAATATGATACGGATAAAAGAGTTGCAAGAGGAAAATACAAAATATTCCAATGACATAACCGATTTGAGTGAGAAACTCGAAGTGGGGATTGCATCGGCTTCTGATTCCACCAAAAAGACAACATTAAAGCAGATAAGTGCTTACAACCATCGTCTTGAAAACGAATTAAAGAAGCTTCAAAAAACTCAGCAGATTTTAGCACTTGAGCATGCCCAATACAGGGAACAAAAACAAAGACTTGTCGAAAAACTAGAAGATCTTCATTATGTGAATTTGGAGTCCAAGAAAGAAGTTGAAAAATTAAGAGGATACCTCACCACAGATCCAACGGTTTTGAGAAAAGTTATCGAAGATTTGAAGAATAATCTAGCCGAATATCAATCAGTATATGCCAACCATGACTTGATTTTGAGAAACAAGAGTATAACAATTGAGTCAATGTTAAGTATTGAAGAAGAACTCAAAAGTTTATTCAGATTTTTAGAAGAAATTCTGAATGATTTAGAGAAATCTCAAAGTGTGGTTCAGAAGATGAATAATTATCTTGAAATTTTGGAGCAACAGAAACTCACATCAAGTGACTTGAATAGAGAGATTCAAGTCCTACAACGGCAAGTCAGCAATATGGGCGAAAAAATACAGAAAATAAAGACTCAAGCTTCGAATAAAGATCAAGTTGCTCGGACCACCTTAAACAACCTTAAGACTGAATATGCCAGAGTGTCGGACGAAAGAAGTGCCCGGGAACAAGAACTTTCCAAAAAGAAGGAGTTGATATTCAGCCTAGAGAAACAAATGTCTAACATGAATAATGAATTTCAAATGGAGGTTAGAAATGCTGAAATGGCAACAGCTCGTATGTCTGCTCATATTAGACTTTACTTATCTGAAATGAATAGGAAGCTCCCTTAATTGCCGTTCCGACCAATTTCACATTATAAGTTCGAGGTTTTCAATTCTATAATTTTAACGTATTTTTATTATGTACTTTTAACTATTAATTCTGTGGCGAGCTAAATCATGAAGTTGTAAACTCCTAATTTTTCTCGATATCTCGTTGTTCGATTGAAGGTGCATCTTTTAAAAGTTGATCACTGTCGCTCTTTTCAATTTCGTCTTGTCCTTTATCATCTTGAGTGTAAACGTCTTCATCACGAGGAATCCGTTTATTGGTCGTGAAAAGAGAGGCGAGGAAGGAGACCAATGAAAGTGCCAAACCAAAATAAAACACATTTTTCAAAGCCTTCATGAATTGATCAACAACAAGTTCCCTAGCAGAAGAAGGCAAGTTGTTGATTATTGTTGGGGTTTGAATCAAAGTTGCAGGGTCGTAAATATGTAAACTTTCATATTCTTTTGACGATTTAGAGAGCCCACTCAACATTGATTTGATATAGCTACTACCTGAGGAAGTGAATATTAACTGAGCAATAGTGACAGCAGCTGCGGCACCGGCAGACTTAACAAAATTTAGGAACACTGTAATCATGATCATGGCACCATCAACATTCGGTGGTGATTTGAGTTGTGCAGACAACAAGGAACTTTGAAACAGAAGACCGACGGAAACACCAATCACGATCAATAATCCAATTCTGTCTTTCACTGGGGAGGTTTTAGAAAGAAGTAATAATAATCCACAGCCAATTGGGCCCAAGATAGATGAAGTCATCAAAGTTATTTTGACATATCTGGTATATCTCATGAAGATACCATTTGCCGTTGAAGAGAGAGTAACAGCAATAATCAATGGGAGTAAATCTATACCTGACTTCCAGGCTGAAGCGTTGAAGATAACTTGGAAGTAAATGGCAACATAAGTAAGACTGGACATGAAAAATGCAAAATTGAATGCAGCATACATGGCAGCAGCGAACACCTGTGGAACCATAATGATTTCTTTGATGATGATGGGTTCTTTGGAAACAAAGAAATTAAAGTAAGTAAATGCAATAAGAAGGACGCCGCCAATAACAAACGAGCAAATGACCGCCGAAGATTTCCAAGGGAACTCAATACCACCGAATGTCATTCCTAAAAGAATCAACACAAGACCACCAGTTAAAAGGAAGGTACCTATATAATCGATTTTAGATAGTTTATGCAATATGTTACCATGTGGTCTTGGAGGATTGAAGCCAATGATAAGAAGGATCAATGCAATCCCTCCAATAGGCAAATTTATGTAGAAACACCATCTCCAAGTAACATGGGTTGCGAACGCACCGCCCAAGAATGGACCAACCACAGAAGCAACAGAGAAAGTGATACCCAACAACGTGAATGATAAGGCTCTCTTCGAAATTGGGACACTTTCACTCAAAATGACAAGAACCATGTCTTGAACTGCACCTCCACCGACACCTTGTATAACCCTACCCACAATTAACATGTCCATACTTTGAGCCAACGCAGATATGAGAGATCCAATTTCGAAAATGACGATCCCAAGAATGATAGTATATTTACGACCAAATGCAATGGAAACTTTACCGTAAGATGGAGCAAGACATGCCATAGGGAAGAGGAAACCCGAGGTTAACCAAGCAACTTTAGAAAAAGCATTGAATTTGTCACCGACATCAGTCAAAATGGTTGAAATAATGGTTTGGTCGAGTGCAACAATAAAAAGAGCAGCGACACAACTTAAAAGGGTAAATACAAGTTTATAGCCTGTAACGTATTGGTCCGATGCTTTAGTACCATCACCAGCATTACTTTCATAGAACTTCTCCGACTTTTCGTTATCTTTGCTACTTCCAAGGACAGGATCAGGTGCTAATTCGATAGAATTCACAGTATCATCAAGATCATTATCATCATTATTAAATATCTTCCCAGGAGAATCCGGAGATCTATTCAAAAGGGTATGGGAACTGGGTTTCTGATCAAGATTTGGTGAAATTTCCTTCAGTTCCATTATTATTTGAATTAGGGAATCTAGTCTTCGGTGAATGAGAACTAGTTTTTTGATACAACCCGAAATTTATTTTCGCTGGCAAGGATTGTACTTATTATATCAAATTGTATGAGATGTCATCACCTTTGACACAATCAGAAACAATACAAATGGCGAAATAACTTTTGCGCAAGCACGCTTAAGCCTAGGTACCGAAAGCCGTAATGTTTCGCACCTTTCGGGTGGAAGATCAATAATTTTACTGTGCTATTGGCTGCAATTTTCAACGGCCGCTAAACGCATATGAATGAGTATGACACACGATATTGCAGGTCGCTAGATAAAAAAATTACACATTTTAATTAATTACAAAGCCTTTCATTAGTTTCATACCTGAATCTTTAGTTTATTATAATATTGTACATAAGGGAATGGAAAAATGGTTAATAAATGGGAATGGCTAATAAATGGAAATGGTTAATAAATGGGAATGGATAGAATAAAATGTGAAGGTAGCATCAAAGAGAAGTGAAGAAGTGAATTGAAACCGCTGGTAAGGTCAGGTACGGTCTTTTGAAAGTTCTTTTCATAATAAATAAGGTAGTGGGTCTGTGAACCCGTCAAATTTTTTTGATCAGGGTCCTTTTTGCAAGAATTCAAGGAAGTCCATTTCTCCATCATCAGTCATAGATATTGTAGAAGAATATGAGTTACGCCTATCATTTTTATTGGATGAAGTACTTTGACCTCTCGTGTTGTGGTAATTTTTAGGAGTAGTATTGTTAGACAGTGACTTTTGCGGGGAACCGGGAGATTGTGGGTCATTTAAATTGGCACCGGGAAGACTGGTACTAGTGGATTTCCTCAGTTGCTGAATAGAATTTAATAAGCTTATGGCATTGGCTGTAGCTGAATTTGCAAAAGACTTCGATTGAGTCCTTGGAGGGATATCATAGGTGCTTTGAGGAGAATTATTCAATGAATTGTTTTCATATCGTCTACCTTCAAAGATGACAGGTTCATTAGGGTCAGCTAGAGATATGTGGCGGTTTTTAGTAGGCTTGTACGCTGGTGCCGGTGGAACTGGATGTTGGGTATCTGAATTGGAACCGCTGCTGGATGATGAATTGAAACCATTGACTGTACCGCTGCCAGTACTTGAGTTGCTACCATGTCGGCCACTCGGTTGAGCTGCTCTGGCATCACCGACTTGAGTCAAAGAGCTCATCGATGACCGCCTTTCATTTGAGAAGTTGAAAGAGAAGTTTTCCAAGTTTGATCGGAACTCTTTGTCATTACCTTCGTTGCTGAGTATGTTAGAAAAATCATGCTTGCTGATGGTGGTGTTTCGGGCATTTAATTTCTCATTGTTTTGGCTCAATTCTTTATCTTGGATACCTTGCATGAGCTTGATTTTTTTGCTGAGGTAATTCACTTGATACTGAGTAATGTTATCATCAGTTGGAAGCTTCATTAACGGAAATTTATACTTGCTTAAAAGCCTCCTCCACATAGGATATTGAGATATGTCGACCGTTAGGCTGGCACTTAAAGAATCTTTTGTTAACTTCATACTTGCAGAAGAGGTCTCGTCATTGATAGCAGCATTGTTAACAATATTATCCATTTTATTTCCATGATCTTTTTCAAAATTTCTCATGATTGTATGTTCCCAAGGACGTTCTCTATAAAGAAACACAATTACATCAACAAATCCATTCAAAGGTTGTGTGAAAGCACCCATACAATTAAGCCAATAAATTGGGCCAAATTCCTCTTCATGATTGAATTGGGAACATTGAAGGATAAAAGGAAACAACCAGACCAAACAATAAGCTATGGGATAAATGAAAATTGACTTCATTTGTTTTTCAATAACTTTTTGTCTTTGCTTAAAACTTGCAAGGTTTTCAGCTTGAATCTCAGGATCATACATGATTACTTCAGGATCTAGTACATCGTCATCATGAGTAGGAGAACTTGATCTGTTACTTCTGGATGAACTCTTTGTGTTGGTGGTGGTCAATTCATCATTGTAACCCGGAAGAACAAATTTTGGAATGTAATGATCCCGCAACGCAGATAAAGAGTAAACCAACGCTGACCAAAAAGAAGGTTTCTCATTCGAGGCAGAAGCGTGTCCACCATTCTGTTGCCTCAGTTTATGAATGGTTGTGAATACACCACCCAAAAGTTTAAACTCTTGCATGACGTGTAGATAAATCAGGCCGTAGACTCCGAAAATGATAATCACAATGATGTAACGAGGGACCCAAGATAAAACCAATCTATACCATAAAGGTCTTTGAGGTAAGTAACACCAACAAACGAATGGTTCATATCCGATATTTTTGACGAAAGCTAAGCTAGCTAAAACAATCGGAATGATGAAGGAGAGAGCATACACATAATAGCGGTAACGATATAATCCACCTTCAGTACGATCAGAATTTTTAACTTTCACAGATAAACTCGGTTTGAAAATCAATAGGAGAGTATGAGCAGCGAACGATAAAATTGCTATATCAGCACCCTCTATAGCAGTGGCTGTGAAAAATCCCACAACCTGGCAAAACCTATCGTTGAAATATGCCGTATAATGAGTGATCACTCTGCTAGGATATAATAATAAAATGCAAGCTTTCAATAGGTCGAAAAAGATAAGAAAGAAAATGAGCTGGTGTCTAAACACAAATCTCTTGGGGTCAATAGACAAGAAGAAATACATGGCAATTAGACACGAGAGGATTGAGGTACATGATGATGATATTGCTAGGATTCTTTGAACGTAATTTTCATGATTACTAAAAAGTAGTTCTTGACTTATTTCAGCTCGTTTTATGACCTCAGGGCCTGCCCTGAAGGCGACTTCATTCAACCGATCTAAGAATGTCATAGATACACCAAGGATGAGTCAGGATGTTGTACTCCGATTTTATTTATTAATGGATAGTGGATGGTATTTTATCTGAGTAAATTAAGAAAAGGACAATAGTTGAATTAAATAACTGATCATTATTCGATTAATGAGTTAGGGTATGTGAACCTTGTTTCCAGCTTCAAAGATTGGTAGATTTGATGAAGCACTAAAGTGTAGATACTACTCAAGTAATTGAAATATCGTTAGGGTGACTCGTGGATAACAGAAGAAAAAAAAAATCTGACCGAGTGGCTCAGTAGCACAAACGCCAAATACAAAAGGAGGTGAAAATAATGCGAAATTCAGTTATAGATAGGGAACAATAGAAGACCAATATTCAAGCTAACTAGTTAGATGTGGACTACCACGTTGACTACAATCTTTCTGAGACGGAAGCCGATGTATCTCTGTGTGTACTTGTATGTTTCGACCAACGAGTTTTCACTAAATTATTGTAGGGTCGCCGGTGAAATCAGGGAAATACGCCGTATAAATTTTACTTAATAAAACGGAATAAAAACTACCCTTTTGATCAAAGCTAATTTGTCTAAACTCTGAAAATTTCGTATACAAGGAAAACTGACTCAACAAGCATGCTATTGGGCCTGCATGACTTCACTCGACGGTTGGAGGATAGTGAGGCTAGAATGTTTCGGCATGTTACACAACAATGCTGAAAACATGTATATTGTTCATGGAGTATTGTAAGATGTCCATTATGCTACAATTTGGTATGGCGGGTTTATTGCAAATTTGCTCATGACCAATCAAGGTTGTTCGATGCCTGCGTGCAATTGATTTCTCAGCTTTGTTTGTCCGGGAGACTGAACATAAACTGGGGTAAGCACGTACGATAGGTTAAAGGTGCGAACATTCGAATCGACCAATTGGACTACATATTGAAGTTGCAAAATACTTGCGCACGTACAATAGAATAATTTTTGTTATGAGAACGTGAAACATTTAAAATTATACAAATAATATTATTGAAGTATAAAAAGGAGAAATGGATAAAAACCGAAAATGCAAAATCTTGTAGAAAATATTTTTAGAAACTAAGAAATATAGTTTAAATGAACATAGCAGCAGCGGCGGCGAAAATACCGGCAGCAGCGACTTGAACACCAGCGGCACCATTTTCAGCGGTGGACACAGTGTGAGCAGTCTTAGACTCGGTGGCAGCAGTTGTAGACTTGACTGGGGTGGTGGCAGTAGTGTGCTTGGTTGGAGCTGGGGCGGTGGTATTGGTCCATGGAGTAGCGGTTTCAGAAGCTGGGCAGTAAGTGGTGGTCAAAGTAACTGGAACGACAGTGGTGACGACAGTCTTCTTGTCAGCTGGGCAGTCAGTGACGGTTTCTGGACATTGGGTCAAAGTGACGGTAGTGTGAGAAACGGTAGTGGCGGTGATGGTTTCGTTACCAGATGGAGCGGAGGTGGCTGGTTTGTCAGTGGTGGTCAAGTAAGTGGTTGGGTCAGCAGCACTAGAAGATTCAGGTTCCTTAGCGTCACCAACAATCAAGTCAACCTTGATACCATTGTCACATTGGAATGCCTTGATGGTGTAGTCTTCACCGCTTGGACAAGCGTAGAAGTCTTGGAAGTTACCGGTTCTAAGAGCACCGTTTTCAACACCCCAATCCTTGGAAGCTTGGTCTCTGTCAACCAATTCAAGACCATCAGGAGTGGTTCCCAAGTACTTACCGTCAACGGTAGCGTAACCAGATGGGGTTTCCAAGTTAACGGTGATTGGGGACAGACCCTTAGAGCTGAAACCAATCTTTTCACCAATGGTACCGACAGCGTTGTCGATCTTACCACCTTTGGCAGTGAGTTGGAACAGTTGGTCAGCAACGGCGTAAGCAGCCAAAGCGAGTAAAGCGGAGTAGTTGAGGAATTGCATTGTAGTTGAAGCGAGAGAAGTAGTTTGAATGATAATAATGAAAACAATAATCCGGAGAATTCCCCAGCCTTTTATATTTGGGGCCGCCAATATGGTCTGACCATCGAATTCAGTTGGGTGCCATATGATGAGCTCGGTTGCAACCTCATTGCAGCTGAAAGTTTCTGAAAATAGCAACAAAAAAGAAACAATAAGACAAAAATAGCCTGTCGTATTACGAGCCCGGACGAGGCTTTTCCTATTATAGTAAGTTTTGCTGCAAGCGACAAGAAAAATGTGCCAAAAACTTCGAAACCCATGACGTGTGCCTGGCTTGATGTAAACATGTCTATTTTTGATCAAGAACCAAGTGACGTATTTATCCGAGCGACACAATAGTTATGGATATATCGGTTAATGGAGGGTACTGCTATTCCACCCGAGTCCTCTCGAACATCTTCCGATGTTCTGGTCGTTTGAGTATCGACAATACTTACTAAATTGTCTGTAGAGATTCGGGGTAGAGTGAGTTGGTAAAATGCCGCAACCAGCCTTATTAAATTTTAACTATAATAGTTACCAGCTCGACACAAATCCGAGAACTAAAATTACGAATCAGCATTTTTGCGCGCACTTAGGTGAGTGTGCGTGTGGCTTTCGTGCATTTCCGTACATCACTTTTACGAATTCGGCGGGAGCCAAAAACCTCACCAAACAATTTCGCCTCGCTTCTCAATTGGGGCTGGTGCCAGCCAAAGATGGTTTGAAAGGTTAACTTTAACTCCAACTCTGTAGAGAAGGGTCTTCCATTTTGAGAGTTTATACTTTTTTTTTTTATTTTGAGGCACAGAATTTCCCCAGCCTGTCGTTAGCAGGTGTTTATTTACGCTGTTACATTCACGTCTATAAGTAAAAGTTTTAAAATAAATATTGATTTTGCATGGGGAAGCAACTATGTTACTGTAAAGACCAATAATAATAATTCAAATGATCAAAGTATAATGAAGAATTGAAAACATAACAACCTCAACCGATCACGGGATACTCCAAATTTTACTCACTGCCGAAAAGAAATGTAAGCATTCTTTGTTTTAAACTTCCTTTAACATGTCCTTCATCATCTAATTTATGTTTCTTTAAAAGGCTCTCGAAATAACGCTCTTCATGTAATTCAACTTCTCTTAGCCCTGTCACCAAATCCACTTCTTCAGGTTTCTTCCATTTAGGTCTGAAGATAACTTTATAACCAACATAAACAGCAATATCAATAAAGATAAACAAATAAGTGAATAGGAACGACTGTAAGTCCCAATTGCCTGGAACGAAAGTAGTATAACTTGACACAAAAACCATAACAAATGCAGAAGTGAATCCAATAATAGCTGTGTATGGTTGGAACCATGATCTGAAGGGAAGTGTTTTTCTGTCAATGCCTTGAGCTTTCAATGCTCTGTAGAAGAAAAAGTAGGTAAAACATAAAATCGAAAAATTGATCAACTGACAAGAAGTAATTAAATTGATAATCCAAGTTAATACTTGCAGCGCTGAATCACTAACTTGTAAAAACGAAAGTAAAGACCAACATAAGGAAATAAGCACACAGTAAATTGGAATACCAGTTTTGGTGGTAGCGGTAAGGAATTTAGGGGCAAAACCATCCAAAGCAAATCCGTATAATGTTCTCGAGGAGCAATATGTATAGGAGTTACCGGCCGAGAAAGCAGCGGTTACCAATAAAGCATTCACAAAATGAGGCAACACTTTGATGTTTAAATTCTTCATAGCAATGACATATGGGGAACCACCAGCACCAGGCTTACTGGCAGCCAAAGTACTCAATAAGGTTGGGTCATTGTAAGGAATGAGAATGCCAACACAAAGGGCACCTCCGATAAAAAAGATAGTCAATCTAATAAACACCTGCAAATAGGCAGACTTTAATGTTTTCCTTACATCACCACCGACTTCAGCTGCAACAAGCGAGACGTATTCCGGCCCAGCAAAAGTGAAACAGGCCAGAATAAGACATTGAAGGTATCCTTGGAATCTACCCAAACTACCTTCATGAATAACTGCAACGCCAGCACTAGGAAATGGGTACACGGAATTCATTGGGCCCGGGTTATTCCAATATCTGAAACCAAAGGCATCATGTTGGGGATTGCCACCCACCATCACAACGAAAGTGAAAATAAGAAGAGCCACTGCTAGAATGACTTTACCCAAACTTAACCAGAATTCGACCTCGCCATACACTGCAACACCAAACACGTTAATGAAGAAGTATAAGACAACTTGAATTGCAAGTGGAATTGCAGGAGAAAAATCGTCTCTCCAGAAATGGAGAACAGAATTCACTGTAACAACCTCGAATGGGATTTGTGCACAACACAAGAACCAGAAATTCCAAGCAGTTGTAACTTCCAAAGCAGTGTCACAACATCTACCTGCCATTCTAACAAATGGTGAAGTAGTAGGTAAGTAGATCACGTATTCAGCGACGGTAACGGTGATACACAAGATAGGAATAGTCCAAGTCAACCAACCAAGAAGTAATGACAAGGGACCATATACGAGTGACTTACCAATAGCGACGAAAAGAGCCGAACCAATAGTTGCACCTATCGCAAGAAGTTGAAGATGACGGCCTTTCAAGGAACGATGAAGATTGTTTGATCCCAGACTAATCGAAGCGGAAGATGAAGAATGTACCGAAGTATGGTCGTTTTCACCGCCTTTCTCCTTTCTATTTAAATTACTCGGTATCAGCAGTTCGTCAATTTCATTAGGACGAGTGATAGGAGAGGAAACGCTTTCTGCGGACGCCCTTCGTGGTGGCATAATAGTCTGGGTATTCTCATTATGCGACAGAGCCTTAGGCACCCGAGGAATAAAACTGTCTTCCAAAAATGATAAAAATGTCATTAATTTAGATGCGTGAACTGTCTTTTTTAAATGCTTAAAATCAATACAAAACTTTTGAATGAGAATGCTAGAGACAAGTCGGATGTTGGATTTAGCTTAGGGATATAGAGCTTTGATAGACGGGGATGGAAACTTGTACTGGAAAATTTTCAAAATCAAGCAAATAAAACCGGGTGTTTTTGAAAAAAAAATTGCTTGGTAAGGCTAAATCTTATATACTTTATTTTTAAGGTAATACAATACGAAAATGAAGATACTTTTTCTCACTAAAAATTTCTATTAAGATCCTACCTATTAAACTCTTTCGAAGATTTGATACTAAACGATTCTCTTTAGGTCTTGCCTATTGTGTCATGCTTGTATATTGACATGTTTTTGTCATACAGAGGGTAATAAGCCTGTTGAAATGCGAGGGCAATCCGGGGAAGTTTTAACAATCTCACGTATCGAATCTTCGGAAAAGAAACTGTAAATTTAATTCATCCGAAACCAGAGATGATCACTTCATCAAGCTCTTAGCACTAACATCATTTTGACTTTTCAGTAAATCGGCAACTTTGAATACACCTAGCTTTTCGTCCTTCCCCAGAAAATTTTGGAACCTCGGTATAGCGGAGCTATTGTTATACACAGGCCGTGTGTGTATTCGAGTTTAGTGTCTATTTTATTGCGAATCCGACAAAATATTTATTGTTTTAAATTGAAGCTTATGAAATTTGAAGATCGGATGGACGAAAGATGAGTAGCCGGAGATTCTACATAACTTTAATTAGAAATTTTGTACATAATGCTTTATAATCATTATTTAGATATCTTGGGCCTGTTGGGGGGGTTGTGGTTGTAATGGAGCATATAAAACTTGAGTGACGTACTTTCTTTTGTATCTGACAACTGATGCTACTGCCAAAGTATTGTGCTTTATGCTAGTGGTGGCTAAATGATTGAGAACCACATGATTAGGAATTGGCAAAGCTCCCGAGTTGTTATCCTTGTCCATCGAGTTAAAGTTGTTCAAAATAACGTTTTCCAAATGAGGTGGTAATTGAGGAGGGTGTAACCAGGCTTGTTGTTGTCCATTCTGTTGTTTGGATTGCTTGTCAATAGCCATATAATATTGTTCCATCACCTTAGGATCAGTGAAAATTGGTGGAATGCTATTGATGTATTGATAATCTTTATTAAATGCACTATCATCACCATCCTCATCATGATAACGAGAGTATCCACCACCCATATCATCATCATCATTGGTAAGACCCCACATAGAATCAGATCGCTGTCTTGCGACTGAAGAGGATCTTGATCTTGATTGCATTACTTCCTTTTCTCTCTGTTTCTGCAATTCTAATGCTCTTTCTTCCCGTTCCTTTTCCTCCTGTTGACCTTGAGTCTTCTTTACGTGTTCCTCAATTTGTTCTGGTGTAACTTCAGCATAATTCACAAAATTACCCATTTGATCGGTGGCTGTAGGCAAGAAATCAGAAAATCTTAGTTCATTATCAACAACAAATCTAAATCTATGGGTTCCAACTGGTAAGCCAAGTGTAATGCGGAATGAATTGTCAGACTGTTTCGCTAAACCGATCATTTTCCTCCAACCGGTAAACGATCCGGTAACATAAACCTTTTCACCTCCTTGGACCCACTTGATATCAACTGGAACCGTTATATTTGGGTCGGAGTTCTGTTGTTGTTGAGTTTCTTGTTTTTCCTTCTCTTCTTTTAATGTTTGATCTTCCTCCTTCTGTGCTTTATCTACCAACATATCCTCACCATTGTTAGTGGATGCATCATGTTTTTTATCTACGTTCATTGGTTCTTGTTCATTTTCGTCGGTAAGAATGATAGTTGATTTTCTTCTTTGTGGGGGTTGATCACCAATGTTTTCATTTATACTATTAGTCATGGAACCCTCATTATGTGATGCACTGGAAACATCAACCATGGACACATCTTTGTTGGTGTTTGATGCAGAATTACCTGCTTCCGACATCATTTCAAGTTTATGAGGTATAATGAATGATCAATGCAAATGGTATGGTAATTTGTTTTCCAAAATTATTTCTAGAAAAAAAGGAAGAGAAAAATCCAATCGAAAAGGCGGGCGGAACGGTCAGGATACGTATGCACTAACAATAGATATGGGAACCCTCAGATACGGATACTTTCTAAAACTTTAAAATCCTGTTTATAGTATGAAGCCAACTTCAGTCAATATTAACAACCAGATAAATACGGAGTACGATAGATATATGGGGTTAGTGTATTAATTTCACTTGACATCTATTGACAACACATTTTTCGCCGAGGCAGGCGAGTGAGAAATTAAAAAATTTGTGAACTTTCTGCAGCTAAGATAGCACGGGATTATCAAATCCTATCATTTGGAAGAATTACACATTTAACTGTGGTTTATTCTTATGGCTATATTCAGAGAACAGCTCGATCATACGTTGTATCTTTTTCTAGACAATATCAATGAGCAAGGGGCCGAAGCACCATCAGAAAGTTTAAATGCTCAAAAATATCTATTGAGTTGCAACATGTCTATTCTAGCCCCCCTTATCTGAGTAGATCTATGTTTTAAGGGATTTTTGAATTCTTTTCATGCTTGCCAAAATTTTGCAAAATTTGGTTCAAATTCACACAGAAATAAACTCTTGAGAATTTTGGCCATAGATAAGCGAAGTAAAATTTTATCTACAAGCAAAACCTCTTGAAGACAGCTTGGGTTCTCATGTGGTTCAAACCAACGAAAATGGTTGAAAAACTTATTTATGAGGAACGAGATTAACACTTGCGAGATTGTCAATTTTTCTTTCGACTCGAAATGTAGGATAAACTAACTAAATGAAGTAATTGGCTGATAAGCAGACATCATGGAAATATTTTCTACCCAACTGAGCACATGTATATGATCAACGTATCGGTAAAATTCCAGCGAATTGAGTGGGTTTTTGCAATTGTTAATAGAGGCAACACATCAAATTTTGGTCCATTGCGACCGCCTAATTTGGCAACCTTTTCAAACTTCAAACGCAGCCCGGAGGGTGCAAAAAAAATCTATTTCACTATATATACCAGAGCACCGTTCGCCATAAATTTTGAAAAGTATTCGTCACTCATGTCATCCTTAATCGGAAGTTACAATCCGGAAGATATTATCTTATCGTATAGATTGCCATTTGATCCTGACAATGTTGTCAAAGTTCCATTTGCTCAAATGGATGACACCATTAGATCGTCTATGACTTTTGGAATTATATATGGTGTGGCTATTGGTGCTGCTTTGATAATGATGTTTTGGCACTGGATAATCATAACTAATAAAAAGACTCCAATGTTTTTTTTGAATCAACTTAGTTTGACATTATTAGTTATACGCTCAAGCCTATATTTAAGTTATTTGTTGGGTCCATTGTGCTCCTTGGCCACTCAATTCACTGGCATTATTGCCCCTGACAGCTATAACTCCTTTCGAATCACTGTTGCTACTGATGTGATTCACACTTTGTTGATCGGCTCTATTGAAGCGTCTTTGACTTTTCAGATTTATGTGATGTTCAAGTCTCCTGAAGTTAAAAAATTAGGCTACGCATTGACATTAGCTTCAATTGTTAGTGGGTTGACAGTGTTTGCCTTTTATTTGGTTTCCACCGTAATATCATGTATAATTTTGCACGATAAATTCATGGGTTTGGAATCCACAAAGAAGTACGGTGAATGGGTTAATAATGTACCATTTATATTATTTTCAGCAACCATTAATGTCTCAAACTTGCTTTTAATTGCAAAATTGGGCTTCGCGATTAGGACTAGAAGGTACTTGGGTTTGAAGCAATTCGATAGCTTTCACATTGTTATGATCACTGCAACGCAAACATTAATTGTTCCTTCGATTCTTGTTATAATTAACTACAAAAATACGGTATCGCAGGATGCTAAGCTCGTCACTATAAGTCTTATTCTCGTTGTTTTTCTGTTGCCATTATCTTCAATGTGGGCATCATGTGCCAATAATAGTACTATTTCAGCTTCGTTATCTTTTCCGTTCTTGTCTCATACGTCTAGTAGCAACTCAGAGTCAACGTTCGCAAAGAGCGAATATTCATTCTCCCCTAGCAAGCTTGTCCAAAATGATCACTCTGATTTGGAATTGGACTCAGCCAAGATTGATATGCCCTTTACTCGTATCTCACCAGCTACACTCGTTCCTGCCAACGATCATGTGGAATTTGAATAGGAGTGAACAGCTACAGTAAGGGACTCAACGAATCAGGTCGCATGGAACATGATGGGTAGATCATCCAAATAAAGTAATGTTAAATACTTTACGATTTACTTGTAGTTTCCCTTTCAATTAGCAATGAGTCACTACTCAGAGATAAAAGATAAAACTTTCCCAATCTGAATGCCGATCTAGTATAGTGGTTAGTACAGTTCGTTGTGGCCGAACAAACCCAGGTTCGATTCCTGGGATCGGCAAAGACTTTTTTTTTATCATTACTGGATACTGCTCTCGCGGATCACGGGGATTATCTTTTAACCATCAAAAATTATTGTTTTTCCAAAACTGCTGAAGGCGAAGATTCATTGACCCAGCATGGTGGCAGGACCCGTTCAAATTGCTCTTGATTCTCTCAACTCATGCTACTGGAAGGCAAGTAACTTTTTTGCCACACAGCAAGAGCGGATCTCCAACTCAGACTATATTGAACGAATTAATGGAATGAATCCGTTTTCCAGTGGTGAGGTTTTAGAGAAGAACCATTCGGATCCCCTATTAGAAAGAATCATCAATCATCTCAAATTTCATCAAGCAAAATATGTATGTTGCTTAACCATAGGAATTGGATTACAATCAGCAATATATTATCGTACGGTCAAAAGACATTCCAACGAGAATCAACCTCGCACGAAGAGGAGAGTACCAAAATTGTCCAATGGGGCCCGAAAAGATGTGGTAATAGTCGTTGGATCGCCAACTGAGCCACTAACCAGACTTATATCATTGGATTTCGAAAAGAGAGGATTTATTGTGTATTTAACAATTCTTGATCAGAAAGACTTGAAATATGTTGAATCCAATTCGATTACTGATGATATTAACTATTTGAATTTTGCTGATTCTTATAGTTATGAATTGCAATTATTTAAATTTAAGAACTTGTTGGACATCCCTGTGGTACCATTTCCGGGAGCCAAAGCTCACAAATTGAACTTGAAAGCTGTGGTATTCACTCCAAATTTGTATTTTCCAATAGGTCCCATCGAAAATATTACAATTGCATCTTGGAGCCGAATCAGCGAAAGATTTTTCGTATATCTCAAGTTATTCTCCTCCGGATTAATTGACCTAATGAGAGGTCAGGGTACAAAAACAATATTGATAACTACAAACATTATTAGTTCATTGGACTTGCCATATCATGCACCCGAATCCATGTTTCAAAATGGTTTGAAACACCTTTTCACATCCTTATCGCGAGAGATCAAACACCAAGGATTGCCTGTGACCCAAGTGAGATTGGGTAATTTGAACATCGCTAAAAACCAGGACGATGGCTCGAAAATTTCAACCATAGTGAGCTCGGAAATCAGAAATTGGGATGACAAAATCAAGAAATTATACGGTAGGAAATTTTCAGAAGCAGAGTTAAGTTCCAACCCTACAAAGTCGTCTAGAAAAGGTGCAAATTTAAAAGATTTATACCACACTTTATTCGACATCATTTACAGTCAAAGAAATGAATCCTCGGTGGTGTATTGTGGAACTGGGGCAAGGACTTATGATAACATACATCGCTTCTTGCCTGAATCGTTTATTGATTTTTTCGTTAGTTGATATCTTTACAGAAGAGTGCAACATCCTATAGCCCTAATAAATTTACTAGCATTTACACGACCCACAAAATTTTTTCATAGCAGAGGAACTTTTTCGCTGGATAAATAGTTTTTTTTTAACCTCTCTTCTTCTTTACGTCCATAATCGAAGATTTGTTATCGAAGCATACAAACAGATCACACTGTGGTCATAAGAAAGCTTTGGGGAAAGTCTCCGGCCGTGACAGCGGAAACGTAACGGGTACATCAACCCGTTTTGAAGGCGATGTCTTGTTTTCAACTGATTTGGTTTTTATAAGAATATCGGCTATATCGAGGAAAGTGGCGATCTATTTGTGATTTTAGTGGCTCGACCACCGTCATGGAACTCTTTCCCTACTTATATCTTGTTTGAACCGTAAAGAATTTGACGGGAATATAGATTGACCTTCGTAATTCTGGTTTGGATTTCCAAATTCATGTTATTTATTCGGCACTGGAATTTTGTATTCTAAACGATAGATATAACAGGTGATCTCACTATTTCTTCGGTAATTAATGGGATTAACACAATGGAGCTCACTCTCGATTATGGACGTCGTTTAATTCTTTCAAACCTGTTACCTGTTTCAGATCAACTTTGTTTCGAGGTAGAGCGTAGTCAAATATGCCAGGTTTCCGTTCTACAAATACTAAACTTCAGGAGAAGTCCAATGTTATTCAGTGTTTCCCCTAATGAACCGCCACAAAGTTAGAAAAATATTATCATAGTTATTATGATGAAATAACTAAGCAAACATAGAGTCAAGCTCTGAGATAGATTCACTGTCTGGAAAGATGGCAGGCTTCATATCGTGGACGAGAGTTGCAATTTATTCTGAGATTATGATAATATTTTATAGCGCAGTTCATTAGGATAAGCATTCAATGGCATTTGAAGTATTTAGATTACATTAAAGAAACGTAAAAGAACCAAAATAAGAATAATTATATAGATAAGGATAATTATTGTTCAGGAAAAGATTTCCATGAAGGCGATTTATAATACAGATTAGATAAAATATTCGAGAACAAACAATTGAGCTCCGGCGTTGGTTTTAATGAACACAATAGCACGAAATAAATTAGTTGAAAATAAGTGCAAGAAGAAATGAACGGTCGAGAGAAGAGCGGTAAGGGAATCTTTAATGACAACGAAGGTCCATCAAGGAGGCGAAGTATCGAGTTAAGCTCTTGAAAGAAAATGACGGGGAGAGCACAGATATTATTCAATTCTCCAATGACTAGTAAGTGCACTGCTTCCCGATTGGCCATTATTACCAGATAACTCAGCAGCATAGAGTAGTAAAGTTGTGCCCATGTTAATCCAGTTCCAGAATTGCCAAGGATGGACGATGATTTCAAAGCTATCCTTCGACCAAAAGCCCCAAATTTTCAATTCGGTTCCCAATTCACCATTATACAGCATCATGAGATGAGTATATACAGCTATTATTATACAGGGGGAGTATGCATAGATCAAACGAATAATTGTAGACGGACGTTCTTTCCTGAGATGTGATCTTAAGCGGAAAGGTTTGGATGGGGATTTCGGGGATGAAGTTGGGGTAGAGACCTTCGTATCACTTTCATAACCTTTATCGAGAGAATCAGACGGTGGCGAGAGTTTGATCGCAGAATCAGAAACTTCATGATTGTTAGTAGAATGTAAATTTTCTTTCATTGATTGAGAATTGGAGGTCTCAACTGATAAATTAAAGTTTCCCTCTTGTTGAAAACTTGGGGACAATTGTAAGGTGGAAATGGAAGTGGTTGATGCTTGCCTTGATCTGACCCTTGGGGGTGTTCTAGGAGGTGAGAAGGAGGGGGTATTAGCTCCATGATAAAGAGAAGGAATAATTTTTGTAGCTGCGTAAAATACGCCTAGTCTGTAGGCAAGGTTCAATAAAAGTGGAAGAGTTAATTTGTGGATAGCCATTATTAAAAATTCCCAAATAGTCTTGAAAGAACCAGGTAAATTAGAAGCCAAGAAAGGGACCATTTGGGATACGGTATTGGTAATTTGAGGGGGTAACCTTGGAATTTCGTTTTTCAAGCTGAAAGTAGTTTGGTTGAATAAAGCAGTTAATGCATTGCTTGCATCTTCGGATAATATTGGAAAAGTTTCATAAATACAACGGACAATGTACGCAAAAAGTAAGGAAGATTCAATCATGGAACCTTTACCCGAAACAATACCAAATAATCCTAAACCAAGAGTCAAGGTGAGGAGAGAGCCTAATAAAGAGGAGCTCAAAACGTCAATGGAGAAAGGGTAGACATAAATTCTGTATAAGAAGTATAATGCCCCTGCAATGGTACTACCACTTCCGACCAAGCTGACAATCAACCAACTATCAGATTTGTAATCAGTAAGCCAATTCAAAGTTTGACCAATCGCTTGAATGAGTAAAAGAGAGCAAAAGCCTTCAAGAATAGTAAAGATTGGAGTTGAATTTATAATAAAAGTTCGCCATAATTCGACGGGGACAGAGGGGACGCTGGTTGAACCTCTTGAATTATAATAGGAAAGGAATAAAGTGAGCAAACTTGGTAATAGGACATGCTGGAGGTAATATAATACCGAAACCCATTTAAACAAACGAGATTTCCTTGTAATCAACCTTATAGTGGTCAAAATAAAATATAATGAAAAAGTGGTCAAGGAGAAACTTAATCCGCAAGCAATACCCCCGACGTCAAAAGCTAGTGGAATACATAGCACTAAAAGGATTAGATATAATGCAGATAGGAAAAGCTCTACCGTCTTATAAATTCTGTATTTTAACTGGTCCATGTTTAAGTCTCCAGGTATATTACTTCTTCATTCAACGCGTATACTTTAACCAGAAAAGTTGCATATAGTACCTTGGAATGTATTAATTAATGGTGATGATAAAATTATTGGATAACTTCAGCAAGTTCAAGTTGATTAAAAGAATAATGAGGTAACAAATTGAAATCTTAAATCGATGGACGATCAAAACTAAAGAGGTACAATTTCAGTTTTGATTGTATTTGTTTTGTGTACGTTTTACACACTAAATTTTTCATTTTTCTAACACTGGGATTTCGTTACTTGCAAACTTTACTCTTGCGCACACCTTTTTCTTATTTTTTTTTTTTTCAATTTCAACTAGCGAGATCTTTTCAGACCATACTACAGTATACTCAAAGAAGAATCGAGATGAAATTTCTTTTGTTATTGAGGAATTTGGTCATTTAGATTTACATCTAGAAATTACAAGTTTCAAATTTCGTGAGTGGCTAAGATGAATCGTAGATAGGGTTTAAGAGCGTATCGCAAATCTCCTGTTGCAAATTATCGACAGGACCAAGATCTCCATCCCCTCAGGTGAGTGGAGCAATAGAAGCTGAAAGAAATATTACACTTGGGGTTGAATATTGAGGGATGATGATTTCAGTTGTGCTGGCAACCTTCAAATGGGTCATTGCGAAAATTAATGTTTTTAACTTTTCCACATCTCCTATGAAATTTAGCTAATAATAATTCCAGTTATCGAGAGTGACTGATAAACTTAAGTAATCCATAACATCACCCAATACTTTTTTATCTAGAGCGCAACCTTGATAAGTCCAAGGGGGTAATTCCACATTGAAAAAAATGGACTATTGGTGTAGGGAGTTTCAATTGGGGTACTGGTTCTTCAGTGCGAAAGAGCGTGCAGTTGAAGAAGCTGTAGACTTCTGTGATAACTGTGAGGACCAAAATTTTCAGATCATCGCGATTGAAGTTTACTAGTATCGATAAAAACCAAAATTACCACAATGCCTCAAGCATTCAAAAAGAGAAAAGGTCCAAGGTCGGAAGCCTCCAGACAGGACAATCCCACTCATAAACGAGGCAGACAGCAACTCCGAACTGTGACTAGGACCTCCAGGAGAGATCATAGCGACAATGAACATCGCGATGAGCAAGAAGAACAATTGGAAAGTGGAGACGATTCCTCGGACGATGAGCTTGAAAGTAAAGCCGATAGATCTACTACAAGAGAGCAGTCTTACAATGCACTTTTGACCCTTTTGGCAGCTGACCAGAAATCAAACGAACCCAGAAAGAGAAAGAGACCTGAAAAAGAAGAGCCTGACAACGAGGTCATTGAAGAAGGTGACGAAGAAGAGGAAGATGCAGTTGCCGGAGTGAATTTTGACGAAGACTTAGACAATGCAGATGACGAAATCATGAGCTCCGACGATG